>CM055896.1:21709609-22182109 GCA_029582155.1 Panopea generosa | reverse complement strand
GCCGTTTATGCTTTAAGTTTGTAACTAAGGTACTAAACGTTTGCTTATCATGCAGTTTATGCTTGTTTTATGTAATGTAGATACCAAAGGTGTGGTTCTTATTTCGTTGGTGCTTTTATTGTGTAATTTTGGTACCAAGTGCTTGGTTCTCAAGTAGTTGGTTCTTGTCTTGTGTTATTTAAGTACAAAACACGTGCGGAGTTTGAGATAAGAGAGAAAGAGAGAGTGAGACAGAGAGCGCGGAGTTTGAGAGAGAGAGAGAGAGAGAGAGAGAGAGAGAGAGAGAGAGAGAGTTACATTTGGAAATGGTGAAAAAATAACGGAACTGTGAAAAAAAACGATAAAAGAGAGGAGAAAATGGGGTAACGATATAGGGGTAGTAGAGAAGGTATCCGGACAGAAGTCCCTTGGACAAAACCCCCTTTGAGCATCAATACAATGAAAATTCATAAACATATTAAAGAAAAAATCCCAAATATTATATGTACATGAATATGACTACTATATATTCACTTCAGATCAATTCAATTTGCTTATTCTGACAGCACAGTCATCATCAATAGTAATACATGTATGTCATTTAATAAATTATAGACATATATCAATGATGATCAAGAATGTTATACCTCGCACACGAGGTAATGATACTTATTATTGCTGTTGTTTTATAAAGCCTTTTATTTCAACTAGATCAGAGACATATAAAAATTTAAGGTACAGACAATAACCTGTCCTCTGACAGCAAATAGGTATGAACATGGCGCCTTGTTATCATAACAAAATTACTCAACCGGGATAAGGGGTCATAAAGACACAATCCCCATTTTGATGATCATAATTTACACATGTATACGGAATGGAAATAATAAATTGCAATAAACATTATTACATGCAACTTTATTATGATAAAAAATCTAAGTTTAAGCCTGGTGTCAGAATACTAAAATAAAAGGAAGTCATAGTAAGGAATAACTATCTGGTAAATACATTTTAACGTCCCATTAGAGCAATAAGGTACCAAGTGTATATGAAATAAGAAGGCACTTGGTACCTTTTGCATCAGTGGGGTGTTATGTACTGTTAATGAATCTAAATATATTAGTGACAAGGGTAAATGAGTGAGTGAGTGAGTGAGTGAGTGAGTGAGTGAGTGAGTGAGTGAGTGAGTGAGTGAGTGAGTGAGTGAGTGAGTGAGTGAGTGAGTGAGTTAATGAGTGAGTGAGTGAGTGAGTGAGTGAGTGAGTGAGTGAGTGAGTGAGTGAGTGAGTGAGTGAGTGAGTGAGTGAGTGAGTGAGTGAGTGAGTGAGTGAGTGAATGAGTGGGTGAGTGAGTGAGTGAGTGAGTGAGTGAATGAATGAATGAATGAATGAATGAATGAATGAATGAATGAATGAATGAATGAATGAATGAATGAATGAATGAATGAATGAATGTAGCAGTATTTTGTTACGAGAATGAAGCATTTAACTGACTTAAAAATAGTGATTGATATTATAAGCGCCACGGCTAATTCTCGTTTCCGTGACGCGTGATATGCAACCACACATTGCCTTAAATTAATGCTTATTTTTCTAAATTTATTCGCATTTACAAATTATTAAATTTTCTTTTGATTTTGTAAGAACACGTCCCACCGATAGGTCATTGATTCAAGTAAACTTGATTCGTGTAGTTTATATTTTTAATAAAAGATGAAGCCTATGATATGTTGTTCATCATGTTTTTATATCTATGTTATTCAACATCTAATTTTTTCTATTTTACAAAAGTTAATAACGCTTTTTTCTTTTATTTTTATACTTAATTAATCTAATTATGTGTTTATCATTCATGTTCTTTAATCAGCGATTTCACTAGCTACTACAATACTGTATGAAATGGTTGCTGGTATTTTTTGCTGTTTTGCGAAGGTAAGCCTGTGAATAAATGCTTAAATCTCCGTAGTTACGCCATTTTCTATTAATATGTTAACATCACTTGATCAGGTAATAGTTCAGCTTCCGATCGGTGTATGTTTCACTAAAATAACAATTATTAATTTAGTAAAAATTGTGTTTAACCGTGATTGGTTTAAACATATTTATTCATAAATTATGTACAACATATTCCACAACATATATAGTAAAAGGATTGAAACGAAAGAAAATAATTCTTATATAGTTTCTCTCCTTAGTAACTTATACAAACATTTGTGTAAGGTGGCAAAGATTCATTAGATTAGTTTTGATATATTAACAAAATACAGTTCTATAAAAGATATATGATTTTTACATTGATAGTTGTATGTCTTGTTAAGTTTTGAAAGAAAACAAAATTTTATAAATAATCATATAAATTAGAATTAAAAAAAAAAAAAAAAGGCGGACGAGTTCAGGACTAAGGCGAGCGAGCCAAGGGAAACAGACAAGCAACATACAAATTATTATTATTAATATTATTATTATTATTATTATTATTATTATTATTATTATTATTATTATTATTATTATAATTATTATTATTATTATTATTTATTATTATTATTATTATTAGTAGTAGTAGTAGTAGTAGTAGTAGTAGTAGTAGTAGTAGTAGTAGTAGTAGTAGTAGTAGTAGTAGTAGTAGTAGTAGTAGTAGCAGTAGCAGTAGTATTATTATAGGTCATTATTTACAAGTCTACAGCTTTACAGCGTTGTTAGATAAGTTTTTAGTTTTCGTTATTAAAACGCTTACTCGAGAGTATATATTTGTGGACAGCTTTAAAAATTTTCGACGTTAGTATTGTGGGGGAGATAAGGTTCTCCAAAGAGAAGTGTGTTGAGGGCAACAGTGCATATATGAGAGATTGATGCAAGAAGTGTAGCGCGTTCGATATGATAAATAGGACAGACGAGGAGGTAATGATTTGTACTTTCAATTGCTCCAAATGTACATAGTGGTGAATTTTTAATATTTTTTTGGATTAAGTGTTGTTTCAGCGTGCTACAATTCGTACGAAGACGAGTTTGCAAGACCTGACATTTTCTTGTGCCTGTGTAAAAGTTATTTAGCTTGTGCTTAAAGGCGTTGATAGAAACGGCTCGTCTTGTTTCAATAGGTAGATTGTTCCAATCACGGACAACAGATGGCATGAAAGAATTATAGTAGAGCGCTGTTTTCGAACTTGGAATTTGTAGGTCATAACTATTTCTGAGATTATACGGGGAATTTTCACGTATTTGGGATGGTACTAATGCAGATAAGTAGGGAGGAGTCGTATGGTTTACCATTTTATAGAAAATAATGAATTTTTGTTTCGTCCTTCGAGTTTCTAGACATTCCCACCCAGCTTCTGTGTTTAAGTTATTAAAATGGTTCTGCTACCTCACATGTTATCAAACTGTTTTTGTTGCTTAAAAGTAAAATATCAATCAAAGACTTTGAGTTCTTAGTATAATGAGTTGGTTCGGTAATAGTCTGGTATAGACCTAACTGTTGACATATATTATCTATTTTTGTAGATGAAGTATTACTTAGCATATTATAGTTTAAGTCACCAGTGATTATAATATCCTTAATACTAGTATCGACTGCAAGGAATAGAATCTTCTATTATTTTGGTGTAAACAGAGTTAGAGCTAGGAGGTCTGTAGAATACTCCTAATAGTAAACGTGTGTTATTGAGTAATATATCGACCCATATATACATTCAAGTGGGTTGATTTCAAGATCGTGTCTACGTTTGTAGTGTATTGTGTCTTCAATGAACAACATGACCCCTCCGTGGTTGTCTCCAATGCGATCTTTTCTTTCTGGTTTGTTAAAAGAAGGAAGCACCATATCACCAGTTGAAACAGAATCATCGAGCCATGTTTCAGTAAAAATAAGTATATCAAAACCATATAGTTCGGAGTAGATGATATCAAACTTGTGCTTTATACTCTGAACGTTGTAGTGTACTAACGACAAATTATTCGAAAAATCTAGAGCTTCGAAATTACAATGAGATGAGGTGGATTGAGTACTACTGACAGAGCTTGTATCAGATGGAAGTAGTTCAATGGGGCCTGGGTTTGGGTGTACATCTCCTGATAACAACAATATGACCAATAGCCAAGTTTGGAAAGTGATCGCAAATATCATAGATGCAATGTATTTAGTCAAGTCTTCATTTTCTGTGTATGTTTTACCTTTGATTAAGTGTCTGTATTTGCGTACAATCGCAGAATGACATTTTGAATTCCAGTGTTTATTAATGAGCAACTATAAAAGACACAATGGACATTGGTACAGTGACATTAACATTAATAGTTGCAACAACGCTGCAAACTTATATTTAATGCAGACCGACAGAGTGTTGGCATCAGAGTACGTTTTCAAACTGGTCATGTAATTGTTGAAAGATAAATCAAAAACATATCCGACACCAACACAAATGCGATCTTCAAGCACAAAATTGCATGACATTTACATTGCTCCACTTGTTCCTCCCATCTCTCTCGCGGTAGTCCAGAACGTCCTTATCGAAGTGTTTTTAAGAAAAAAATAAAAAGCGTTTTAAGAAGCATGTTTGGGTCAAAAAGAGGCTATAAATATTTTATATTAACTCATAATTACTGATCACAAGTGAGAAATAACTAATTATGTAACTTGAATGAATGATAATCAACTGTAATCTTGATTCCCATCATCACTATAAGAAGTATCATTATCATCCCAACAATACGCAAAATATTGTAGTTAACATAGTGATTCATGATAGCGGTTAATAACACGTCTATTTTCTATTGTCATAAGTGTACGTATTAAGAGCAAAATAACACTCCAGTGGGTTTTTTGCCAGTTCAACGTATGTTTAAACAAAGACACGCACTTTCAAATGATTTTTCCGCGTGCGAAACTCATGGCTCTACGGCAGACCCACACGCGTGGACTATCGGGAGTGCGTGTTGATCTAACCAGTGAAAGGAATGATACATGCCTTCTTTATATAGAAACGATGCCGAGACAGGAGTAACTTATGCGGCTCTGCTACATAAGATCTTGCCGAGATAAGAGTCAGTTATGGGCCTCTGCTACTTATGATCTGGCCGAGATAGGAGTTAGTTATGGGCCTCTGCTTCTTATGATCTGGCCGAGATAGGAGTAACTTATGCGGCTCTGCTACTTATGATCTGGCCGAGACAGGAGTAAGTTATGCGGCTCTGCTACTTATGATCTGGCCGAGATAGGAGTAAGTTATGCGGCTCTGCTACTTATGATCTGGCCGATATAGGAGTAACTTATGGGGCTCTGCTACTTATGATCTGGCCGAGATAAGAGTAAGTTATGGGCCTCTGCTTCTTATGATCTGGCCGAAATAGGAGTAAGTTATGCAGCTCTGCTACTTATGATCTGGCCGAAACAGGAGTATGTTATGCGGCTCTGCTACTTATGATCTGGCCGAGATAGGAATAAACTACACGGCTCTACTACTTATGATCTGGCCGAGATATGAGTAAGTTATGGGGCTCTGCTACTTATGATCTGGCCGAGATAGGAGTAAACTATGCGGCTCTACTACATATGATCTGGCCGAGATAAAGTAAGTTATGGGCCTCTGCTATTTATGATCTGGCCGAGACAGGAGTAACTTATGCGGCTCTGCTACTTATGATCTGACCGAGATAGGAGTAAGTTATGGGACTCTGCTACTTATGATCTGCCCGAGATAGGAGTAAGTTATGGGCCTCTGCTACTTATGATCTGGCTGAGACAGGAGTAATTTATGCGGCTCTGCTACTTATGATCTGGCCGAGATAGGAGTAAGTTATGGGACTCTGCTACTTATGATCTGGCCGAGATAGGAGTAAGTTATGCGGCTCTGCTACTTATAATCTGGCTGAGATAGGAGTAAGTTATGCGGCTCTGCTACTTATGATCTAGCATAGATAGGAGTAAGTTATGCGAATCTGCTACTTATGATCTGGCCGAGACAGGAGTAAGTTATGCGGCTCTGCTACTTATGATCTGGCCGAGATAAGAGTAAGTTATGCGAATCTGCTACTTATGATCTGGCCGAGACAGGAGTAAGTTATGCGGCTCTGCTACTTATGATCTGGCCGAGATAGGAGTAAGTTATGCGAATCTGGTACTTATGATCTGGCCGAGACAGGAGTAAGTTATGCGGCTCTGCTACTTATGATCTGGCCAAGATAGGAGTAAGTTATGGGACTCTGCTACTTATGATCTGGCCGAGATAGGAGTAAGTTATGCGGCTCTGCTACTTATGATCTGGCCGAAACAGGAGAAAGTTATGCGGCTCTGCTACTTATGATCTGGCCGAGATAGGAGTAAGTAATGCGGCTCTGCTACATATGATCTGGCTGAGACAGGAGTAACTTTTGCGGCTCTGCTACTTATGATCTGGACGAGATAGGAGTAAGTTGTGAGACTCTGCTACTTATGCTCTGGCCGAGATAGGAGTAAGTTATGCGGCTCTGCTACTTGTGCTCCTCTGGCCAAGATAGGAGCAAGTTATGGGACTCTGCTACTTATGATCTGGCAGAGATAGGAGTAACTTATGCGGCTCTGCTACTTATGATCTGGCGAGGATAGAGTAAGTTATGGGCCTCAGCTACTTATGATCTGGCCGAGATAGGAGTAAGTTATGTGGCTCTGCTACTTATGATCTGACCGAGATAGGAGTAACTTATGCGGCTCTGCTACTTATGATCTTGCCGAGACAGGAGTAAGTTATGGGCCTCTGCTACTTATTATCTGGCCAAGATAGGAGTAAGCTATGGGGCACTGCGACTTATGATCTGGCCGAGATAAGAGTAACTTATGCAGCTCTGCTACTCAAGATCTGTCCGAGACAGGAGTAACTTATGTTGCTCTGCTACTTATGATCTGGCCGAGATAGGAGTAAGTTATGCGGCTCTGCTACTTATGATCTGGCCGAGACAGGAGTAACTTATGCGTCTGTGCTACTTATGATCTGGCCAAGACAGGAGTAACTTATGCGGCTCTGCTACTTATGATCTGGCCGAGACAGGAGTAACTTATGTTGCTCTGCTACTTATGATCTGGCCGAGATAGGAGTAAGTTATGCGTCTGTGCTACTTATGATCTGGCCGAGACAGGAGTAACTTATGCGTCTGTGCTACTTATGATCTGGCCAAGACAGGAGTAACTTATGCGGCTGTGCTACTTATGATCTGTCCGAGACAGGAGTAAGTTATTGGCCTCTGCTACTTTTGATCTGGCCGAGACAGGAGTAACTTATGCGGCTGTGCTACTTATGATCTGGCCGAGACAGGATAACTTATGCGGCTCTGCTACTTATGATCTGGCCGAGAGAGGAGTAACTTATGCGGCTCTGCTACTTATGATCTGTCCGAGACAGGAGTAACTTATGCGGCTGTGCTACTTATGATCTGGCCGAGACAGGAGTAACTTATGCGGCTCTGCTTCTTATGATCTGTCTCTGCTATTTATAACTTTGCCGAGATAGGTTTAAGTTATTGGGCTCTGCTACACATGACCTGGCCGAGACAAGCATCTGTATGCGAGAGTAATGTAATATAAATAAACTGTACTTTATAATTTTGTTCCGATATGTCACGTGTGTTTATATTTACTTAATTGTCATTTATTTGTAAAGATGAAAACCTGTATTCGTTTCATGTTGTATATCTGTCTGTCTGCCTGATTTCGGATTAAAATCAGAAAGTTTAACGAAATCTAGGTTAGATGTCCATTGAAAAAAGGCAGAAGCAAGCACTGGATGGTAAATAAAATATGTCCTCCAAATAAATGGTAATAATTGTCAAATAAACGTACACAACGTTTGAAAATTCAAAAGCAAAGTTCTTTCAAGCTAGTCATGGCTTAAAAATATTTGAATAATATCAATTGTTATCGGATTAGAGATTTTATCAAAACAGTGATATGTTAAGAGATTTAATCACATTTTCTCAATCGTGTCGTTACCTCAATATTATTTTTTACTCTAGTATACTTTCCTGATTTTTTTTTGTATATTAAACAAATTGAGTTATCTCTAATAGATTTATCTCTTCTATGTGGAGAGTGACGTCATATCAGCGTATTCTTTTCACGAGCGCATGATTGCTATCTGATCCTAGCAATATGGCAGATTTCCTTACAGGCGAGTAAAAATGTTTCTAGTCTAATAGTAGCCCAGTACAGAACAACAATACTAGTTGTCGATGTGGGATCTGGTCTAAGACGCTGTCGAATACGACCACTTACTTCTCACGCGGCTGAGGTGCTCGGTTCGAGACCTGGCTTAAAAACGTTATAAGATAAAGTTTTGTATTTACAGTGGTTCTACTCTGTGTATTCCTCTGCCAATTAAAATGGATATAACCTGCCATTTGTTGAAAATGCCGTTAAACCCCATTCCAAAAATATATTTGATGCTCTGGTAACAAAACGTAAGTAGAGGATGGTGGATTTTTATTTCTTTTTTGTAGAATGATGATCATATATATTTCAATAAGTATAGTTTGATATTGTATTAGAAGATGATACTATTTAAAATTACGATTGGAAAGAGGGAGATTTAGAAAGAGATAGAGATAGCAAGACTTAGCTCGTTTACTAGTAAGGTGGAAGTTATCTTTAGTGTCTGTGAAACTAAGAACAGAATACACATTTATTCTCAGTCTTGCTTATAAAGCATACATAGAAAAAGCATGCAACGTGAAATTTACATGAGAAAGTAAACTATATATACTGTATACTGTTTTACACTTTATGAAATTGTAGATAAACTTTTGACAATCCCACTTTCATCAGATAATGAATATATTCACATGGTAAGTATTAACACTTCATCAGATAGTGGGACAACAACAATAATGAATATATTCCCATGGTAATTAGTAACACTTCAGATAATGAGATAACGTCAGATAATAAATATATTCGGATGGTAAATGTTAACACTTCATTATATAATGAATATATTCCCATGGTAAGTATTAACACTTCATCAGATAATGGGACAATAACAGATAATGAACATATTCCCGTGGTAAGTATTAGCAATTCATCAGATAGTGGGACAACAACAGATAATGAATATATCCCATGGTAAGTATTAACACTTCATCAGATACTGGGACAACACCAGATAATGAACATATTCCAGTGGTAAGTATTAACACTTCATTAGAAAATGGAACAACACCAGATAATGAATATATTCCCATGGTAAGAATTAACACTTCATACGATAATTGAACAACACCAGATAATGAATATATTCCCATGGTAAGTATCAACACTTCATCAGATAATGGGGCAACACCAAATAATGAACATATTCCCATGATAAGTATTAACAATTCATACGATAATGGAACAACACCAGATAATTGATTTATTCCCATGGTAAATATTAACACTTCGTCAGATAATGGGACAACACCAGATAATGAACATATTCCCGTGGTAAGTATAAACATTTCATCAGAAAATTGAACAACACCAGATAATGAATATATTCCCATGGTAAGTATTAACACTTCATACGAAAATGGAACAACACAATATTATGAATATATTCCCATGGTAAGTATAAACACTTCATCAGATAATGGGACAACACCAGATAATGAACATATTCCCATGGTAAGTATTAACACTTCATCAGAAAATGGAACAACACCAGATAATGAACATATTATCATGGTAAGTATTAACACTTCATACGATAGTGGAACAACACCAGATAATGAATATATTCCCATGGTAAGTATTAACAATTCATACGATAATGAAACAACACCAGATAATGAACATACTCCCATGGTAAGTATTAACACTTCATACGATAATGGAACAACACCAGATAATGAACATACTCCCATGGTAAGTATTAACACTTCATACGATAATGGAACAACACCAGATAATGAACATATTCCCATGGTAAGTATTAACACTTCATACGATAATGGAACAACACAATATAATGAACATATTCCCATGGTAAGTATTAACACTTCATACGATAATGGAACAACAACAGATAATGAACATATTCCCATGGTAAATATTAACACTTCATACGATATTGGAACAACACCAGATAATGAATATATTCCAATGGTAAGTATTAAAACCCCATCAAATAATGTGACAATATCAGATAATGAAAATTTTCCCATGGGAAATATGAACACAGTTAACGCTTTCCTAACATGAGACGTTAGGAACGAAAACCTATAAATGTCTGGGTAGCATGTGACATCTGTTTCAATCTATTGAGAATTCTGCACGCATGTAATTATTGATAGAAATATTATTGGGTACCCATAATGTGTTTACGGTTTTAATTGTTCGCATCCAGAGTCTCAACAAATTATCAACCCTAGCTTGAGCTTATATTTGTTATGAAGTTCGTTATTAACCAAAGCCAAAAAACCAAAAAAAAAATAAATAAATAAAATAGAATTTGACATTGCAGATGATAGTACATGTTATCTAACGACTAAAGGGACTATTTTCCCATGAGTTTATAGTGGTTTGTTTGGTGTAGATCCCTATCAAATATAAAATTAGTACTTTGGTGTATCCCTTTTTACAGAAAAGATATTAAAGTGACATAAATAATATAAATTATATTATATAATGTATCTTAATTCTCTTATGTAAGGAAAGTCACACTAACTCATGGAAATAGTTTACAGGCGTCATATTTCGCATATTTTTGGTCATATTTGATAAATTGTGTTACACATATTTTATTTTCAATAGTGTTTCAGCACAATAGAACGATATCCAAGCAAATATCAATGTTGTATCTTTTAAGAAATTTGACTCGTGTTTTCAAAACTAGAGTGGCACCAATTGTTGTTGTTTTTTAAGAACGTTAATACTTCTTAGTTTATAATCTACGGTTTTATGTTCATACGTGTAAATCTTAGTTAGATGAATGATCACGGGCAAAATTGCCACGAAATCTTTGAAATTTGATTAATCACTAAAACCGCATTTACGTGATTGGATATAACAAAAAGCCGCATCATACAAACCGTCAGACACCTGTCTACTTTGCTATTGAGTTAGTGCTTATTTCCTCAAAGTACGCGTTCATCAATCAATATAACAGCATGCTACAGTAACCTTAGAGGGGCATACACGTATTAAATATTAGCATATTATTCATATTATTATTCGGAGAAAGCGACCAGCGACTAACGAGTTGACAAAAAAAACATTATGCAAGGTTCTGTCGAGCATTACGATATAATCATATTTGCAAACGAGTGTAATTAATTAAATAATAACTGAGCAATTATCAGAAAAAAAACTTATCATTCATTTAGTTTAGTTTATTTAGTTTATACTAATTTATTTTAGCTCGATTGCGATGAAAGCTCAGAGCTTATATAAATCGCTCTCGAGTCCGCTTCCTGGGTAGAACCAGTACTGAGTGTTGTTTTATGAGAGGCACCGGGTCGACCGGGGGATCGAACCCGCAACCTCTGGCGTGAGCGGCCAACACTCAATCCATTAGGCTACCGCCCCGCTATCATTCATTTAACAGATTAACTATATATGGAACGAAAATAATAGCAGAGCAATGAATTTGTTACACTCAGGGTTTCGGTGTCAACCCTTAGTGTAACAATTGTTAATTGTTATGATTTTCCCGACTTCGGAATGACTGACGCACGTACATGCTTCGATACGATACTATATGCTTGTGACTGAATATCACACAAGTCACAATGCACAGTTTAATCGCACAACACACCAGACTCGAAATCTACATGACGTAGTGAATTGTTTGAATAGATTGAAGAAGGCAGTACATAAACAAAGTTTCATAATGAAACAATACGCCATATTTGGCAAGATGCTGGTCGTTTTTACTCTCTTTTGCTTTGATTATCAATTAATATGTAATATCCTGACCTCTGCTTAACTGATATACTACAAAACACGAGAAGATAATCGAAAAGCAATCGAAATACGACATACAGACGTATAAATGCCTGAGCCTGCTGTGTATATTTAAGTTTCTAATTAAGTTACAAATAGTACACGTGACCGCAATGAACCAAAGAAATTCATCATCCGATTTGACAATATCACATCAAGATTTGACATTCAATTATCTAGCGGGTGGTTCAGGGTATGGGAAGCTAATAAATCGTCCGCTACTTAGAGAGTGTATGATGTTATGAGAACATATGTATTATACAAGCCGTCCAGATAAAATGTATTTATGCTACAAATGAATACCCAATTTTTACTTTGAGTTTAATATATTTAGATACACGAAAAATCACCAGAAAAAAGTGTGTGCAAACATTTCTGGTATTGTATGTAAATTCAGAAAAAAAAATCAGAGATGAAATGAGAGGTAAGTGGTTGCTAGCCAATGGTGCACTAGATCAATCGGCCACGGGGACCCTCATGCATTCATAAAATAGTTTTGCCTTTTAATTTAAGCGAATTATACTTGTTTAAAGACACAAACTTTCATACAGTAACATGGAAATATTGTGCGTGTCATTCCTGGTCTTACATGTAAGCTATTTATAATGATAAAAGTTTTAAATCATAAAATAAATAATAAAATAAATTGTAAACAAAATGCTGATTTCTGTAAAATGTCAATTATATTTCACTGGTGAACAATGAAAATAGCGTGGTCATCAAACCACTTCAACAATCAGTTTAAATGGGGGTTACTGCATGGTCCTCCATGTTCATTGGTCCTTCATGATTCATGGTCCTCCATGGTAAGTGGTCCTTCATGGTCCTCCATGGTAAGTGGTCCTCTATGGTCTGTGGTCCTTCATGGTCCATGATCTACCGTGGTCAGTGGTCCTTTATGGTCAATTGTTCTTCATGGTTCATGGCCAATGGCCAATGGCCATCCATGGTCACTGGTCCTTCATGGTCCATGGTCCTCCATGGACAGTGGTCCTCCATGGTCAGTGGTCCTCCATGGTCCATGGTCCTCCATAGTCAGTGGTCCTCTATGATCCATGGTCCTTCATGGTCCGTGGTCTTCCATGGTCAGTGGTCCTCATGGTCCATGGTCTTCCAAAGTCAGTGGTCCTCCATGGTCAGTGGTCTTCCATGGTCAATGGTCCTTCATGGTCCATGGTCTTCCAAAGTCAGTGGTCCTCCATGGTCAGTGGTCCTTCATTGTCAGTGGTCTTCCATGGTCAGTGGTCTTCCATGGTCAGTGGTCCTTCATGGTCCATGGTCCTCTATGGTCAGTGGTCCTTCATGGTCCATTGGCCTCCATGGTCAGTGATTTTCAATGGTCAATGCAATGGTCCTTCATTGTCAGTGGTCATACATGGTCATTGGTCCTTCATTGTTAGTGGTCTTCATGGTCCATGGTCAGTGGTCCTTCATCGTCAGTAGTCTTCCATGGTCAATGGTCCTTCATGGTCCATGGTCTTCCAAAGTCAGTGGTACTCCATGGTCAGTGGTCCTCCATGGTCCATGGTCCTCCATGGTCAGTGGCCTTCCATGGTCAATGGTCCTTCATGGTCCATGGTCTTCCAAAGTCAGTGGTCATCCATGGTCAGTGGTCCTTCATTGTCAGTGGTCTTCCATGGTCAGTGGTCTTCCATGGTCAGTGGTCATTCATGGTCATTGGTCCTTCATTGTCTATGGTCCTCCATGGTCATTGGTCCTCCATTGCCAGTGGTCCTTCATGGTCCATGGTCCTCTATGATCAGTGGTCCTTCATGGTCCATTGGCCTCCATGGTCAGTGGTCTTCCATGGTCAATGGTCCTTCATTGTCAGTGGTCCTCCATGATCATTGGTCCTTCATTGTCAATGGTCTTCATGGTCCATGGTTCCCCATGGTCATTGGTCCTCCATGGTGAGTGGTCCTTCATGGTGAGTGGTCCTCCATGATCCATTGTCCTCCTTGATCCTCCATGGAACATGGTCCTCCATTGTGGTCCTCCATGGTCAGTGGTCCTCCATCCATGGTACATGGTCCTCAATGGTCAGTGGTCCTCCATGGTCAGTGGTCCTCTGTAGTAAGTGGTCCTTCATGGTCCATTGTTCTCCATTGTAAGTGTTCATCCATGGTCCGTGGTCCTCCATGGTCAGTGGTCCGCCATAAGTCAGTGGTCTTCCATGGTCAGTGGTCCCCCATGGTCAGTGTTCCTCCATGGTCAGTGGTTCTCCACGGTCCATGGTCCTCAATGGTCAGTGGTCCTCCATGGTCCATAGTCCTCCATGGTCAGTGGTCCTCCATGGTCCATGGTCCTCCATGGTCAGTGGTCCTCCGTGAGTCAGTGGTCCTCCATGGTCAGTGGTCCAAAGCGTTGTCGTCCATTTAACTCTCGCCGACGAGGTCGATCAAAAACTTTTATATGAGAACGTTAACCAGTTACCGTACAAGGCTGGTTGAAGGGTGATGGTGTGTTCTATTCAGTTTTATTCCAAGGTTTTCCACCGACAATAAAACTGGACATGCCATTTATAATCTATTACGTGTTAAAAATGACGTCCAAAACCATTAGAAAAAGAAATTAAAGAAGAAATAAGAAAGTTGTTTCACTGAATACAACAATAACATCTTAATACAGGTGCAGAGCTAACATGATTTCTTAAACCAGATTTTCACAATCAAGTTTGCTAACTACCAACCTAACAGCTTGTGAAAATGTAGTTCATGGCCACCAATGATACCATCAATATGCATAACATGCAGTTTACCACGCTCTTCATTAAACACTTTTGGTAATGAGTATTGCAGCTGTATATTTTCTTTCATTTTAAACCTTTGTATAGCAGAAATCTACGCGTTTTATCGAGGCAACGTACTGATATCCACGACTATGTTCAGATCACGACTTAAATCAAGTCTTACTGTCTTATCTGGTCACTACGAAGAATGGTTAAGGCACTAAGTGTTACCTCTGTCCTTCCGTGTTTCATTTGTCCAAGGTAAAACTTGGTTTCCGACCAATAACTTCTGAAGGCGTCTTTGTATTAAATGAACGTTCGTGTGTACGAGTCTCACACCACTATTCCATTTCCGATATAGCTCCATTGTAACATTCATGCCTAAAACAAAAATTGGACTTTTTTAATTCAATGGTTTAATTATACCTTGTTATATCTTTGGTACTAATATGCCAACTATTCGCCCACGATGCGGTTCGACAAATCTGAAATGACACAAAATTGGCAAGAAATCTGGTATCAGCATCACATTTTAGTGGTGATTTCTAAAATACTGACCATTTTACACATGGTAGGAAAATAAATCAATGCAATACCTTTTATCCAATGTTCTTAGTGAATGATAAATACTATCAGTCGTGTTCGTAAAATAGATAGCATATGTTAATGCTGTTATTTTATACATCTCAGTTCCAGCTTAACTTTCTGCGCATGATACTATTTGGTGACCTTTGATCTTATAAGTAAACCAAAAGCTGTGTATATCTAGTATTTGTATACATAACAACAGAACATATTATGCCTAAGTTTGTATAATGTCTCGTGTAAGGCTAATAAATCAATATTATATTGTATTTTGAGCAAATTCTTTAATAATTCACATTTTCCCTTTGACCCAATGATCTCAACGAATAAAACATGCTCTCAAAATATCAGCGTGCCGTTGTTAGTTTAAAATAAATAAAAAATGATGGTCAAAACATTAAACATATATCTTAAATATGAATGTTTTTGGTATTATCTCGTCCAGTTATAAATTTTACTTGTGTTGACCTTTGACCTTAGAACTCTAAAGGTCAAATATTGTTTGGTAACCGATTGTTTCTTACGTAGGCTACCGTGGTTAAAGGCCCGAGTTCGCTATATGTTTTATATCATGTATTTGTGGGCATATCTTGTGATGATTTGTTTTATATCATGTATTTGTGGGCGGGACTAGTGATAATTTGTTTTATATCATGTATTTGTGGGCATGTCTTGTGATGATTTGTTTTATATCATGTATTTGTGGGCGGGACTTGTGATAATTTGTTTTATATCATGTATTTGTGGGCATGTCTTGTGATGATTTATTTTATATCATGTATTTGTCGGCGGGACTTGTGATAATTTGTTTTATTTAATTACTCGGGAGATGCAACATTTAAAAAATCTTTAAAAGGCTCATTAGAGATGTTCAATATGTCGCACTATCCCCAGATGTGTGTTAAGTAGTCATTTTAGGTTTGTGGAAGACTATTGGATACAGATATAAACTCATCGTATGTTTCTTCTAGTTCTTTAGTGATGTCGCTGAATAGCATCGTCTTACGGGCCCTCGGCTTAAAGTCCCATCCAAACAACTGTTAATATTTTAGTTTGCATGCCCCAGATATCGAATCCGACCGCAACCCCGATTCTAGAAGTCTGGTGTTCTGCTGACTGAGATAATGTATGTATGTATTGTGGGTGTGTCTTGTAAAAACTTGTTTAATATAATATGTATTTGTGGGTGGGTTTTGTAATAATTTGTTTTAAATAACATATATTTGTGGTCGTGTCTTATGAAACTTATTTCATACAACATTTATTTGTAATCGTATCTTGTAATAATTTGTTTTAAATAACATATATTTGTAGGCGTGAATTGTGATCATTTATTTTATATTATATGTATTTGTGGGCGTGCCTTGTGATAATTTGTATTATATAACATCTTTATGTGGGTGTGCCTTGTGATAATATGTTTTATTATGTCAATGCATTCATTTCTGTTGATTAACTGCCTGCCTGACAATTATAGGTTTATCGCGTCATTGCAAGTTTATCAGGCACATAACGTATACTCCATGACATCGTTATGTATACTTTTACATTTTTACCTGGATGGAACTTCTTTTAACCTTACTTAAAATGAATAAAAAACGAACTAGAAATATTGCCATGATAAATAGAATACCATGTAAATGTCTAAACAATCAACTTCATCAGGTTCGGCACGAAGAAAACAAGATCTCGTCCTGGGTTTTTTCTAAGCCTCACCTGATACAGTTTTGTATTTGTGGGCGTGTCTCATAATTATTTATCATTTGTAGGTGTGATTTGTAATATCTTATATAATATGTATTTCTGTGTCTTGAATTATTTTATATCACATGTATTTGTTGGTGGGCTTTGTCATTTTTATGCAATATATGGCTAAAGGACGATCAGTTAACCTAAACAATCTGTCCGGAGATTCTGGATTATTAACTAGTATCAGAGCATCATCTCCACAGGAAACCAGTATGATATCATCATCACTACATGTAACTAGTATCAGATCATCATCACTACATGTAACCAGTATCAGAGCATCATCACCACATGTAACTAGTATTAGAGCATCATCACCACATGTAACCAGTATCGGAGCATCATCACCACATGTAACCAGTATCGGAGCATCATCACCACATGTAACCGGTATCGGAGCATCATCACCACATGTAACCAGTATCAGAGCATCATCACCACATGTAACAAGTATCAGAGCATCATCACCACATGTAACTAGTATCAGAGCATCATCACCACATGTAACCAGTATCAGAGTATCATCACCACATGTAACCAGATGTAACCAGTATCAGAGTATCATCACCACATGTAACTAGTATCAGAGCATCATCACCACATGTAACCAGTATCAGATCATCATCACCACATGTAACCAGTATCAGAGCATCATCACCACATGTAACCAGATGTAACCAGTATCAGAGCATCATCACCACATGTAATTAGTATCAGAGCATCATCACCACATGTAACCAGTATCAGAGCATCATCACCACATGTAACCAGATGTAACCAGTATCAGAGCATCATCACCACATGTAATTAGTATCAGAGCATCATCACCACATGTAACCAGTATCAGAGCATCATCACCACATGTAACCAGATGTAACCAGTATCAGAGCATCATCACCACATGTAATTAGTATCAGAGCATCATCACCACATGTAACCAGTATCAGAGCATCATCACCACATGTAACCAGATGTAACTAGTAACAGAGCATCATCACCACATGTAATTAGTATCAGAGCATCATCACCACATGTAACCAGTATCAGAGCATCATCACCACATGTAACCAGTATCAGAGCATCATCACCACATGTAACTAATAACTTTCGCACTTTAATCATTTAATCTATAAATGTTTTATTTATCATTAATTGTTAATGTTAGAATGCACGTATAGTATATTCTGTAAAGCACTCTTAAACGTGTATATTTTGTGCGTATCGTGCGGTGAATATGGGGTGATCCTAAAAAGAGGTCCTTTTCCAGTCCAATAAAACTTTATTACACAATTTAATATAACGAGTCACGGGTGTTAAATGAATGGACCTGGAGTAAGGTACCTTATATAATGAAAAGTGTCCTGTCAGTTTAAGCCAATGAAATGCTATATATTAATAAGGGGTGATTTCTTGACCAATCATTTCATAGCGTGTTAGCTGCGAAAAAGGGGCATCTACATAAAAATATAAAAATAATGCGATTATGCTTAACATAATCCCAGGAAACCCCAATTTTGTACATCTATAACATGTTGTTACATCAATTTACGTGTATCGACTATCTTTGATTAAACTGAGTATTTATATGCGGCCAAGCTCTTCCAGTCAAAACACTTGCGGATAATTGCTTTAAGTTAAGGCTCTATCGCTAAAATTGATCCCTTGTTTAAGTGATTAAGTGATCCGATTAGTATGTTCGACAAGTTGCGAAAATATTCAAAAAATGCAAATATCGAACTAGAAAAGTTTATCACTAATGTTAAAATTACGAGTTTATTATTCAAAATACTCAAATCAAAGTTTACTGTACGACACAATTTACAGTTATTCAAAAATATTATAAACAAATTTAAATAAAATGTGTCGTCTTTGTCCGTGATTCAAAACAAATATTATAAACAAATTTTACTGAAATTGCCGCATAACATATACATAAAAAGATATAATAAAATTTTAATAATAATAATAATAATAATAATAACAGTAATGATTATAATAATGATAATCATAATAATAAAAATAACAGTAATGATAATAATAATGATAATAATAATTACAGTAAAGATAATAATTATAATAATAATAATAACAGTAAAGATAATAATTATAATAATGATAATAATAATTATAAAAATAATAATAATAACAGTAATGATGATAATAATAACAATAAAAACAATAAGAGTAATGATAACAATAATAACAGTAATGATAATATTAATAACAGTAATGATAATAATAATAATAATTATAACAATAATGAAAATGAAAATAATAACAGTAATGATAATAATAAAAACTCTTCATTGAATTGAGTCAGCGACTCAAAAATGAGTCACGCAAATCTACACTTGAATTTTACCAGGTAGGCAGAAGTTCAAGTCAATAAATCGCCTGTAAACTGGTAAAGTGGTTCGCTCCACAAGTTGCTGACAGACGGACAGACATACTAACCGATAGAGTGACTCCTATGTATACTTTCTTAATTTTCGTTTGTTGTGTATAATGCGTTTTTATTGATAAGTATGTTTCAAAAGTGTATGAACCTTGGGGTTCCAGTTTAACAGAAGAAAAGTACATGTTGCTCCGCTGTGCTTACTGCAATGTTTCATTTCAGGTTGGTTTCAAGCCATACAAGCTTTGGAATGCCTCGGGTTAATAGGTTTGGTCATTTCAGTTGCTATTATCGGAAGTATCATAATGTACTCTGGAGGCCATTGGACGAGTAAACTGCACAAGTATAAATACATAGGTCCGATGTTTACAGGTAAATAATAACACTTATTATTATATTAAACACAACTTTGGCAGCATAGGCCTATTTTGGTTGATCCTACAGACTTTCAATTCATTCAGCCTTACAATTAAAATGGTTTAACAAAAAGACCCATGATGTATCTATTAGATAGTATGCATACAAAAAAAAGACACGTGCTCTTTAAGACTTTAAGATGTTATTTTACTGAACGGAACAGCTAACCAGCCACCTGACATTTATGCACCTGACATTTTACGTATTTTCTCAAAAAGTATCATAGCAATTTCCTTGAAATTTGGATTTGAATAAATAAACATCTAGGCTATGAAAAATACATACTCGTCAGTTATTGTCGTATACAAAGTCTAATAACGCTACTCCCTATTTCGACGAGATATCTGATATACAAAAGTGGCGGGTTAGCTGTTCCGTTCAGTATATATTTTGACGAGATATCTGATATACAAAATTGGCAGGTTAGCTGTTCCGTTCAGTATATATTTTGACGAAGATATCTGATATACAAAAGTGGCGGGTTAGCTGTTCCGTTCAGTATATATTTTGACGAGATATCTGATATACAAAAGTGGCGGGTTAGCTGTTCCGTTCAGTATATATTTTGACGAGATATCTGATATACAAAAGTGGCGGGTTAGCTGTTCCGTTCAGTATATATTTTGACGAAGATATCTGATATACAAAAGTGGCGGGTTAGCTGTCCAGTTCAGTATATATTTTGACGAGATATCTGATATACAAAATTGGCGAGTTAGCTGTCCCGTTCAGTATATATTTTGACGAAGATATCTGATATACAAAAGTGGCGGGTTAGCTATCCATGAAAATTGTGATTCCCAGAGTGCAAATAATACAGTTCTTAACAATATTCAAGGGCCATAATATGTGTAATTTATTGTACGACTAGGAGAAGAATTCCATTAGCATTTTTCTTTCGAACTTATCCCTTTTCTATTATTGTTCATCAATGTTTTGTTAACATATTTAAATGTATTCAGAAATAAAATACATGTTTGATTCATATATCCACTGCGTACATTTGGATGCATGTATCATAAAACAACTCATTTTGATGATACAAGATCCGAATAAGCTAGTTCTAAAACGTGTCCAAGATGATGGTTTATCAATATCAAATAGTATCAATTTAAAACTGTGGTTGGTACGTTAGATAACGTAATAGTTTACAAATTCAAGTGCCACAACGCCGACATTAGTTAGCCAATTTAGCTAGGTCAAGTAAGTGTTCGAGGTATTTTGATTATATAACAGTTACTACATTAAGGTTTGGTGAGTCGAAAGCTAGAGTTAACACAATGTCAAATAGTGCATTTTTTATGTTTCAAGGATCATAACGCTGACATTTATAATTCGTCTTTGCCAGTTCAAAAATGTGTCCGAGATAGAACTGATATGGAAGTTTGGTTAACACTCAATGAAAATTGCGGGTGCCAGGGTGTGCATAACAAAATGTTTATGGACATACTGACGACGGACACAGATGGGTCAGATCTCAGGGAACATTTAATGTGATAGGATGCTGTGTTGATTTAATCCCATGAAATTTATGAGATAGGGGGCACTGTGTACCGCTTCAAAACGAATAGAGCAACGTTTGATAGAATAACTGAGTGGATGTTACATATGCGACGTCAACGCTGACAAGAGACGCTAATGCCAACAAGTGACGCCAACGCCAACAAGTGAACGCCGAACAAAAACCCTCATATGTGTAGAATAGTCAAGATAACACAGTGTACATGTAATACTTATCATTCAGCCTACCTCTTTCCTGGGATCCCACTTGAATGAGCGGTAATACGACTACATTTTACTGATGATAATTAAACAACATGAAATAAAATTGATATTTATCACACCCAAGTTGTTAAAAATCCAGAAAATAAAATCTATAAACATTTAACTAACATTTAAATTCGTCTTTTTGAATTATGCAAAGGGTTTAGATAACCAGCTGTTTATTTTAGGGTAAAACATATATCTAGAGTTGTGTCAATTTTTGCATTAAATAGATCTTCATTATATCTAGATTTGTGTCAATTTACCATCAGTTAAATACATCTTCATCATATTTCAGCCCTTGCCATCACGATAGGCATCATCATCTTCTTGACAAAGTACATTGCTACTTCTACTCTTATGACAGTTGGTTACTCAGTCGGTCTATGTTCAGCTGCCAGTACTGGTGCCTTCGTTGTCGCCTTCATATTCTGCTGTTGTGGCGGGCCACCGGAGACACCAGGGCAAGGCAATCCGACAACCGCAGTTCAACCACCCAACCAAAGTGGCGGAAACAACCTATTTCAAAGTGGTGGGGGCTACGGAGGTTACGTGATACAACCACCGCCACAAGCTTGTGCAACCCCGCCAGCTCATCCGCAATATAGTACAGATAAATTGTCACAACCAGTAGGCTACCCACAACCAGTAATCTACCCACAACCAGTAACCTTCCCACCTGTCTCTTTGGCCAGTCCATCACCTCCAACTTATGACTGGACCACAAAATAGAGAAAAAATGTAATTAAAGTGGGTTGTTTTATACAAATATTGCAATACACGTACATCTTGTTACACTGAAAACAATGACCTTATTTCAAGATTGCGAACCAGGTTTGCTTGTGGAGCTTGTGCTTAAATAGAAACTTCAAGTGTTTAGTCCGGTTGATTATATCTGCCGTAAAGGGGATATCGGAAAAGAAATGTATATAGTGAAACGCGGACAATTGAGAGTAGTTTCTGACTATGGTAAAACAACCTTTGTTACATTAAGTGAAGGTAGTGTATTTGGGGAGATCAGCATTTTAAACATAGCTGGGAATAAAAATTGAAACAGGCGCACGGCCAATATAAGAAGTGGTGGTTATTCAGATTTGTTTTGTTTGTCGTAAAACGATCTCTGGGAAGAACTGAACCAGTACCAATATGCAATGACAATTCTAATTATAATATTTTATATATAATTATATATTACTACCAATTGCGAGATGAAAATGACAACAACAACAACAACAACAACGGTCAATGTGTATTAGGAAACACGGCGGTTATTTAAATCCTGTTTATGAATCAAATAAGTGACGTCAGCATTACCGGTATATGCTGCCATCGACGAAATTGTGACCACCAACTAGTGCCTTCTGCATTGTTTTCTAAGGTTATATCAACATAATGCCTGTATTTCCGGTTATTAATGCGGATATATTAGCGTAAACCAGTAGAACAAAACGTTTCTAAATCGTAACTTTAGGTCTTGGCTAGACGTGTAAAAAAACATGTGCCATATTTACAACTTGTATGTTTTTTTCCCGTTGAAATAATGAATGGAAAGGGAGGTTGAAAAACGGAACAGCATTTTTTGCCACATGTTTTTGTGTTGTAACAGGTCGTGGACTTCGAACACTTTGATTACATTATGCAATCATTTTATTCGGTGGTGTCTGTTCCAAATATGTTCTTCTTTACAAATTAGTCATATGAATGTTCCCTAGGGGATATCTTGTGTTAAGTTTAGGATGTAGCAAACACTAAAATCAGGAAAGGGAAACTACTCTGGTCATATTGACATGTCGATATTAGTTACCTTTAAGAATATAGTGAGAATGTCAACGGCAGATAAACAATAACGGCTTTATATCAATGGAATAAATAGAGTTGTATCCCATTATAGTATTACGTGAGCTGAACAGGTCTTGCGGAAACTAGCCGACCTACCTTGAAAATAATCTTCCATTATCCGCTGTCTTTCATGGGACGTCGTATGGGAAATGTACTTAGTATAGACATAGGTCACCTTCCATTACCTGCAGCGCCAATCTTTCAGATGCGTGTGGCAAATGTTACACAGTATCAGGATTTATTTCCTCGTTTCCAACTGCCAAAATCTAAAGATAAATTCTATTATTGGTAACCAAATATCCAGTTTTGGTAACAAAAGAAACATGTTGAAACTAATATTTAACTTAAAAATGATTCGATTTTTTTACTAAGGTAATGATAGATTCTGAATATGGTTTAATTAGCAATATTAATTAAGCATTGTGTGTGCATGTGTGTGTTTGTCTGCGTGCGTGTGTGTACGTTTTGTATGCGTGTGTCTTAGCGTACTATCGTTAATATAATGTATACATGTTATAGTATTAATAATAACACAGCATGAGAATCTTGAAACATTGTAAATAGCTAACAGATACAACTGTTACTGGTATTTGTTTTTCGTTGGTTTTATGTAGACAATTGGACATTAACTACTTGAGGTTTCAAAACTTATCTAGAAAATAACGGTACTTCCACCAGCGCACCGGTACATACATAATTATTCAGGTGGTAGAGAACTAATTTTCTATCTTTGTTGTTATAGTTACCGCATTGGCAGGTTGTAAGGTTACGTTTACGTGTATTTATTCGGTAACACAGTCTTCTTATATGCTGCTATATATTTTAAAACATACCCGGGTTTTCCATCACGGACACAGTCTTTGTCTTACCTGGTTTCGAGAATGGCATGCATAGAAGAGAGAGACAGAGACAGAGATTCAGGGTGACAAAAATAGACAGAGAGAATAATGAAGACAGACAGACAGACAGACAGACAGACAGACAGACAGACAGACAGACAGACAGACAGACAGACAGACAGACAGACAGACAGACAGACAGACAGACAGACAGACAGACAGGCAGGCAGGCAGGCAGGCAGGCAGGCAGGCAGGCAGGCAGGCAGGCAGAGAAATACACAGAGATAGACAGAGAGAGCCAGACACACACATACACAGACATACACACAGAGCGAGCGAGCGAGAGAGAGAGAGAGAGAGAGAGAGAGAGAGAGAGAGAGAGAGAGAGAGAGAGAGAGAGATTTACCATAGCCTGTCAACAGACTAGAAAGACAGTTTTGTACTATGAAACGTGTACCGGTGAAGAGAATGATATATACTTTTCGTTATATAAAAAAGGTGCCGACCTAAGAGTAGGTTATGGGGTTCTATTACATATGATCTGGCCAAAATAGGAGTAAGTTATGGGGCTCTGCTACATATAATCTGGCCGAGCTAGGAGTAAGTTATAAAGCTCTGCTTCTTATGATCTGGCCGAAATAGGAGTAAGTTATGCAGCTCTGCTACTTATGATCTGGCCGAGATAGGAATAAACTATGCGGCTCTACTACTTATGATCTGGCCGAGATATGAATAAGATACGGGGCTCTGCTACATATGATATGACCGAGATAGGAGTAAGTTAAGGAGATTTGCTCCATTATGATCTGGCTAAGTTAGGAGTAAGGTATTGGGCTATACTACATGTTATCTGGCCGAGCTAGGAGTAAGTTATGGGCCTCTGCTTCATATGATAGGAATATGTTATGGGACTCTGCTATATATATGATCTGGCCGAGAAAGGAGTAAGTTATGGGGTTCTGCTACATATGATAGGAATATGTTATGGGACTCTGCTATATATATGATCTGGCCGAGAAAGGAGTAAGTTATGGGGTTCTGCTACATATGATAGGAATATGTTATGGGACTCTGCTATATATATGATCTGGCCGAGAAAGGAGTAAGTTATGGGGTTCTGCTACATATGATAGGAATATGTTATGGGACTCTGCTATATATATGATCTGGCCGAGAAAGGAGTAAGTTATGGGGTTCTGATACATATGATAGGAATATGTTATGGGACTCTGCTATATATATGATCTGGCCGAGAAAGGAGTAAGTTATGGGGTTCTGCTACATATGATAGGAATATGTTATGGGACTCTGCTATATATATGATCTGGCCGAGATAGGAGTAAGTTATGAGGCTCTGCTACATATGATAGGAATATGTTATGGGACTCTGCTATATATATGATCTGGCCGAGAAAGGAGTAAGTTATGGGGTTCTGCTACATATGATAGGAATATGTTATGGGACTCTGCTATATATATGATCTGGCCGAGAAAGGAGTAAGTTATGGGGTTCTGCTACATATGATAGGAATATGTTATGGGACTCTGCTATATATATGATCTGGCCGAGAAAGGAGTAAGTTATGGGGTTCTGCTACATATGATAGGAATATGTTATGGGACTCTGCTATATATATGATCTGGCCGAGAAAGGAGTAAGTTATGGGGTTCTGCTACATATGATAGGAATATGTTATGGGACTCTGCTATATATATGATCTGGCCGAGAAAGGAGTAAGTTATGGGGTTCTGCTACATATGATAGGAATATGTTATGGGACTCTGCTATATATATGATCTGGCCGAGATAGGAGTAAGTTATGGGCCTCTGCTACATATGATAGGAATATGTTATGGGACTCTGCTATATATATGATCTGGCCGAGATAGGAGTAAGTTATGGGCCTCTGCTACATATGATAGGAATATGTTATGGGACTCTGCTATATATATGATCTGGCCGAGATAGGAGTAAGTTATGGGCCTCTGCTACATATGATAGGAGTATGTTATGGGACTCTGCTATATATATGATCTGGCCGAGATAGGAGTAAGTTATGAGGCTATGCTACATATGATCTGGCCGAGATAGGAGTAAGTTATGGGCTCTGCTACATATGATCTGTCTGATATAGGTGTAAGTTATGGGGCACTGCTACATATGATCTGGACGAGATAAGAGTAAGTTATGGGGCACTGATACATATGATCTGGACGAGATAGGAGTAAGTTATGGGGCTATGCTACTTATGATCTGGCCGAGATAGGAGTAAGTTATGGGGCTATGCTACATATGATCTGTCCGAGATAGGAGTAAGTTATAGGGCTCTGCTACATATGATCTGGACGAGATAAGAGTAAGTTATAGGGCTCTGCTACTTATGATCTGGCCGATATAGGAGTAAGTTATGCGGCTATGCTATTTATGATCTGGCCGAGATAGGAGTAAACTATGCTGCTCTACTACATATGATCTGGCCTAGATATGAGTAAGATACGGGGCTCTGCTACATATGATCCCGACGAGCTATGAGTAAGTTATGGGCTCTGCTACATATGATCTGTCTGATATAGGAGTAAGTTATGGGGCACTGCTACATATGATCTGGACGAGATAAGAGTAGGTTATGAGGTTCTGATACATATGATCTGGACGAGATAGGAGTAAAGTATGGGACTATGCTACATATGATCTGGCCGATATAGGAGTAAGTTATGGGGCTATGCTACTTATTATCTGGCCGAGATAGGAGTAAGTTATGGGGCTATGCTACTTATGATCTGGCCGAGATAGGAGTAAGTTATGGGGCTCTACTACATATGATCTGGCCGAGATAGGAGTAAGTTATAGGCCTCTGCTACATATGATTTGGACGAGATAGGAGTTAGTTATGGGGCTCTGCTACATATGATCTGGCCGAGATAGGAGTAAGTTATAGGGCTCTGCAACATATGATCTGGACGAGATAAGAGTAAGTTATAGGGCTCTGCTACTTATGATCTGGCCGAGATAGGAGTAAGTTATGGGGCTATGCTACAAACGATCTGGCCGAGATAGGAGTAAGTTATGTGGCTCTACTACATATGATCTGATCGAGATAAGAGTAAGTTATGGGGCTCTACTACTTATGATCTGGCCGAGATAGGAGTAAGTTATGGGGCTCTGCTACATATGATCTGGCCGAGATAGGAGTAAGTTATAGGGCTCTGCTATTTATGATCTGGCCGAGATAGGAGTAAGTTATGGGGCTATGCTACATATGATCTGGCCGAGATAGGAGTAAGTTATGGGGCTCTGCTACATATGATCTGGCCGAGATAGGAGTAAGTTATAGGGCTCTGCAACATATGATCTGGACGAGATAAGAGTAAGTTATAGGGCTCTGCTACTTATGATCTGGCCGAGATAGGAGTAAGTTATGGGGCTATGCTACAAACGATCTGGCCGAGATAGGAGTAAGTTATGTGGCTCTACTACATATGATCTGATCGAGATAAGAGTAAGTTATGGGGCTCTACTACTTATGATCTGGCCGAGATAGGAGTAAGTTATGGGGCTCTGCTACATATGATCTGGCCGAGATAGGAGTAAGTTATAGGGCTCTGCTATTTATGATCTGGCCGAGATAGGAGTAAGTTATGGGGCTCTACTACATATGATCTGATCGAGATAAGAGTAAGTTATGGGGCTCTACTACATATGATCTGGCCGAGATTGGAGTAAGTTATAGGGCTCTGCTACATATGATCTGGACGAGCTATGAGTAAGTTATAGGGCTCTGCTACATATGATCTGATCGAGATAGGAGTAGATATGCGGCTCTACTACTTATGATCTGGCCGAGATAGGAGTAAGTTATGGTGCTATGCTACATATGATCTGGACGAGATAAGAGTAAGTTTTAGGGCTCTGCTACATATGATCTGGCCGAGATAGGAGTAAGTTAAGGGGCTATGCTACATATGATCTGGCCGAGATAGGAGTAAGTTATATGGCTCTGCTACTTATAACCTGGCCGAGATAGGAGTAAGTTATGCGGCTCTGCTACTTATGATCTGGCCGAGACAGGAGTAAGTTATGAGGCTCTGCTACATATGATCTGGCCGAGATAGGAGTAAGTTATGGGCCTCTTCTACATATGATCCCGACGAGCTATGAGTAAGTTATGAGGCTTTGCTACATATGATCTGGCCGAGATAGGAGTAAGTTATGGGGCTATGCTATATATGATCTGGCCGAGATAGGAGTAAGTTATGGGGCTATGCTACATATGATCTGGACGAGATAGGAGTTAGTAATGGGGCTCTGCTATATATACTCTGATAGCCGGCTATCTAAACTTTGAGTTGTTGTCATTTGGTATGTTAACAGAATATTTGGTAAGAAAACATTGTATTAGCCTAACAATTCGATATATATATATCTGTCCATAAAATATCTTACCAAGTATGATGCAAAAACGTGTGAGCTGTGCACACCGTTTATTTGTTGATATAATAGGTTAATACACAGTATCTAAAATAAAGTTGTAATAAAAACCAGAGTGCCAATTGTTGTTATTTTTTATACCATACAGAAACACATACTAGATCCAGTATTACTTGTAAGAGACTTTTAATACCACATGTTGCCACAGACTTAATGTATTTACTATATGGCATCCGCTTATATTCACAATACTCAATGTAAGTATATGTAAACTGTACTTTATAACTTTGTTCCGATATGTCACGTGTGTTTATATTTACTTACTTGTCATTTATTTGTAAAGATGAAAACCTATAATCGTTTCATGTTGTATATCTGTCTGTCTGCCTGATTTCGGACTAAAATCAGACAGTTTAACGAAATCTAGGTTAGATGTCTACTGAAAACAGGGCAGAAGCAAGCACTGGATGTTAAATAAAAGATATCCTCAAAATAAATGATAATAATTATCAAATAAACGTACACAACGTTTGAAAATACAAATGCAAATTTATCGGAATAGAGATTTTATCAAAACTGTGATATACATGTTTCAAGAACTATAATCACATATTCTCAATCGTGTCGTTACCTCAATATTAATTTTTGCGCTTGTTTACTTTCCTGATTTTTTTTGTTTATTAAACAAATTGATTTATCTCATCTATGTGGAGAGTGACGTCATATCAGCGTATTCTTTTCACGAGCGCATGATTGCTATCTGAGTCTAGATATATGAGTGACATCATATTAGCGTTTTATTTTTACGAGCGCATGATTCCTACATGTATCTGATCTTTGAAATATGACAGATATTCAAACAGCATTAACACTTCATCAGATAATGGGACAACACCAGATAATAAATATAATCCCATGGTATGTATTAACACTTCATCAGATAATGGGACAACACCAGATAATGATATATTCTTTTTATAAGAAGTCGGACTTCTTTTTATATATAGAGGTCGAACTTCTTTTTTTATATAGAGGATTAAGACAAGGCTGTCCGAGCTCTGCCCTAATTTTTATTACAGTAGCCGAAATTATGGATGTTTATATACGTAACAATGATGCAACACAACAACTGTATTAAAACATTAAAATAACGCAATTAGCGGACGATAGAACTATTCTTCTTGGATCAAAAAAACAAATCATAACAGCTTTAAATATCATAGAAAATTTTGGCACAAACAATCGGGATTAGTTCTTTACCATGGAAAAACAGAAGGGATATATGTGGGTAAATTAAAAAATTGTGTAGACAAAATTGGAAATATTAATTGGGCTCAAAAACCTATCAAAGCTTTAGGTACTTATTTCGGCCGCAACAAAACTGAATACAACGCACTAAACTGGGAAAGAAAAATAATTGACAGTGAAAACTTAATAAACAAACGACTTTAACGAAATTTAACAATTTACGGAAAGATAAAAGTTATTAAAACATTAATTATGCCAAAATTTGTATAAACTTGGTAAAATCTTCTAAAATATCACTCGTTAAAATAAAAATACTAGATTCGCTTATTTATATATTCTTAAAGCATGGGAAACGCGAAAAAATAAAACGAACAACACTGATAGGACAAAAACATCAAAGTGGACTAAATATGCTAGACACCGCATCATTCTTTAAATTCTCTAAAGGGATTATATTGGCAAGTAACACAAACACGCTGTTAATCCAGACTTTTTCTGTATGCAATGTGCACAAACTAATGCTTATGTATTGGCGTATAACTTTTATTTACTTGAAAGTTATCAAATTAACAGTAATTGAATATTGGCCAAAACTTTAATACGTCCCGCAATAAAGTATTGCGCAATGTTTACATTGAACTCCGTAAACTTCCCGGACAAAGCCTCGAAAACGAGATCGGGAACAAATCTTCACGATGTTATCCGATGATTGATCGGAAACCCGAAATCGATTCGTTGAAAATGGCAAATGTAAACAAAAACAAAAACGTGGCTTCAGAAACCCGATGTTTGTAATAAAGAGGTTATGCAATTAGACACTTTAGACGCGTATATATCTAAGTTATAAGTGTATCTTCATGCTGGGCGTGTGTATTTAGGACAGGGAATTGACGGTAATATGCCAATATAATCCCTTTAAAATAAAATGGATAAAAAACTAACAGAGAAAGATGAAGCAAACTGGAAAATACTGCCTAACTAAGTTTTAAATGATTTCGGAAACAACTTTCTTATATTTAATATGAATTTAAGTCAGCTGAAAAACATAAAAAATTATGATAGTCTTTCAATACCGGATTTTTACAGAGACATTATTGAAACGTGGTTAGATATTAAAAGTGGAGAATAGCGAAAAAGCAAAACGTTTGAAACAAATTGGAAAAAAAATCATATGGGGTAATCAAGAAAAACTTTTTTAAAAATGCTTGGTCTTCAAAGAATGGATTTACTCCGGAATTCTCTTTATAAATGACAGTATCGATAACAACGGCAAAATGAGTGAAAATATCATTTACAAAAAATTAAAAAAACAAACATAACTGGATAACGGAATTAAGTAAAGTGAAACAAGCACTACCTACCTCATGGAAAACTATTTTAAAATCACATTATTCTATACGATCAAAAGTCAAAACAAACCTAACTTTAAAATTACGTTTAGCGAACGGAAAAGTTCTAGAACTTATAAACACAAACAACAAAATAATCTATAACCAACTTATAAGTCGTAAATTTTCTATTCCTTATATACATGCATACTGGAATACATCTTTTGATAATATAATAAACTGGGAAAATGTATATAAAGCTATGCACAAATAAGAAGACAATCGAATAAAGCAATTTGAATTTAAATCTATTTATAAGATCATTCCATCGAAAGAAATAAGATTTCTTTGGAAAATAAGCCCCACTCCGTTTTGTAACACCTGCAATGAACCCGAAACTGAAAAACATTTGTTGATAGACTGCAAAGAAGGAAAAGGATTTAGTAAGAAAATAAACATCTTGTTTAAACACTGCGGAATAAATAAAAACGTAAAATCGCTATATAATATAATAATAGGCTACAAAGTAGATCATCAGGAATATATTTATATAAACAGAATATTCGCACTAAAAGGATTTTCGATATATAAAACGTATTTTATAAGCGAATCTAGAACTAAGCATGTAAATTATTTTTCAATATTCTGTCAAGAATTTAAAAAATTATGTAAGCTCTCCGAGTACAATATATGTAAATCTAATAATTTTGAAAGACGAGTTCAAAATTACATAGACAGCCTGTAAATACAAGTAAAAAAAATCATCTTTAGATAAGTACTTATTCAGAAAATAATATGCCAAAAGACCTGCCTATATATAATAGTGTATACTTCCTAGAACTTGACAAGGAAAAAAACTTCTAAAATCTACATTGATAAGTAAACGATATCCTAACATGAAACGTGAGGAATGAAACTGTCTGGGTAGCATGTGACACCAGTTTTGATATCTTGGGAATTCCACACGCATGTAATTATTGATAGAAATATCATTGGGTACCCATAATGTGATGACAGTTTTAATTGTTCGCATCCAGAATCTCAACAAATTATCAACCCTAGCTTGAGCTTATGTTATGAAGTTCGTTATTAACCAAAGCAAAAAAACAAACAAAAATAAAATAGAATTTGACATTGCAGATGATAGTACATGTTATCTAAAGACTAAAGGGACTTTTTTCCCATGAGTTTATAGTGGTTGGTTTGGTGTAGATCCCTATCAAATATAAAATTAGTACTTTGGTGTGTCCCTTTTTACAGAAAAGATATTAAAGTGACATAACTAATATAACTTATATTATATATGTATCTTAATTCTCGTATGTTAGGAAAGTCACACTTACTCATGGAAATAGTTTACAGACGTCATATTTCGCATATTCTTGGTCATATTTAATAAATTGTGTTACACATATCTTATATTTAATAGTTGTTCAGTAAAATAGAACAAAAATTCATGGAAATGTCAGTTTTGTATCTTTAAGAAATATGACTCGTGTTTTCAAAACAATAGTGGCACCAATTATTTTTTTAAAAATGTTAGCTCTTAGTTTATAATCTATGGTTGTATGTTCATACGTGTAATCTTTATCAGATGCGTAATATTGCCGCGAACTTTTCGAAATTTGATTAAATCACTGAAACCACATTTACGTCATTGGATATAACAACAAACCATATCACACAAACTAATACACACGTTGCTACCTTGCTGTTGAGTTAGTGCACATTTCTTCAAAGCACGCGTTCATGAATCAATATAACAGCATGCTTCAGAAGCCCTGGGGAGACATATACGTATTTGATATTTACATATCATTCATATTATTTTTCGAAAGCAAAGATAGCATCTAGCAGACTCACCTTTAATGATTCTGTCCATCCATCTTTACGTCCCTATCGAATCATACAAATGGCTGAACAGGATCAGATAGTCGAAGGTAAATTTTTCAAATGTTCTTTTCCACCAAAAGATAAAGTTAAGTATGTCAAACATCACTATATCAGAGAATGGTAGCCTGAAAATCTACAGGGTTTAAATTCTCACAAGAATGCGGGCCCAGACAATACAACATGGGTCCGGTAGCAGCAGCTGTGTGAGGCCATTTACTCATTGATCCCAACAACTGAAAACATGCAAATGTGCCCCTATATTTAAGGTATGTGATAAATGTTTATCCTCAAAATAGACCAATCGCCCTGATGTACATGTTATGTAAGGTATTATTAGAGCACATATACTTAAAGGAAACGTAGCGTTACAGCATAACTTAAGCAATCTAAGGACCGTTCCTCTCGGCCTTTGTATGATGTAATGGAGTGGACGTTACATAGATAAAACTCTCTCTCTCTCTCTCTCTCTCTCTCTCTCTCTCTCTCTCTTTCTTATATATATATATATATATATATATAAAGTGAGATAATTAAATTCACAACAACGGAATTTACAATTTTTGAGATCTTTTCAGATGCTCATTCACAATGCATGATATATCGTAAATTCCGTTGTTGTGAATTTAATCATCCCCCTTTATGAAATTAAATATATATGAATTCACTGTATATATATGATCCAACGTGTTTATAAATCTGTCCTTTATATAGCACGTGAGTAGTCGTGTATCCTTAACTGGATCCTACTCATATAAAGCTATCAGTTCATGTATGTAAATTTGTCCACCCTATCCAGATGTGTTGCATGTAATTCCATAGTAAATAAGTCATGGTCGACACCAAATGTATTGGTTTGGCAGAGGCCTTGACATTGTATCTATGGTTTGCATTGTAGCTAGGCGAGATCGCCGTAGTCTGGTCTGTACATTTATGTCTTGGTTATTCACAAATAATTATCTCCATATATATATATATATATATATATATATATATATATATATATATATGTGTGTGTGTGTGTGTGTGTGTGCGTGCGTGCGTGCGTGCGTGCGTGCGTCTGTCTGTCTGTCTGTCTGTCTGTCTGTCTGTCTGTCTGTCTCTCTCTCTCTCTCTCTCTCTCTCTCTCTCTCTCTCTCTCTCTCTCTCTCTCTCTCTCTGTCAAATACAAAAACTAACTGGCATTTGGATTGACATTTCTGTTAATTGCATAGACTGGCAACATCACATGTTTACTATTCCCATATGTAGCGTAAATGATGAAAATCCAATATGTACAGTTTTAACCTCCACCAATATGGACTACCACGATGATCAGCCGTAAGCATAATGTACTTGAACGATAACAACAACAATACTTCAGACACTGCATTCAATGTTGTTTTTTAGCGATTTAACATTTTTGTTTTATCGGCTCGCAATATGAGACATTTTATCGTAATTAGTGTTTTAAAGGTGTGTTTTTTCTTGGAGTGGGAGTTATTATTATAATGTTATGTTCATATTATCTATTGCATCCAGTTTTAATGGTGGGAGAAAATGTGCATATCCATACACATGAATCAGTAGCACGACGTAACCAGCAACTTTCTCACATAAATGTATTGTTCCGAGCTGGACTCGAATTCCCAATTACTCAAGCGGTGTGTGAGGGGTGCTCTTTTTGACCATTCGTCCACGAAGGAGGTATGTAATATTCAAATTAGGATGTCTCCTCCGAGCACACCTCACTGTTTAATTATAGTATGCATTTGTCTCTGCATTAATCTCATGTAAATTCGGTCACTCGTACTCGTCAGATATCAAACTTTTAAATGCCACTCTTTTGTAATTGTTATTTGCTATCAATCGATTAGAGACATATAAAGACGTTTCCCTCTATTCTATTCCAACAATTCTTATCGGGGTAGGTGCCGTCCTCTTCGGAACTAGTTGCTACAACATTTCTACCAGTAGAATGGACTACCCCATTGATTTAACCCTTTGCTGCATAAGCATTGTCTTCCTAATTGAAAGCATTAATACATCACGTATCAACAATGGGTGAATTATGTTCATATTTACTGACTGAGTGGAAAACATTGCACTGTTTTCAAAGGCCTTCTGATATTGGTGCGGGAAAACGCGTATCTATGGGGTAATGGGTTAAGTGTATATATACAATGTAAATATATATCCTTGCACAACTTTGCACACATTTTTTTAAAGTCTACATAACATACTTGAGTGGCGACAGCGTTTGTAATGATTAAAGATTTTGGATCCATTCTTACAGTACTTTAAATATAACTGTATCCTTTGACTTGCTAAAAATTCACATAACAAACAAAAATCTAGAAGAAACTTAGGTAAGGCTTTGCCTTTGATTATTTACAGGTGTCATGCGGATATCAGTTTTTAACTGTCGCGAACTTATAAATATAGTTTGGTTTATGGCGTATAGTGCAAAGTAAATATAGTGTAAACAGGAAATATTGACTTTCAAAAATTTTCGCGTTGTTGTTGCTTTTGGTTCAAGCATAGCTCTTACCATTCAAAGGTCGTAGCTGACCTCAATTTTCAATTGGTTGTATAAATATCTTGTCCGATATAATAAAATATTTGTAATATTCTTGTTATATTAGTGTCATTCTTATCAAATGCGGAATTGTATGACCACTTCACCCTACCACAGTTTCAAAACCAAGTAGTGCTTGTTTATTTTGTGAATCAATTATACGGAGGAAATAAATGTTCAGTTAACTAACAGGCATGAATGTTTTAAACGATCTAACAGTGCAGATTCCTGTTTCAGTACAGTGTGCAACTAATGGATTCTGATGTTTTCTGCCAACAAATGGTCGATCAAGCTAAAAAATGAAATATTTATTATTGGAAGAAACGATATCCAGCAAACACAATTTAAAGGTTCACCATTAAATGAGATGATTTGTCTAATTGTTAGTTACCAGTTATATAGAACCAGGCATAGCTTGCCAACTTAAAGTAATGGACATTATCCGGAACTGATTTGGACATGTTTTACATGTAGATACAAACATGACAGGTGGTATTATTTAAACATTACATGCAAGTAAAAACATTACAGGTGGCATTGCTTAAACCTTACATGTAGGTACAAACATGACAGATGACATTGCTTAAATCTTACATGTAGGTACAAACATGACAGGTGACATTGCTTAAGCCTTACGTGTATGTACAAACATAACAGGTGACATTACTCAAACCTTACATGTAGGTAAAAACATGACAGGTGGTATTGCTTAAACATTACATGCAAGTAAAAACATTACAGGTGGCATTGCTTAAACCTTACATGTAGGTACAAACATGACAGATGACATTGCTTAAATCTTACATGTAGGTACAAACATGACAGGTGACATTGCTTAAGCCTTACGTGTAGGTACAAACATAACAGGTGGCATTACTCAAACCTTACATGTAGGTACAAACATGACAGGTGGCATTGCTTAAACCTTACATGTAGGTACAAACACGACATGTGGCATTGCTTAAACAGAACATGTAAGTAAAAACATGACAGGTGATATTGCTTAAATCTTACATGTAGGAAAAAACATGACAGGTGACATTGCTTAAACATTACGTGTAGGTACAAACATGACAGGTGGCATTGCTTAAACCTTACGTGTAGGTAAAAACATGACAACCTTACGTGTAGGTACAAACATGACAGGTGATATTGCTTAAACATTACATTAGGTACAAACATGACAGGTGGCATTGCTTAAACCTTACGTGTAGGTAAAAACATGACAACCTTACATGTAGGTACAAACATGACAGGTGACATTGCTTAAATCTTACATGTAGGTACAAACATGACAGGTGACATTGCTTAAATTTTACATGTCGGTACATACATGACAGGTGACATTGCTTAAATCTTACAAGTAGGTACAAACATGATAGGTGGCAATGCTTAAATCTTACATGTAGGTACAAACATGACAGGTGACATTGCTTAAATCTTACATGTAGGTACAAACATGACAGGTGACATTGCTTAAATCTTACAAGTAGGTACAAACATGATAGGTGGCAATGCTTAAATCTTACATGTAGGTACAAACATGACTGGTGACATTGCTTAAACATCACATGTAGGTACAAACATGACTGGTGACATTGCTTAAACATCACATGTATGTACAAACATGACTGGTGACATTGCTTAAACATCACATGTAGGTACAAACATGACAAGTGACATTGCTTAAACATTACATTTACAGACACAAGTTACTGTGATGCTCAAGTTGGCTAGTTGTAACGATTCTTTAGGCAAATACACTCTCAAAGGATGAGTTGAGGTGAAACATGAATGTTTAATAAAGTTTATTAGTTCTGAAATAGATTCAATCTTCCAAACAAACAGTTTGTTCAATTGACGGGATGTAACTAAAACCAAACAGGACATTATATGTTAGGTGGTAAATAAATGTAATGTTATATATCAATTATAATCAATTGCCAAAGGCAACTGCACAGGTATAGTTGCGGCGATTAGAAGCAATATATATATATACCTTTCTGTCTATGCAATACCAGTAGGTAATCGTGTATTGTTGGTACAAAGTTGTAATTAGTAGTATGTCCTCAAATGGCATGTTACCAGGCTGGAAATAACTAAATGGACAAGTGTACAACTTTTGCGTCAAAAAACAAGTGATAAATATGCTTTTGGTTGTCTGTTGTCAAATGTTGTCTTTTCAGTGATATTATTGCTGGTTTCTTACAATCATATAACCCATTCAGTGATATTATTGCTGGTTTCTTACAATCATATAACCCATTCAATGATATTATTGCTGGTTTCTTACAATCATATTACCCATTCAGTGATATTATTGCTGGTTTCTTACAATCATATAACCCATTTAGTGATATTATTGCTGGTTTCTTACAATCATATAACCGATTCAGTGATGCTTGAGATAAGATGGCACTTAAGCCTTTGCTAGAGGAGCTGGGGGTGTTGCATAATTCATATGGTAGGCAGAGTTACCACAATCTTCTAAATAATATGTTCACGCACTAGGATGATTCCTATTAATTGTTAGTCATTAATTCAACCGAAAACGTATTGTGTAGACGGGTGAGAGTGGGGGTAGAGCGGGGGTAGAGCGGGGTGTGGTGTTATTGATATTGTTTGGTTATTGAGGTCAGCAATTTACAAGGGGCATTCTATCATATGTTTTATACTTAAAGTTCTTAAGCAAGTTATTAGATAACAATTATGTTTATTATCTCACGCAATTCATATCACCAGTCCTGCCATCGAATTATCAGTCAGTGCCTCGTCCTGCCATCGAGTTGTCAGTCAGTGCCTTTACCTGCTACAAATTTTGTCAGTTAGTTTTTTGTCCTGTCAACAATTTTGTTAGTTATTGCCTTGTCCTGCAATCAATTGTGTCAGTGTGTGCCTTGTTCTTTAACCAATATTGTCAGTTATCGTTTTCCTGCCTACATATGTGTTACATCTGCCTACGTAAGTGCTTTGTCCTGTCAATAATTTTGTCAGTCAGTTTATTGTCCTGCCAGCAACTGTGTCAGTTAGAGCATCGTCCGGCCATTTAATCATTAAGTGCACTGTCCTTTTATCATTTTATTATATTCTATTCTTTCCAAGTATGTCATGTTGTATTGTGTTTTTGCCTATTTTTCTCATAAAGTTATATGTTTCGCCGATCAGTATGTACATCTCAACAATCAATTATTGTATTTTATTAACATGTGAAAAATACGTTTTATTCAACTAAGGGTATTGATACTAAACGTTAATTTCACTAATTTACGACATATTCGTGCTATTTTTTTCGCAAGAACTCCCCACACGTGAGAAGAATTCGTTTTTGTGATTTTCGGTTCAACAAAGTTACATAAACTAGAACAAGGTCTAAATATGTATAAAAAACCATTAGTCAGTGCGTCTCAATCATCATGATGGTTATATTATAATTAGTAAAAATTAATCTGTTGCTTGGTGAACATTCATGATAATTCATATTTGACTGAATTTTGAATATCTACATTAGATTACATTGTCATCATAATAAATTTCAACTTCATTGTTACGGCAAATGTTTTTAATGGCGCTTGACCATTCCGCCCATATCGTATGTTTAATTATTTATACATGTAATAAGATTAATACATTTTTTTTATTTCTAGTTAAAATTGAGATGTAGGTTGAACTGCTGGTTTGTTGAAGGTTTTAATCATATACAAATTGGGGTTTGTTTCAGAGAAATGTCACGATCTATCTTGAGCCATTCATCAGTTGTCTTCGGTCTTGTCATGCCTTGTTTGAAAAAAAAACTTATTTCAAGTATACAAATACAGAAAATACTTCATAATTATAAAAAAATCTAAAATTTAATTGATTTCCAATTAAATTAATTCATAAACCAATGCACGTTGACTTTAATGTATTCATAATCTGTGACCTTAAAGTATTAAGAAAGTTGAAACTGAATATTCCCTAACGATAACAGGGTTGTTTCCAAATAACTTATATGAACAACGAATGCATTGTGTTTAACACAGGGTAAAGCTGATACCATCTTATCGTCAACCAATTCAATGTGTTATTCATATGTCTGAAATAGTTTGAATAATAACACTTTAAAGTGATATGTTATACACACAGCATAACCTACTTGTAATATATTTATACTAATATATGCTTTACATGAACAACAAACAATCATGTTCACTATTTGCACGTTGTACTTTCACACCGTGCAATGGTTTTCTTATGTAATGATTATTTTGTTTATACAATTTCAACAGAATTATAATTGTGATGGAAAGTCCAAAGCCTCTGGACAGGTGTGTCTATCACAGGTAGCATACATGTTATGAGCCATGTGAGCGGTATCACAGGTAGTATACATGCCATACGCCATGTGAGCGATATCACGGGCAGTATACATGTTATATGCCATGTGAGCGGTATCACAGGTAGTATACATGTCATGAGCCATGTGAGCGGTATCACAGGTAGTTTACATGTTATACGCCATGTGAGCGGTATCAAAGGTAATTAACATGTTATGCGCCATGTGAGCGATTCCACAGGTAGTATACATGTTATACGCCATGTGAGCGGTATCACAGGTAGTATACATGTTATACGTCATGTGAGTGGTATCACAGGTAGTATACATTTTATACGTCATGTGAACGATATCACAGGTTGTATACATGTTATACGCCATATGAGCGGTATCACAGGTATTATACATTTTATACGCCATATGAGCGGTATCACAGGTAGTATACATGTCATGAACCATGTGACCGGTATCACAGGTAGTATACATGTTATACGCCATATGAGCGGTATCACAGGTAGTATACATGTTATACGCCATGTGAGCGGTATCACAGGTAGTATACATGTCATGAGCCATGTGAGCGGTATCACAGGTAGTGTACATGTCATTAGCCATGTGAGTGGTATCACAGATAGTATACATGTTATACACCGTGTGTGAGCGGTATCACAGGTAGTATACATGTCATGAGCCATGTGAGCGGTATTACAGGTAGTATACATGTTATACGCCATGTGAGCGATATCAAAGGTAGTATATATGTTATACGCCATGTGAGCGGTATCACGGTAGTATACCTGTCATGAGCCATGTGAGCAGTACCACAGGTTGTATACATGTTATACGCCATGTGAGCGATATCACAGGTAGTATAAATGTTATACGACATGTGAGCGGTATCACAGGTAGTATACATGTTATACGCCATGTGAGCGATATCACAGGTTATACACATATTATGAGTCATACGAGCGATATCACAGGTAGTAAACATGTTATACGCCATGTGAGCGATATCACAAGTAGAATACTTATTATACGCCATGTGAGCAATACCACAGGTAATATACATGTTATACGCCATGAGAGCGGTATCACAGGTAGTATACATGTTAAACGCCATGTGAGCGGTATCACAGGTAGTATACATGTTAAACGCCATGTGAGCGGTATCACAGGTAGTATACATGTTATATGCCATGTGAGCGATATCACAGGTAATATACATGTTGTACGCCATGTGAGTGGTATCACATGTAGTATACTTGTTATACGCTATATGAGCGGTCACTTTACGTCATAGCAACATCCACTTGTGTTGAGCTCCACCATTTACCAGGTGCCTGCTTTAACTGTATCATTATCAATTATTAAACGTGCCATCAATATTCTAAACAATACAGGTAAAACAGGCGAATGGCATTAAAACCCTTCCTGCCACGATTCTTGCCGAATATCCAGGAAGCATACTGTTTTTAATTAGTATATCCCTGTATCTGATATGTGTTATCCCCTAGTAATAATGTAAAAGTGTGGCATTCCCTGACAGAGCCACAATTTCTTATCACTCCGAGTTTACCAAACAGTTAAATTTTCTCTATTATAGTTTTTTAAAATTGAATACACCACATACTGATTGTTTGGTAGCATAATACATAACAATATTGATGGTGCCACAGTGTTAACTGACAATATTGTCCATACACAAAACTCCAGACACAGTATACGCAACTGATGCGTAACACTGCAAGGTTCGACGGTTACGTAGCAACTGTATCACGAGTTTGTTGGATAGCACGGCGTGTTAACAAGGTGTAATTTAGCTTTTTAAGAAAGACGTGAAATGTACTGCATTAAATTAACTGCATCGGCACGTAGTAACTTAACTGAACATGTTGAATGTATCACATATACTGAATAGTCCAGGTTCTATGTACTGTTAAAACAAGTAGACTTATGTGCTGTTCCCAAACAAAGCAGTTCTTAATGCATTACTTCTTTTGAATCAATATCGTCATACATTTGAACTATTTCATTTTAAAATTAACAGAAATGGCAAGGAATCTGGCGGACTCTCCTTCAGAATTAAAACTTGGACTTCTTATCCTTTTAGCGGCACTGATTCTCCATTTAATCGGATTTTCAACGGAATCGTGGGTTGTGAATGTTTATTCAAATCAAGGATTAATGAATCATACATTTTCTTTTGGTCTGTGGTCTTCTTGCTTTAATAACAAGTGTATATCGAATAAAGACGTGGAAGGTAAATAAGAGTTTTATAATATTTTCAATTCGAATTTCTTAAAATAATGAAGCTCATTGTGTGTATTATGAAAACGGAATACTACTTCAGTCGGCACTTTGGGTGCGGTCAGTGGAAGCGGTTGTTGTTTCATATATAACGGATATTGCACGAATGTTCATTTATTATTGAATTTATTTAACGATAATATAATACATTATGCAAGGTTCTGTCGAGTATTACGATATAATCATGTTTGCAAACGAGTGTAATTAATTAAATAATAACTCAGCACGAATGTAAGGTTTGTTTATCACATTACCATAAAAGCTGTACCTTTACCATTCATTTAACATATTAACTATACACGGAACGAGAAGAGAAATAGAACAGTTTCCTTTCTGTTTGTCGTCGTATGAAGTAACGTCTCATAATCGGGTTAATCAGAAAGTATTTTCGACATTTTGCACACGAGAGCCGAGTTATACGGAAACTATCGAGCAATGAATAGGAAGTGATATGCAACGATGCGCTGTACATTATTTGGTAATACATTATTTCTCACGAACTGACTCATCAATAAAAACGAGGCGATTGCCGTTCTGTGCTTCCAAGAAAAGTTTTTATCAGATAGATTTATATAGTTTCAAGTGGTTTATTAATTTAACACCAGTTTTGTAATGTATTTATTTTTTGCTGACATCCTACCTAATAAAGTATGTAAAGCGCCATTTCGCGATACGGACTATACGAGTTACTTGTCGGTGTTACGAAACTGAATGAAATTATAATTAGCATCTGCAGACTGACATTCAAAATGATAATTTGCAAATCATACAAAAATTGTAAAATAAATAAAGAACAAAGGATGTGCTTACTCGCTTGTATTGTATGTTTTAATTTTTAACAAATTGAGTCCTAAAATATTGATTTTGCACTCAAATATATATTCAATTTGTATGATGAGAAATGGTAACGTGTTTCATTGTAGTCAATAACAGTTATTCTTCTTTTTATGCCCCCCAAAATTGTTTTTGGTGGCATAAAGTAATTGCGGCGTCCGTCCGTTCGCCCTTCCGTCCGGTATTTTGTTTCCGGCATGTAATCTTGTCATGCATAGATGGATTTTGTTGATACTTGCTACAAATGATCTACATAACATGACGACGTGTCGTGTGTAAGACCCACACCCGTACCTCAAAGGTCAAGGTCACAATTTGAGTTTGTTTGAAAACACTTTGAGTTTGTGTGAGATTTAATGTCCGCCCTGTAACTTTGTCATGCATAGATAGATTTTAATGATACTTGCTACAAATGATCATCATAACATGACGATGTGTCGCGAGTAAGATCCACACCCGTACCTCAAAGTTCAAGGTCACAATTTGAGTTTGTGTGAGATTTCGTTTTCGGCCTGTAACTTTGTCATGCATAGATGAATTTTAACGATACTTGCTACAAATGATCAACATAACATGATGACGTGTCGCGAGTAAGACCCATACCCATACCTCAAAGGTCAAGGTCAAATTTTGAGTTTGTTTGACAACACTTTCAGTCTGTTTGAGATTCCGTGTCTGGCCTGTAACTTTGTCATCTATGGATACATTTTAAAAACACTTGGCTCAGTTGATAAACATGACATAATTAAGTGTCACATGTATGACCCAGAACCTTTCCCCAAAGGTCAAGGTCACACTTACAATGTGTTTGATATTGCGTGTCTGGACTGTGACTTTGTCCTTAACTTGGCTCAATTTATCAAGATGACATTACGACGTGTCATAAGTAAGACCTAGACCTGTACCTCAAAGGTCAAGGTCTAACTTTGAGTATGTATGACAACACTTTGAATCTGTTTGAGATTTCAATTCTGTCCTTTAACTTTATCATACATGGATGGATTTAAAAAACATTTGACTCAATTTATCAATTGATCAACAATTGATCTGTAACTAACAATTAGGGATTTTATATTAGCTTGACACAAGTGATCAGCATGTCATGATAATGTTTCACCTGCATTTAACTGTTGAAATACCCAGACCATTACATCAGCTGTCAAGGTCAAGGTTACACAAAGGTCAAGTTCATGCTTTAATGTAACAAAACATGAAATTGCATGTCAAGTCTGAAACATCAGTCCATTACTCTTGATATTCATAGATACATCGCTATCTATTATAGCATATATTGTTATTTTTCACAGACCATTTGGGGGGCATTTCTTGTTTTCTTCTTCTTCTTCTTCTTCTTCTTCTTCTTCTTCTTCTTCTTCTTCTTCTTCTTCTTCTTTTTGATATACTGTTTCCATTATAGTGTATAGTATGTTTATTATATTCATGGAATCTAAACCAACAGGAAATCGAAAGCTAAAATCCAAAAAAGTCCAATGCAATATTGAGCCATTCATGTTAAAAGAAAAAATCCAAATAATCTGAGATTGCGGCGTCCTCACTTTCAATGATTACCTTATTTTCTCTCACTGTGGTCTTTAATTCGTCTGTGATGGCTATGCGATAGTTCCATTTACCAAATGGCACCTCATTCCTATATAATAATTCCTAACGACAATTAATTATTATTATAAGGGTGTGTGTATAAAAAGACGAACATATTTATCACATACTAGTTATATAACTATACGTTTCACAGTACTAATGAATGAGTACCAAAAGTTCAATCGACTTAGAAAGGTATTAAAGGAAAAACATAATCTGAAGGATATATGATAATTAAAAGTTAAGTGATGTTTACTGAACTGTAAAAAATAAAGCAGTAACTGCTAAAATGTATGTTGATAATTTCAATATTAAGATCTAACGAAAACAATAATTTTATAAAGACTCGTCTCGGTCCGGGAGACTACAGATATAAGTTGAATGTTTATTTTTAAGTTCGTAATCGAGCATAATAATGCCATGAACTCCGTGTTTTATATGTGTAAGTTACTGCGCGAAACACCAAATAGTATCACCACTACACCCCTCTGTTCGTTTAACAAAGCCGACGATGCCTGCAGGGCCATGCGTCTAGACAATTATTGGAAATTTAATGTTTTACTGAGCACTGCGTTACCTTTTATTTCTGCACCTGTGTTTTTTATCCCCAGTGTATACCAGATTTTATCACCAATAATGTCTAGTTACATTGTGTATCTAAATACTGTGCAGACATTAATGCTCCTCAATGACAATCAACTATATACCGTTGTAGTGTGTGTTTTCCTGTCGCTTTCGTCACTCTTTGAATTAAGACGACAGTATATATTGTTAGTTTGCTTTCTCCCGAATTAAGTAGGAAGGAATTTTCTTATCAACATATTTATAAACTCAATAGATACTTCCATTGCAATGGTTCTACAATGTGGTATTATAAGTATTACCATAAAATAGAATGGATGTGCCTGTAAATACAATTAATTTTGTTTTCGCTGTTATCTAATTTAAAAATAAACTACCCTTCAAGGACCTTGTGTCCACAGACTAGATGTGTTTGCTGTTCAAGTTCACCTAATCATATTTCATTTGTATTGTTTATCTATTAAAGTGACTACATGTAGTACTTTACACGTTAAACTTAGAACATTAACAAAGAAATGTTAATAGATATATTAGGCAGTATTAAATCCATGGCTAATATGCTTTATAAAGTCACAAAGTATTAAATCCATGGTAATATGCTATATAAAGTCACATAGTATTAAATCCATGGCTTATATGCTTTATCAAGTCACATAGTATTAAATCCATGGCTAATATGCTATATAAAGTCACATAGTATTAAATCCATGGCTAATATGCTATATAAATCACATAGTATTAAATCCATGGCTAATATGCTATATAAAGTCACATAGTATTGCTATTTCTCTTTTTTTTTGCTTAACGTGAAGTACAGTAAATAGACAGACCCTTCAAATGTGCATCATCGCTTCATTGTGGTCCTTAATATAATATTGCATAACGATTTTTTGTAAAAATATTTAGTTACTTTTAGTTACAATTAATTTCATTATTTTTTACTTCTTTGTGACAATTAATTTTACCTATTTAATTTCATAGTCATTATATTCCTTTTCGTCTTTTTTTTTATTATATTGTAGGTAACTTTACAGCAATACAGATTCTCGAGACGCTGGGGTTGTCGGGTCTGATTCTTTCAAATATTATAGCAGTGATACTGATATTCTGTGACGTAAGCAAAACTCAGCCCGCCAGGAAGTACGTGCAGGTTAAATACGTGTGTCCAATACTTTCGGGTAAGATTTTTGCAATACATTAAAGATTATTCATTGTTATTTAGTGGTTATAGTAGAGGAAGCGTTTAGAATAATTCTGAGTAAAACAACCGGCCTTTCTCGCATTACATATAACGGCTCAACTGTCAGCTAAATGAAATTAGTTTGACATTTAGCATGAAACTAGCCCAATAAGCCCTCTCAGCCTTTAATATTGAAGTGTAACATGAATAAATATCGAATTTCGAAAACCGAAACCGACAGTTCGCTTCTTACTATGAAAACTGTGTTCACGAGTAAGATGTTATACCGAACTGGGTATACTTGTAGTTGGACTTTGACTGTAGTCGGTAATCGAACACACCAGACCCAAAATATACATGACGTAGTGAATTGTTTGATTAGATTGAAGAAGGCAGTATATAAACAGTGTTTCATCATGAGACAGGAATGTTTCATAATGAAACAGGAAGATATATTTGGTAAGATTCTGTTTTTTTTTCTTTTGCTTCGGTTACAAATTACTTTGTACACACTTTAATGTGTAAGCTTTTATTTATGTTGCCAAGCACTTTTTATTTCGTATATCCTATGACCACGCCTGGGAAACGATTAGTCACCGTACCGGCGGCTCTGTTATAAAACATGACGGATATCACTTTCCATAATTTCCGTAAGACCGGACAAAACCAGCACCGTACCGAGAATATTTTAGTCAAAGTTTATGCCGTTCCATTACCTAAAATTGGGATGATTCCATCATAGAACGTGGTGTTCCGATGTTTCAGAACCCATGGGTATATTTTCGTTGGATAATGAACGAAACAAATATATTTGTGTCCATTTTCTGGATACGGTCAAGAGTTCGTTTTACATATTTTCCACGACCGGCGAAAGAAAAGTCGACCAGATGCAATAGCGTTTATTGTACATAATATTAAATACATATACTTTATAACAGAAAATATTGTATTACAGTTCTAGTTCGTATTATATCTTGTCTAGGTTTAAATAAAGACCAATGAAAGACGTGCGTATGTTTTTTTCCCTTTGTTTTGCCTGATTTAACACACTTAATCTGATTGTTCCGTCAAGGTTGTCTGGTAAAAAAGGTCTGCTGAGATTAAACACCTCTTCAGTTGCCGTATCTGCTGTAAAGTTCTTGATACAATATCAGTTGTTTTCCAGTCCTGTTAAATGGTCAGATATTTGTCTGGCATGTTCTTGATCACCCATTCAAAATACAGTTGGCAAATTTGTTTGTTATTAAATTTCAAATTGCTTGTTGTTGTTTTTAATTGGTGAACTAGTTAGCTTTGTTTTTATGTCATCGAGGGCTAACAGACAATCAGTTAACCACTCTATCCTGGGGGTTCCTGGATGGTAAGTCAATTCGAGAACAATCATCTCCGCAAGTAACTGATAATTTTCACACTTGAAACAATGGTGAGAAATGAATAACGATGAGATGCAATTTTATATATCAATCATCACGGATGCTGTGCACGGCTATTAAACGCCACCTCCAGCACCAACAAGTGTAGATAAGAAAATAAGCTATCGACACATCCGCGGTGGAGCTAACGGGAATTTTTATTTGTACACACGTGAGTATGATTCACTTTTTGTCTTACATTTTTATTAATAGATCTCATTTCGAAAATCGGGCAATATAATACCGTGTACGAATACTTTTACTACTGGTTGGCTACGATTTAGTATCAATATTTTGTAAATTGTGTTGCCAAGAACTTTTCTCCTGATTCGGACTCGTGTATATTTTTATACATGTCCGAATTTCAACTAAAATTAGATGTTTAGGCACACTGTAAGAACATTCTCGCGGGTGCAAATAATTCACATATTATAATACTTACATAGGTACTCATATCAGGATTAATAAAACTTTCTTAAAAGAGAAATATACATATATTTATTTTTATGGTTACGGGTCCGTACCTCTAGCATCGCGTTCTAGGGGTACGTGAGTCGCATACCCGTAGATAATACTAAACTGATGGGCTAAAGGTACGTGCAAATTTATATTAATATACCAAATACCGTGTATAATCATATAATTATAAACTTGTCAGTTGATATCGGTATTACAATGATTATTGTCGTTTTCTTTCATATTAAAACAAATGTTGCGAGGCCTATCATTGATTGCACTAGGCCTGGTCCACTTTCTGTTTCGAGCTCGTATCCCAGTGGGTTGTAGTTAGACAGAATAGATTCACTAGGGAATGCAAAGTACACATTCGAATCCATTGAACTTAATGTAGTTTGACCACGAATAACATCTGCTTCATTTTTTGGACCCGCTATGAACCGAATGAAGCGTCCGCCATATTACTTTTTTCCTAGCCAAAAGAATTTAAGGGATGTATCATTGTATCTAACCTGCCGAACGTCATCTGTATTGAACCATTTGATCACATCCAGGAACAACATAAGGGTAACATTATCAAGTGGAAATCTTCCGGCGGCGACTAATCTTAGGAAGTGTAGAAACGCAATTTTGTTTTTTCTTTTTCAAATATTTTTAAAACGTCTTTGAAAATTTCTGAGATGTTTTTTTTCTTCACACTTCCTTTCGTTGAAAAGAATTGCATCATGTAATTCTTCTGCATAATTAATGGCCGAGTCTTCATTTGTACCGGTCGAATACAAAAAAGTGTCTTATTCTTCCATCCTAATTTTATTTTCGGATAAATCTTCAAATTCATTGTTGTAATTTAAAACGTTTCCAAAATTCAGAACTTTTCTTGATTTTATTAGAATTCAAAATTCGTCAAGAAGGTGTTTTCAGTTTTATGATACTCTTTTTGACTGGTGTTAAAAATTTAGCTCTTTTAAATGGCGATGATTTTTTTACGAGTTCGTTTTCTTTTTGTAGAACCTGCCTTCCAAGGTGTACTGGTATTTATTGAAACGTTACCTATCGTAGAAAGGGATTTTGCGAGGCATTTTTATTTCCTTTTTCTAGATATTAAGAAAAGGCGACTCTTCCTTTCACCTTTGAGAATCCCCACCTGCAATTGATAAATAGTGTATAAGGATCTTGTTACAGACATCGATACTTTAGAAGTAAATTCTAAACTTCTATATAGATTGTTCTAGTCAACGGGTATATGTTTTATCTTACTATCATTATTCACATGCATGATACTCTTAATTTTAAATAAGCAGTGTCTATGGGTACGGGTTCTAACCGCTACCCTTGCTTTCTAGGGCTATGTGAATCCAGTACCCGTAGATAATACTATATACTGGAAAGCTACAGGTACGTCAGTTTGATATCACTAGATCAAAGACCATTGTTATCGTATATAATACATACAAACCAGATATAGGTATTATAATTTTCTAGTAGTTTCTTTCGTAACAATGTAATAAAGCGGCCAAATTTGTCGCGTATAAAACAATTGTCAATTATGGAATATCGTATTTTGAATTAAAACATAGCATTTCACTGGGAAAGAAATCCTGTCCACATCACAAATAAAACCTTGGCCATTTTTAAAAATAATGTTGAACAAAATATTATCATTTCATCTTTAGTAGAATGTGCTTGAAAAAAAAATATGATTAACAAAAATATTACCAATAACAATTTTCAATATTAAATGGGCGAAGTATGATACATTTTAATTCTGAAACTTATATGCATTAATATACTCAATAAAATAATTGCTAGAATACTTTTTTTAAAACATGAAAGAAAACGAGAATAATCATTGTAATACCAATTTCAACTGACACGTTTATAATTATATGATTATAGACGGTCTTTGGTATATTGATATAAATTTGCACGTACATTTAGTCTACCGGTATAGTATTATCTACGGTTACATGATTCACGTACCCCAAGAACGCGAGGCTAGAGGTACAGACCCGTAACCCTAGGCACTGCCTTCTAAATACGACGTGCACTGTAACTATTCGTCCAGCTTCGATGCTCACTTTACTCACGAATACAAATGATTAATTCAAGTTACCAACTAAATTTTACCATAAGACACAGCGCCACCACTACTTGACAGCTCCACCACTACAGTGATAGCTCCACCACTTTTACAAATATATGCATATTTCTCTTTGAATTTGTTTTATTAATCCTGATGAGTTCCTGTGTAAGTATTATAATATGTGAATTATTTGCACCCACGAGAATGTTCTTACAGTGTGCCTAAACATCTAATTGTAGCTGAAATTCGGACATGTATAAAAATACGCACGAGTCCGAATCAGGAGAAAGTTCTTGACAACACAATTAACAAAATATTGAAACTAAATCGTGGCCAACCAGTAGTAAAAGTATTCGTTCACAGTATTACATTGCCCGATTTTCGAGATGAGATCTATTAATAAAAATATAAGACAAAAAGTGAATCATACTCACGTGTGTACAAATAAAAATACTCGTTAGCTCCACCGCGGATGTGTCGATAGCTCATTTTCTTATCACCACTTGTTGGTGGAAGAACTGTCGTTTAGTAGCCGTGCTGTGGCCGGACGAGGATTTGAATTCAAAAACACATTTTGATTAAGAATACTTATTCTGATTATGTTGCAGGTGTTTTGATAGAGATAGGCGTGATTGTGTTCGGGATAAAGTACGTGACAACTTCCAGCAGGACCACTGGCTACTCCCTCGGTGTGAGTGCTGCGGCAGGTGCCGGGGCAATGATAGCAGCGTTTAACTATAGATACTGTACCTCGTCAAAGATGCACGCAGAAGTTGACGCGACCCATACATCTTTAGAAGAACACGCCATGTCATTCCAATCCCCCACCTCACAGCAATCAGTGGTCTACCCACAAACACATGACAGCCTTATGTTTGAAAAAGACCAATTGTAACAAATAAATATCTCTATATGGACAGCACGTGTCCGTATCCGATCTGCAAACCAGTAACAATGCATCATAAATGGGACGTGTAGTAGGACAGAAGTAAGTAATCGAACATACACCAGACTCAAAATCTACGAGACGTAGTGAATTGTTTATATAGATTGAAGAAGACGGTGTATAAAACAGTGTTGCATCATGAAACAGTAAGCTAGTGGTATTTCGCACATTTTCAGTAAATATTGTGACAGCATTTTCTATTTATACTATTCTATATTCTTTTAAAGTCGGTGTAATATTTTTTGAATGCTTTGTTCCAATTTTCAAAAGTTGATAAAGATAATTGTATATAAAATAAAAGAAACAAGAAGTTCGACTTGTGTGTTATTTCAGCTATACACTTATAACTAACCAAATAAACAAACAAAAACGAGGAGCGTAACACTTTCTTTGGCAATATTCTAGTCGTTTCTATTTTCTTTTGCTTTTGGTAATACATTCCTATATAATATCCTAAACTCCACTTTAATAATATATTACAAAACACGTGATAATAATATACTACAAAACCCGTAATGATTATATATTTACTCCGTGTGTTTATTTGTAATACCAACTTCATACTTTCTGTGTGCATATCTAATACATACAACATACAGTGCGTGTGCGTGTGCGTGTGCGTGTGCGTGTGTGATACCAACTACATACTGTGTTTATATGTAATACCCATAACACACTCTCTGTGTGTACATCTACTAACTACTACATACTCTGAGTGTGTATATTAAATACCTACTACTTACTCTCTCTGTGTGTATGTAATACCTACTTTATTATCTGTGTGTGTATCTGCAATACCAAATATATACTATGTGTTTATATGTAATACACACTACTTACTCTCTGTGTGGACATGTAATACCTACCTGATCTGTGTGTGTGTGTGTGTGTGTGTGTGTGTGTGTGAGTGTGTGTGTGTGTGTGTGTGTGTGTGTGACACGTACTCTATAATAATATTTTGTGTGTGTGTGTGTGTGTGTGTGTGTGTATGTAATACCTACTGCATTATCTCTGTGTTTATATGTAATACCTCCTTCATAATCTCTGTGTGTATATGTTATACCTCCTTCATAATCTCTGTGTGTATATGTCATACCTCCTTCATAGTCTCTGTGTGTGTGTGTGTATATGTAATACCTACTACATAGTATGTGTGTATATATAATAGTTACAATATACGCTGTGTGTGTGTATGTAATACCTACAACATTATCTCCGTGAGTATGTATAATACCTTCTACATTATCTCTATGTGTATATGTAATACCTTCTACATTATCTGTGTGTGTGTATGTAATACCAACTACATACTCTCTGTGCGTATATGTAATACCTATTACATACTCTCTGTGTGTATATGAAATACCTACTACATTATCTCTGTGTGTGTATATATAATACCAACTGCATACTCTCTGTGAGTGTATGTAATACCTACTTCATTATCTATATGTGTATATATAATACCTACAACATGTACATTATCTGTGTGTGTGTGTATATAATACCTCCTACATGATATAATGTGTGTGTATGTAGTACCTACTACATACACTCTGTGTGTATATGTTATACCTACTACATACTCTCTGTGTGTATATGTAATGCCTATTACAGTATATGTATGTGTATATATAATACCTACTTCATGTACATTATATCTGTGTGTATATGTAATACTAAATACATTATCTGTGTGTGTAAATGTAATACCAAATACATTATCTCTGTGTGTAAAAGTAATACCTACTACATGTACATTATCTCTTTGTGTGTGTATGTAATACCTACTACATTATCTGTGTGTGTATATGTAATACCTGCTACATTATCTGTGTGTGTAAATGTAATACCAACTACATACTCTCTGTGTGTATATGTAATAATTTCTACATACTCGGTGTGTATATGTAAATGTAATACTTACTATATACTCTCTCTCTCTCTCTCTCTCTGTGCGTGCGTGCGTGCGTGCGTGCGTGCGTGCGTGCGTGTGTGATACCTACTTCATACTGTGCGTATATGTAATACCTACTACATTATCTGTATGTGTATATATAAAACCTACTACATGTGCATTATCTCTGTGTGTATATGTAATACCTACTACATTATCTATGTGTGTGTATGTAATACCTACTACATACTCTCTGTGTGTATATGTAATACCTTCTACATACTCTGTGTGTGTGTGTGTGCATGTAATACCTTTTATATACTCTTTGTGTGTATATGTAATACCTAATACATTATCTCTGTGAGAATATGTAATACTTACTTAATAATCTCTGTGTATATATGTAATACCTTCTACAGTAGCTGTATGTGTGTATATGTTATACTAACTACATACTCTCTGTGTATATAATCAACACCTACTACATACTCTGTTTTTATATGTAATACCCATAACATACTCTCTGTTTGTATTTCTAATACCTACGACATACTGTGTGTGTGTGTGTGTGTGTGTGTGTGTGTGTGTTCGTGTGTGTGTGTGTGTGTGTGTGTGTGTGTGTGTGTGTGATACCTACAACATTATCTGTATGTGTGTGTATGTAATACCTACTATATTATCTGTGTGTATATATAATACTTACTACATACTATGTGTGTTTACATGTAATACCCACTACCTACTCTATGAGTGGGTATGTAATATCTACTACATGATCTGTGTGTATATATATATAATACGTACTATATACTCTGTGTGTGTGTATATAATACCTACTTCATACTATGTGGGTATATGTAATACCTACTATATACTGTGTGTGTGTGTATATTTAAAACCTACAACAATTTCTCTGTGAGTATATGTTATACCTACTACATTATCTCTGTGTGTATATGTAATACCTACTTCATTATCTGTATGTGTATATATAATACCTACTACATGTACATTATCTGTGTGTGTGTGTGTATGTAATACCTACTACATACTCTCTGTGTGTATATGTAATACCTACTACATACTATGTGTATGTATATGTAATACATATTATATACTGTGTGTGTGTGTGTGTATATGTAATACCTACTTCATTATCTCTGTGTGTATGTAATACGTACTACAGTATATATGATATGCGTGCGTGCGTGCGTGCGCGCGTACGTTCGTTCGTGCGTGCGTGCGTGTTTGTGGGTGGGTGGATGTAATACCTACTTCATACTCTATGTTTGTATTGTACTACATACAACATACGCTGTGTGTTTATATGTACTACCTACTACACACTCTGTGTGTTTATATATACCATCTACTATCGTGTACTACCTTCTACATGCTACTACAAGCAGTACCTCTTAGATACCAATGATCGACGTAAAAGTAACAACTGTGTTTTACAGAGCTAACATGATTTCTTCAACCAGGTTTTCACACTTTGCTTACTACCAACCTAACAGCTGGGGAAAATGTTGTTCGTGGCCACCAACGATACCATCAATATGCATAACGTGCAGTTATACCACGCTCTTCATAAAAAAAACTTTTGGTTATGATTATTGCAGCCGTATATTTCGGCTATGTGTTTCAAACCATCGTGTCTGCTATTAATGCCTCAGCCATCAAAGAATGGTGAAGGGCACCTATGTCTGTCCGTGTTTTATACGTCCTTGGTTTCATATCAATAGCTTCTGATACGTTTATGTTATAAACACAGTGAAAATAGAAAAAATCTGCAGTATGTGTCTGTGTTCAAATTCTTCGATGGTTTAAGATATGCAATTATAAATAGAAAAAGCATACGTTGACCAGGTGTTTCTTTTTTAAATTATATGGTATTGTTATACCTATCAATTTCCAGAGTAATAATATGCGAATTATTCGCCCACGATGCGGTTCGAAAAAAACATTTCTGAAATGACACAGACTTGCCCATAAGTCTGGTATCAGCATCAACTTTTCAGTCGTGATTTCTAACATATTGACCATAGAACACATGGCAGGAAAAATAACTCACTTCAATACAAACTACTGAAAAAAAGAAGAAAAAGGATAACTAAAGCTTTAATTTCTACCTCCTATACCTTTATAAAGGTCAGGAGAACTCATTGGAGATAATAGTGGTGTGAGTCCTGAAAGTATAAATTATAAAATACAGATCAAATTCAATATCAATATCAGCGTCAGTCAACTTTTACAGGAGTTATGATGTTTTGCTTATTCACTTCTCTCACATTTTGGGCAAAAAAAAACAACTAAATAGTGATTATGATATCACATTTTGAATATTCTGTTAAACAAAATAATGTTCTAGATGTTGTGAAAATGATTTTTAAAATAACTGAACAAGAGTAACACAATAAGTGGCAATTGGATATTATCTATGGGAAATTGGAGAAAACCCTGATATTCATATACACAATTACAGCAAAGATGGACAGTTACCAGTTACCAGTTATCAGTTGATAATTACAGGATGAATATAAAACATAACTAACTGTAATGAGTAGGCCAGCAGACCAAACAAAGGCCAGTCAGCAAAAGATAAATACTAGTGCTTCAGGCAGTGCTAAACAGTACACCAAGGCCCCAAGATATAAGTGTCCTAACGCAAAGATTGCTCCTCACAACAAAAGTGCAGAGCAATTTACACTTATGAAAAACACTTTTGAGGACTCCTCAGGGGAAATGAAAGAAATCAGAGAAACTCTCAACACACTCATCAATAAAAAAAAATTGAAGAATTGTTATAAATTCAGTGAAAGAAATTCTGGTGGAGTTTAATAAATACTTGAAGTTCACGGTAAAAGAAAAAACAAAATATTTAAATAAAAAAGTAAATCATCTTGAAAAAGAAAATAACCTTCTGAAAAGAAAGAGCCTATCCAACACAAATTCACAATAAAGGATATTTAGCAAATATTAAAAAAAAGTGTGATAATCGTTCAAAAGATGCTAAAAACAATGCAAAAAACATTGAGCAATACAGAAGAAAAAAAAATAAAATCCATGAATATGGATGAGATACCAGAGGAAACTGACGAAAAACTCACTAACAAAATATGTGAAATAGTAAAACAGAAGGGAGTTATGCTCAACCCCTTAAAAATAATGACAATCCACAGAATCGCAGGCAAATCAGGACATACAAAACAAACTAGTTCTGGTCAAGCTCGTTAACAACAACGAGACAGCAAAGGTAATGAGACATCGATCAGAGTCGCAGGAACCAAACTGATGGATGGCAAATTCCCAGCTAATATCCCGTCTTGAAGCCCATCTGTGTATGGAAAGACAGTTGCAGGAATACGGCACAAGTTTGAGATCCATGGTGTTATAACCCAAGTAAAAGCTCGTTTATAAACGTTGGACATTGATTATACCCCCATCCATGATGAATTGTAATAATTTCAATAATTTACAAATGTGATGATAGATTTGTTTTTGTTTTTTAACCATTGTTGCTGCATTAGAACTTGATGAGACTTTCATGCACCATACATGAAGCAACCTTAATCAAAATAATTATCTACATTATATAATATTAATACTATACAGCTGTAGCTCGTAAATATTCTGTGGACAGTGACACCCCTCCACCACAACCCATCCCATTAAAAATTGTGATTTCTTTTTGTGAGAAACAGTTTGTGGTCATTTTAAAGTGATACTAAAGTTAAAGTTTGGATTTTTAACCATTGGTGCTGCATTAGAAATCGATACGGCTTCCATGCACCATACGCACAGCAGCCTACTCTAAAGTGATTTTATATGGAATATATTTAAATATATACATTATTAGGATTAAATGGATTTAGTCATTATAAACATACATGTATATCCGTAGGTGAGTTATTATGACCTTTTGTAGATATTGTAAATGCCAGAACAATTGTTCCTTTTAACTGTACATTAAATAAGATGTTTTGATCTCTTCACAGAGTGCATTCGTATAATAGTATATGTGTTCGTGCAAGACTTTGTACATGTCAGTGGCATTTTCACATAACATAAAAACAGTCAATGTAAATATTTGGTCATTATAACTAGATTTTAAGTTCTAAATTTAATATGACAGAACATTCTTATATGTCAATAACATTGTTGCTTTATTTCAACTATAGATATATCAGTCACTTTGCCAAAATGTGTTTTGGATAGAATTTTAGATTAAATGCAGATATATTTCTATCTGCATATATTTAATTTTTTTTTCATAAAATTCATATGTGTGTGTGAGTTCAAATTTACTCTACTACTTTTACTGGTAATGACATAAATCAAAATAGTATCTGTCAACTGTCAAAGTATGGACTTTTCAGACAAACATATTGATGTAACTAATTACCTGAAATCCAAAAATTGCAATATATATTGTCTTAACGATGTACATTGTACAAGTGAATCAGAAAAAATTATTTGCACTCAATTTGGCAGTGGATGTATTTTAAGTTCAAAGTCATCAAATTCAAGGGCGGTTGGCATACTTTTTAATTAAAAAATGACTACAAAGTACATGACTGTATTAGGGATAATGACGGTACTACATAATTGCAGACATAACTGTTAATAAAAATCAATTTACTTAAATCACACTGTAAATCCCAAATAATGACTCACCTAAAATTTTGGAAAGCTTGATCGATAAATCACACAATTTAACAATGATAAATGATACACAAGTCATATGCGGCACATTGGGTGCAATACATTGCATTGGATTACTATAATTGTAAAAATATCAACAATAAAAAAAGCACATGACACAATTAAAGATTTGAAGATTCAATATAATTAAGTTGACCCATTTCAAGAATTACATCCAAAATTAAAGAGATATATCTGGAGAAAAAAAGTCCTTTAAAGCAAGCTCGTCTTGACTTCTTTTTAATGTCAGAAAAAAAGTATTCCTTCTATAACCAAATGTTCAATAGAATTGAGTTACCATTTAGATCATGCAATGGTTGTATTAGGCTTAAAATTTGATAATCCAAACTACTCTTGAATCTTTACAATAGTCTTTTAAGTGATGTTAACTATTTAAACTCAATTAACCAATTATAATAACAGAAATTAAAACTCAGTATGCACTACCTATTTATAATTTAGATAACAAAGACAGCAATCATAATCATGAAATCTTATTTGTCATAAATAATCAGTTGTTTCTGGAGGTTCTCTTGGTGGAAATATATGGCAAATCCATATCTTACTCTTGTTACAAAAACAAAACGGACAGATAACAAGGGGAAAGTACTTATTGCACAAAAAGTATTAATAGAACATAACTCAAATTATATCGCGAAAAAAACAACTACTATTTTGCAACCTAGAAACGCACAATTATACATCTTATCTGATTATAAAATTACAGAAGTCAAATGGTGATATAATCACTGAACAAAATGTATAGTTGAAGAAACTAAGATATTTTATGAAAAATTACACTCAAGTGTAGATAACGAACTCCAAGATATCGACTTGAAAAATGAAATGAGTAATTATGATATTTCAGAACTATTCATTCTTTGGAGATGTTATTAGCACATGAAAAAAATTCAAAATCATTAACATCCATGGCAAACAACCGCAACCCTAGCAGCTCAGGATTTGGAGCATTTTCCTTAAAAACATTTTAAAAATATATTGGACATTTTGTTGTTTGGTCTATCAATGGTTATTCAATAGGAGACATATTATTATCTCAGAAAGAAGGTGTTATTACTTGTTTACCAAAAGATTGTAAGGATAGAACTTTCCTAAAAAAATATAGACCAATATATTTGCTTAACTGTGTTTATAAAATGCATCCAGTGCGATTTCAAATAGGATAAAAAAAAACACTGTAGATAAACTAATGAGAAAAAACCTTCGATTCGGTATCTTGAATTTTATTTTTTTGAAGTATTGACTTTTTAAATTTGATGAGTTATAATAATAACTTGGATAAAAGTTTTATATAAAAATGCAGATTAATCACTACTATAATGGTTAATTTTCTAATTTGTTAATACAGAGCGTGGCTGTCGTCCAGGCGACCCACTGTCTCCAAATATATTTATTTTATGTGCCGAAATACTAGCCATAAATATTCGAAATAATACATTTATAAAAGGCATTTCTATTGATAATCTGAAAATTAAACTTTCTCAATATGCCGATAATACATCAATAGAATTGGAACGATCTGAGTCATCGTTTAACGGTTCTCTCTAAATTTGCAAAATATTCTAGTCTAAAAATCAATTTTGATAAGACACAAGTGGTATTGATAGGGAGGAAAAAATACAGCACAGACACCATATAGACAAAGTGGAAATTAGTTAGGGGGAAAATGACTTTAAGCTGTTGGGATTAATTTTTTGTTCATTATGCTAATCTAGATAAAGATAATGATCTAAATTATAAATAAAAACTTAAATAGAAAATTTGATCAAATCTTTTCTCCTTTCCAGATTTATTCACATTGTTATTTCTCTACCAAATCCAAGTAAAATTATTATAACAGACCTAAACAGTATTTTCTATAACTTTCTATCGGAAGGTCCTGCAAAAATCAAAAGAACAATTATTGTAAAACAATACGTAGATGGTGGGCTTAGAGTGATTAACCTAAATGCCTTTATACAAAGTCTATAATTGACATGGATACGAGGATCGTGTACAAATAACAGTTTCTGGAATTTAATGTTTGACAAATATATTAATTTAAATAAACTAGTCAATTTAGGTCAATGGTACTGTGAGTCTATTATAAATACATTATCAAACAAATGGTTGTTATATGTCTTAATATCTTATGTATTCAACTACTAACAGTTTGCAGATTTTTTATGAATTCCTTTATATCATAATAATAATATTCTTATTGGGGGTGGGGAGAGAGTGGGGGTTACATATTTTCTATAAACTGTAGTATAAAAAAGGGTTTATGTATGTAATTGACATTTACACAAAGACAATGGGCCAATTTTCTCTATACAAGAGCTTCAAGACATATTTGAAATTAAATAAATTTCCTAACACACAATCGGCTGATTGTAGCCATAAATTCATTTAAATCATTAGTACCAAATATTTTAGACTTTAAAAAACTGAAATATCCTTTCAAGATCAAACTATTGTTAATACAAATAATGCAATCCCAACATTTAAAAATAAATGAGAAGGGCTTTGTAAAACTAAAGACAACACATGGAAAGAGATATATTACTCACCATTTAAGTTCACAATAGCTTCTCAATTACAGTGGTTCAAAGTGAGAATTGGCAATAGACTATTGCCAACTAAAGCCTATTTATATAAAATTAAAGTTGTTCCTGCATATGCTGTGGACCTGTTCCGAACTTAAGTATTTCTTCAAGAATTAAAAGAAACCCTACTGTCGAAAATATACTATATATAATCAACGAAGAAGAGCTGATTTTAAATAATGGAAAGCATTTTTTTTTCAGGCAGGCCTGTTCTTTTCACTCAAAATTAGTTATTATATATTCTCTTCAAAACGATTAGATATCCCTCTATCCATAAATGCTTTTAAAAAAAGGTAGCTTAGGCTTTTAAAACATAAACACCTTGCAACATAAAAACAACAATTTACAATGTTATGAAAAAGATTAGCAACCAATAATGCAAGCATTTAGTTCATTATTTTTCTGCAAAATACTTGGTCAGTTAGACAGAAATGAAATCATAAAACAACTTTGAAAGTTTGAAGTAATAAAAAAGTAAATTATATTCAAAACCCACACAGGCACATGTATATTCTTTTATTTTTCCTTTATTCATTATCTTCCCTCATCAAAAGATATGTCAAGCTTTAAAAAAGAGAAATTTTACCTGAAAACTCATTTATATTTCCTTTTGCCTTTATATATTAAATACATATAGAAATGTCGAAACAAAGACAAATTACATATACAAATATATATATGGTTTGATATAGTTCACTGAAAGTCTTATTTTGATAATATTAAGAAACAATTGTGAAACATAAAAAGACAAAATACAATTACACATGTATTTGATATAGTATATAATGATATAGATATAATATTTCTATAAGAATGAGAGTGTTGTGTGAGAGTCATTGATTTCTATATGTATTTGTTAACATTGTCAAGTGTGCGGTGGGGTGTACCTCATCGACCAACAACACACACATTGACGGGGAGAATAAATTAGTTACCGTAAGGTAGCTGGAAAAAAACAACAAGCCATGTCTTTTGGTGTAGTCTCCTTTTCATAAATCAGATACATGACTATACACTTGATTTGTATTACTTCTACTGTAAAAAAAAGATCACATCCCGTCAATCACAACGAATTAAAGAATTAAAGATTTATAAAGATATAAGACAAAACGTTATTGAAATAGTTTAAGTATGATCAACTGATGGAAAGGCTGGATAAAATATTTCGATTTCTAGTGCTGTGTCATAACGACAGTAAAAATATCCACAAGATCTTCAATAGTTTTGTGTCCCTTTTGGTCTACTTGTGTCTTGCTCAAGCTCCTTACCATCAATTGGCAATGAACACTCTGGAAGCAGGCTTCTAACTCTGTAATGTGACCGAAATCATGTATTTGGAAGGGTCGTAAGCTATCAGATCTTTAGGTCGGAACAAGAAAAACAGAAAACAGTTCATGTTGTGTTTTATCAATATGTCTTGGCAATTCACTATACTTTGTTTTAAACCTTTACTGTTCAGTGTATGTAGACTGTGCACAGCATGTTGTTTCAGTTTCTTGTTGAACAACATATTCAGGATCAACCTGCATATTTGCTGGAGTTGTATTTTCATAAGGTTACCTTTCAAACATAAAGTTATATTTCATATGACATTTTCATATTTATTAAGTACACAGATCACCACCATGCTTAATATTTGCTTTATATTCAATGTGCTAGACTTCCGTTGATGAAGCTTTACAGTTATTGTGATACACTGTTTTAATGTCACTGGACAAGTATTATGACATATTTATTGTCTTAGTAACCCCTACATGTTTAGAAGCATAAACGTTAATGTGTTTGTTGCATACAATTCATCTGTTACGTGAAGCTTTGTTTTGAACAAAATACTGAAGACAGACATGTAAGGTCAAGTACATTCCAACTAGGTATATGATAACATAAATACCCATAAATAACAAAACATTTATGATCATAATTCATAATAAAGATGATATATAGTAATGGAATATGACATATATTGAAGTATTCCTTCCATCAGTATTTTACAAGTTGACCTTTGATCCAATGTTCTTAGTGAATGATAAATATTATCAGTTTAAGCACAAATATACATTTAAAATGAATCGGTCATGTTCGTAGTATGAATACTTTATTTTATATATCTCAATTCCAGCTTGATACTAATTATTATATCGTATTTTATGCAAATTCTTCAGAATTTCACATTTTACCTTTGACCTTTGACTTCAAGAAATAATTCATGTTTTTACATTATTAGCATGCCATTGTTAGTTTAAAATAAATCAATAATAAAGATCAAAACATTTAACAGATTTCTTAAATATGAATGTTCTTGGAATTATCTCGTCCAGTTATAAATTTTACTTGTGGTGACCTTTGATCTTATAATTCAGTCTAAATGTCAAATTCGTTTTTGCAACCAATTGTTTCTAATGTATGTTATAGTTGTTAACTCATTTAGCCCGTCCATGAACATGTCGTACCTCATGCATCGATTTCTAGCAACATATACCAGACTATTCGATTTATCACAACAAACGTGTTGCCGCTGAGCTAAGAACGCACGATTATTGTTGTTATGCAGCAAGTCTACATAAATAGCAAAATTCCATAAATTCTCTCTTTATAAACGGGCGGTTTATCTCTCTTGGCATTTTGTGATTGTTTTACCGATTAATAATACATAAATAGTTACTATACTTTTATCGTTAAAAGTTATTGTATTAAAATGAGTTTATCTGGATCGTCAACTTGTTCGAAACTTGGGTTTTTAATCCTCTGTGTATCGCTACTTCTGCATATTGTTGGATTCTCAACGGCATCATGGGCAGTGGGGAAATATGATATGTCTCGTTACTTGAGGACGTTTTCTAATGAGCTTTCCGTGGGCCTATGGAGGTCGTGTTTAGGTGAAAGTTGTGGTTGGAATAGAAATGTTGAAAGTATGTATTAAATTAATTTCATCATGTTCATATTCATAATTTTTAATCATTGGCATAAATGAGTTATAATTAATTTGTTTTATATTATGTATCTGCGGGCGAATTATGTGACTATTTGTTTTATATCATGTATTTGTGGGCGTGCACCTCCCTGTTTTTCGGGCTAGGTACGAAAAATATTGGAGGCACTATATTTGATATTTTTGTTACATTTAAATCTTGAAATTAATATTAATACTGTTTTACTATAGCAATCCCTAGTACAGCTGAAACATAAGAAATGAATCTAACCATATATGCTTACGAATATTACTTGAGAATTATTTAGATGATACCGCACAGAATCTTTGTATAATTGTTGAAAGCTATATCATACATGCTGTAAATACAAGCTGTGAAACATGTTGTAATATGTTGGAAATTTGAAATAAAAAGTAACAGCAATAAAAATATTTGTTGAATGCGATTTTAAAAAAAAACAGTGAGAAAGCGGTTGGTTGATAATAAATGGATTGCAACTAGGCCGGAAATGAAAAACAAATTTGGTCGCCTAAAAACTTTTCTATATAAAAAGTACTTCTGATTTAAAAATGTGTATACTGCAGGTAAAACCATAACAAATTACAGGAAATTTTACTTCAAACTTCAATATCTTTAATTCAAGATCATATTTCGGGATCGAAACATTTTAAATCATCTAAGAATACATACAACTTACATTTTATGTACAAGAAAGCAGTTGCCTTTAAATTGTGAAATAACTAATCCTACCTATGCTATTATATCAACATTGCAAATGTCCTATCTTTCTATACATCTCCTTTGTATAAATCTAATCAATAAGATGTCTTTGTGAATTTTGTGATTTGTTGTCATTTGATGATTTGTAAAAAAACAGATTTTTTGGTCAAACTCGTTTCTGGACGAGCATGCCCCCAGACCTTGTTTTATATAACATGTTTGTGTGTGTCTTGCAATCATTTTTATATCACATGTATTTGTTGGTGGTCTTTATCATTTTATGCAACATATGGCAAAAAGGCTATCATTTAATCTAAACAATCTTTCAGAAGATTCCAGATTGTTAATCAGTGTTTTGAGCATCCATCTCCACATGTAACTGATAACTTTCCCGCTTCAGCGGTGAGAGACACATGGAAATGAGACGCAATGTCTTATTTATATAATGAATGTCGTATTCAGTAGTTGAAATAATTTAAGACGTAATCCATTATACAATGGATAAGGTGTTGGCAGCTTATGTCTGAGGTAGTTCGAGCCAGTCTCGACGCGATGGCCACTCAAACAACACCCATTACTCGTTCTACCCAGGAAATATATTCGAGACCGATCCATATAGGCGCTTAGCTTACTTTACAAATCAAACTAAAATAAACAGCACGTACATGTATGTGCGTTCCGCTATGTTTGTATGTAGGCCGGCAGATAGACACCACACGACGTTTACATCTCTTGTGTACACTGTGCATTATTATTTTAACTGAGCGGATGCCAGGGAACTAAAGTCCCGAAGTAACACAAATATACACACAACAGTTTCAGCTTAAAGTCTGTATACAGATTACATTGGAGCATGCGGATTGCATATAAAGGAGTAGATGAACACATTTTCCAGCTTGAATCAGATATGAGAAACGAATGCGATGAGGTGCAATGTCGTGTATCAATCATCACGGAAGTAATAGCAAATGAGGCTTTCCACAGGTGGTTCCAGGTGGTTCCAGTCCAAAATCCAGGTTATTGCATCGAGGTCATATCTAGGTCACATAGTGTTAGATTCGCGCGCTTTTATTGATCAAGGATATTGGAAGTGGCGCAATATCAATATTATTTAGCGCGACAGTCAATTGTCAAGGTCACTGTTATTAAAAGCGGTTCCAGTCCAAAAATTAGGTCATTGCCTCGAGGTCATATCTAGGTCACATAATGTTAGATTCGCGTGCTCTTATTGATCAAGGATATTGGAAGTGGCGCAATATCAATCCGATTTAGCGCGATAATCATTGGTTCAAGGTCGCCTACTTTACCCCCGCGCTCATTCGGGTTACATCTCGGGCAACATTTCATCGTGTATATAAAGACTATGTTTTAGCATCGTTGCCGCTGTATGATAACACACAGTTTCCCCTCGCTACCCATTTCGTTTTGTTTGATTATATCAGTAATAATCACATATTCCGTTTACCATATAAGTCTCAATCAGCCCTGCATCATCTTAGTCCCTGAAATTTCTCAGTGTTAGATATCTAAGCATGTGTCTGGGCTATATAATACTCATCCTACATTGCAGCGCTCTGATCGGTTAACAATCCTAAGGTCACACTGCAAGTGGTATAAACTAAATATCGTTTAGTTTTATCATAATCTAATCATCTTATAAACAAAGATCATTACTGACCTTATTACATCCGTCAAACCCACTACGCCTCTAGCAGACGAAAAATATTGTATCAGTCAGGTAAAGAAATGGAATTATGATTTGGCGCTTAGCTTAGTGTTGTCTTCGTGTAATAAACTGCGTTTTATGAGAGAGTGTTGAATGGCCATGATGAAATAATCATTTAGCGTATTTTATCGATTTAAGTGAAGAAAAAACTGACTTAAAGTCAGTTTGTCTGTCTATCTGTCTGTATAATAATACAGTTAAAAAAACAACACCAACCCGTAAAAAACGTAAGTTACTATTTATTACCGACGTTTCGGCTTATCGCCTATATCTGTCTAGATGTTTCAACAAAGTGTGATGTATCTAATTATCACTTTTATGTATAAGTTAACATTATAATGTGAAATTTGGGTTTGAATTCTTATGTCTATCATACACAAGTGCTCCTTAATAATGTAATAATTAGCTATGTCTTAAATTTCATTATTAACGCGCCAAAATCCCAGGTCAGTGAGTGAAATCAAATACTTATAACTAATCTCACTTTGTTTGAATAACCTACTTACTCATCAACCCGAATGAGCGCGGAGGTAAAGTAGGCGACCTTGAACCAATGATTATCGCTCTAAATCAGATTGATATTGCGCCACTTCCAATATCCTTGATCAATAAGTGCGCGCGAATCTAACATTATGTGACCTAGATATGACCTAGAGGCAATGACCTGGATTTTGGACTGGAACCACCTGGAACCACCTGTGGAAAGCCTCAATTGCTACTACTCACGGAGACTGTGGTCGGGTGGGGACTTGAACTCATTACCCCTGGATTGATAGGCAGGTATTTTACCGAATGAGCTAACCGGTCCCGGTTATTGTGTTCGATTTATTACCTGTTCGGACATATCATTTTAGAAGATTATCAAATTGATCAAGTCGTTTTGCTTTTAAATATATCGTAACTGATGTTTATATATTAATCATATACGCAATATTTACAATATTTTATATATCATCATTTGTGTTATATTGCATATACATTATATTTATTTTTTTACTTGTGATAGTTTAGTAAAATAAGCAGTATTTTATTTCAGGTCTGTAAAATTTATGTTTAATATATCTTTAATTGTTAATATTAGATTGTACGTATATTATTTTCTGTAAAGCATTCTTGAACGTGTATAATATATAAACAAATAATAATAATAAAAATGATGATAATAATAAACTCTTTATGGCATTAAGTCAGCGTCATAAAATTTGTGTCACGCAAATCCACACTTGAATTTTAGCAGGTAGGGAAAAGTCCAAGGCAATCGCCTGTAAGCTGTGAAAGTGGTTCGCTCCACACTTTGCTGACAGACGGACAGACATACCAACCGATAGAGTGACTCCTATGTATATTTTCTTAAATTTTGTTTGTATGATGAGTTTTCGTTGATAAGTATTTTTGTGTCAAGCTTTGGGCTTGCTGTCTATCAGAAGAAGAAAAACATGCTACGCTTACTGCAATCATTTCAGGTTGGTTTCAAGCTACGCAAGCTTTGGAATGCCTCGGGTTAATAGGTATGGTCATTTCAGTTGCTATTACCGGAAGTATCATAATGTACTCTGGAGGCCATCGGACAAGCAAACTGCACAAGTATAAATACATAGGTCCGATGTTTACAGGTAAATAATTATAGTTTTTGATATATTAAAAGACAATTTCGGCAGAATAGGGCTATTTTTGTTGATCTTACATACTTTCAATCCGTTCAGCCTCACAATTAAAATAAATGATTTAACAAAACGTCTCATGAGATGAATATTCGATATATAATAAGTGTATGTATACCAAAATGACACGTGCTCTGTAAGATGTTATTGTATTATTTTTATGGCGCATATTTCAGTTCAACTTTGTTGTTGTTGTTGTTCTTTTGGCTTTTATACATATAATTTAAGTGACATACATACAAATTAAGTATCAAGAGATTAAGAATTAAAAACATGCGATTACTAGGGTCATAACCTCCCACATTAATTATCTGATATGTTAGAAACAAATATTATAGATAACTCATTTATGATGATGCAAGATTCGATTAAGCCAGTTCTAGAACGTGTCCGAGATGATGTATGATAAATTGTATCAAAATGTATTATTTAAACTGTGAGTGGTACGCCAAATTACGTAATAGTTTACAATTCAAGGGCTGTAATTGTTCGAGGTATTTTGATTATATAACAGTTACTACGTTTTTCGTTCGTTAAAGATCAAGTGAACATGCAAAATCTAGAGCGAACACAATGTCAATAGTGCATTTTTTATGTTTCATGGACCATAACTCTTGACATTTATAATCCAATTTTGCCCGTTCAAGAACTTGTCCGAGTTAAAACTGATATGGAAGTTTGGTGATCACTCAATGTAACTTACGGGTGCTAGGGTGTATGTAACAAAAAGTTTATGGACAGAATGGCGACGGATAAAATATATCAGAGGACATTTAGAGGTTTTATGCATAAAGATATATTTAAATTATTTGATTCGATGGTAGTGCCAATATTCACATTTGGTTTGAAAATCTGGGGATATAAATACGCCGACAAGATTTAACAAATACAAGTGCAAAATTGTAAATATTTTCTAGGTATTAATTCTACTGTTTATAATTCTGTAGCTCTTGGGGTTAGTTTAATCATATTTTATTGCATTTATAATTGCAGCAATGGGGTTGGGCCACACGTTCTCCCAACATTAGTTACGGCCCTTCCCCTAAAATATTACAAATTATTTAAGAAAAAAAAACATGACATGGCATAACACATGATAAAGGGTTAATACAAAATGAAAAGAGACGTACCACAGTGTGTACACAATTATCAATCAGTTAATACCAATTGAAATAATAGAGAAAAATTAGTTCTTAAAAAATCAGTAATATCAATTCCATGTAGTTCAGAGATCTAGTTCAGAGATCAGAGTTACACATTTGAATCACCACTCTTTGTTTTATATCACTAAGATAGTTATTAATCCAATTGAGCATATTACCATTTACTCCATTTTCTTTTAGTTTAAATGATAAACCTTTGTGCCAGACTCTATCAAATGCTTTAGAAATATCACAAAACATCATACAGGAATGCTTTTTACTGTCAAATGACTGGTTAGGTAAAAAACACGATTGATATTTATATAATAAATTATTGCTAATTAAAAAATTATACAAATATTTGACACTAATCTTTCTAATAATTTTCCGGTGCAGATTAATAATGACACTGGTCTATAATTACTAACCATGGATTTATCTCCATTTTTTAAATATAGGAATTACATTTGCTGTTTTCCACCTATCTGGAAAAATACTTTCTTGGAGAGTGTGGGAGACTTCCATTATGTGTAATATATTATACAAAATGTTGAAATCACTAGACGATATTGATATAAAAACATGGGCCACAAACATTAAAACATTATTGTATAGGTATAGGTTTGGGTATGTGTAGCTAGCACAAAATATGGTGACAAGAACCTTTTTGTCTTAACATTTAAACGAAGGATCTCAGATTAAATTACTCAAACTTTGCATGATGATATAATCAACTCATCCGGATGTGATACATACGAGGGACTTTTTCTTCTTCCGGTTAAAGGTCAGGAGTCTTCTTAGACTGTAAAGTTGACCTGGACTTTCAATACATTCTGTCATCAATGTCCTTTCGTAGAAACAATGTTGCTTAAGAACATGAAAAACTTGTGCAATTGTTTGGGGATGTTTATTCAATCCACCTGCGAATTCTCAATTAAAGCCAATTATAATTGACCAAGATATTGTTGACTTATACACTCTCGTGTACAGTGGCTATATTCCTATGGCATAATGAAACCTGAAGAAAAATTATAAATAAGGGCTTACATTAAAGCCCGAGTTTCTTTACAGTTGTCGCCAAAAGAGATTTATTCTGAATTGTGTCGTATACATAATAGTTCTACCGAACATTAAGAACAGTTTTTCGTTGGGTTAAGAAATTTAAGCGGGGTCAGCACAGTTGCGGTATCGAATTTTGTTTAAATCGTTGTTTTATTTTTTTAACAAATCATTTCAATAAAAAATAAGTTTATGATAATGAATAACACACTTTTGCCGGGTTGGTTCTTCAATATAACGAGTATACTCACCAGACGGCGATTCAAAATGTCCAGTTGGGGATTCGCCGTGAATCGCCAACTACCAACCAGCTGCCAGTTGGGGATTCGAATTTTTTTTTCAATCGCTGTTTTATTTTTTTTTAACAAATCAATTCAATAAAAAATAAGTTTATAATAACAAATAACACACTTTTGCCGGGTTTGTTCTTCAATATAACTCACCAGACGGCGATTCAAAATAAATGTCTAGTTGGGGATTCGCCGCGAATCGCCAACTACCAACCAGCTGCCAGTTGGTGATTCGGATTTTTTTTAAACCGCTGTTTTATTATTTTAACATATTAACTCAATAAAGAAAACAGGTTTAGGATAATAATAACACCAATAGTGGTTTGGTTCTTCAATAAAACAAATATACTCACCAGACGGTGATTTAAAATCGCCAATTTGGGATTCGGATTTTTTTTCAAATCGATATTTGTTGGGTTTTTTTTAAAACAATTCAATTCTATAGAACAGTTCATAACAATAAATAATCACCATTCCCGCGCTGTTCCTTCAATTCCATGGGTATATTCACCAGGAGGCGATTCAAAATTTTCAGTTGGGGATTTGCCGCGAATCGCCAACTACCAACCAGCTGCCAGTTGGGGATTAGGATTTTTTTTAAATCGCTGTTTTATTTTTGTAACAAATCAATTCAATGAAAAATAAGTTTATAATAATAATTAACACACTTTTGCCAGGTTTGTTCTTCAGTATAACGAGTATACTCACCAGACGGCGATTTAAAATGTCCATTTGGGGATTCGCCGCGAATCGCCAACTACCAACCAGCTGCCAGTTGGGGATTCAGATTTTATATTAATTTACATACATTTATTATTGATTATATTTTTAAACATATTAACACGAGTAAAATATGTATACCCAGGTCTCTAATCGTAGATCAACTTTCAATGTTAATATTCGCTTCAAATAATCAACATAACGTGACGACGTGTGACGAGTAAGACCCACATCTGTACCTTAAAGTTCAAGGTTACACTTTGAGTTTGTTTGACAATACGTTTGGCATGTGTAAGATACGAATTCGTGTCCGGCCTCTTACTTTGTCATGCATTGATTGGTTTTATAAATACTTGCTACAAATTATTAACATAGCATGTAACCCAGACTCCCGCTTGAAAGGTCAAAGTAACAATTTAACTTTTTTGGACGACACTTTCAGTCTGTTTGAGATTTCATGTCGGCCTGTAACTTTGTCACCTACGGATAAATTTCAAAAACATTTGGCTCAGTTGATCAACATGACATGGTGATGTGTCACTTGTGAGACCCAGAAACTTTCCTCAAAGGCCAAGGTCACACTTTCAATTTGTTTGATATTCGTGTCTGGTCTGTAACTTTGTCTTCAACTTGGCTCAATTGATCATGATGACATGACGGCGTGTCGCATGTAAGTCCCAGACCCGTACCTTAAAGTTTATGTTCACACTTTTAGTTTGTTTGACAACACTTTGAGTCTGTTTGAGATTTCAAGTATGTAACTTTATCATACATTGATGGATTTCAAAACATTGGCTCAATTTATCAATTGATCAACATGACATGACGACGTGTCACGTTAAGACCCAGAATCTTACCCTAAAGGTAAGGTCACACTTTCAGTTTGTTTGATATTACATGTCTAGTCTGTAACTTACATGGGGGAATTTTAAAGTAGCTTGACAGAAGTGATCAACATGTCATGATGATATGTCACCTGCATTTACCTGTATAAATACCGAGACCTTTACATCAGATGTCAAGGTTACACAAAGGTCAAGGTCACACTTTAATGTACAAAAACACACATGAAAGTGTGTGTCTAGTTTAAAAAGTCAGGTCATTACTCTTGATGTTCATAGATACATCACTACCTATTATAAACTATATCATTATTTTCACAGACCATTTGGGGACATGTGACACTTATCAGTGGCATTTTTTTTTTTTTTTTTTTCGTTTTTCTTTCGTCATGCTAATTGGAAAGAACAAAAATATATTTCATATCTACATTATCTCTACATATGACATGTAATACAAAAACAAGGTTTTTTTCTCGAATAATAATGGAAAAAACACTATTTGATAAAGTGTCTTTAGTATCAAGATGTTATACTTTTAAGGGTATGAAAACAAGTGATTTCTTTTTTGAATTTTTTTATTCAACACAGTAAAATTGACTTCTGTATATGGCGAGACAATATTCATAAAGATATCAAAAGATAAAAATAACAATTTGACATACTGTTTGGAATATTAAGTGTATTTAATATGGTGTAAATGTATGTTTAAGGGACAATCGGCAATTGTTACAATTAATGTTACATAGGTTCAGGTTGTTTTTCAAACTTAACATCAATGGAAACATATATTTGACACTTTACTTTTCAAAAATATTAACATTTACAAAGCTAACTTGTATTTCAAGCTAGTCATAAAGTAAAAAATATGAAAGATTTGACTAGCTGTTACTTGCCAGCAGATATGCAAAAAAAATGTTTTTAAAAAATTTCCGAGGGATTTGTCCTTTTTACAATGTACCAGCAAAGTTAAGAGTTTAATAAACGTCACAGAGATGTTCTATTTCCGTGTTAAACCATTCTCAAGAAACAGTGTTTGTTAAAATAGAATGAAAATTGCCATGTGTCCTTTTAATGTATATACATACATACCTACATACCTACCTACCTCCCTACATTCCTACATACATACCGGTATCACTGCTGTGCAGATCTTCATGAGTTATTAAAATATAACGTCAATGTATTTGAATAGAATGGTGTTTAACGCTATTTTCAACACATTTAAGATTATATATTGCATATCCAGTTATTATTGGTGGAGGAAGACCTCAGACTGAGATCTAAGTAGAACCACCAACTTTCTCACATCTGCTTTAGAGCGATCTGGATCCGAACCTACGACCCTAACGGAGAGAGATCAGTGAACTTGAAACGGCGCTCCAGACCACTCGGCCACGGAGGAACCACATACATAATACAAAAGCAACTTTGACTATGTCGAATTGAAAGTAGAAAATATATCTGTTCAGTTATAGCTTAATTCAAGGCAACTCATTATTATTTCACATAGAGTTTGGAAGGTGGCTACAAATTCCAAGAGATGAAATAATGAGTAATGAATGTTTAGTTTGATTTACTTCGATTGTGAAACAAGTCCTTACAAATCACGCTCGAATTCTTCCTAGGTAGAACCAGTGCAATGTATATGCGGAAAAAGTGACATACTCGTGACGGAGGATCGAATCCACGACCCTTCGATCATGCGTTCGGTGCTTAACCACTGGACCACGAGCTCCAATGTGGGTAATGTCAATCTCAATGTTTCGAAACAGAAATACACGTCCAGTTTACTCCATTGTTAGAGAATTAATGTTCATGTTTATCATGTTGACATGTTTCAAACACTTACAACACTGTTTCCAGGTAATTCTACAGAAACAGAAAAAATAAAAGTACTATTAACCAACCTAACAATGATTTCTAAAACAGGACACTTCATTATAAATTGAAATTATAAACACTTTGTTCAATATGTTTTCTAACATAATGAATGGTTTAATGAATGGGGTTTTACGGCGTACCAACACATTGTAGGTTATTCAACACCAACATGAAAGAAGATTCACTCTACATGTACAAAACAACAAATTAACATACAGATTAAAAATCACATCAACAAATAAATATGCAGAATACCTAGAACCTTGATACCTGCAGAACTGCAGAATTTTAGCAAATTATATCATATTATTCGAATTGTCGCTTCTTTCGACATGCTTAGCCACAGTGATCATATTCTTGCCATTACTCACATGGCTCCCTGAAACCGCACAGGGGCTGGTTATTTAACCACAATAAAGAATTTGACAAAAATGATAATATGAATATGACATCCATTCGGAAGATTTCTACCCCTCTGCAGAGATAGCTATTTTTACCCGGAATCACACAGGTTTTCTAATACATGTATAAATATTGCAGATAACATAAGTATATATATATATATATATATTGTGTTACATGTATTTAGGTAATAACAAGAAAAGGTGACTTATCAGCCTGGTTATACTTTTATACAATATTAAATATCGAAATACTACATTAACATTCTAATGTTGATTTATTGTAAATGTTTATCTACGATCTCAGACCTGGCTTGTTTCTCAAATTCCGACATGTGTGTGTGGGGATGGGTGAGGGGGTGGGCGGGGGGGGGGGGGGGGGGCGGGGCTGGTCTTATGTCGATCTACGGTTGCAGACCTGTGTCGTTATTCAAATTACGAAATTTATTTTGAATGTTTATCTACGATCTCAGACCTGGGTCGTTATTCAAGTTTAGTCTGTCTTTTAACTTTTAATTTGAATGTCGATCTACGATCTCAGACCTGGGTCTGCATTCTAGTTTAGTCCGTCTTTTAACTTTTATTTTGAATGTCGATCTACCATCTCAGACCTGGGTCGTTATTCAAGTTCAGTCCGTATTTTAACTTTAATTTTGAATGTTGATCTACGATCTCAGACCTGGGTCGTTATTCAAGTTTAGTCTGTCTTTTAACGTTTATTTTGAATATATCTACGATTGCAGACCTGGTCGTTTTTCAAATTCCGACTTTTATTTTGAATGTTGGTCTACGATCTCAGACCTTGGTCTGCATTCAAGTTAAGTCCGTCTTTTAACTTTTATTTTGAATGTTGATCTACAATCTCAGACCTGGGTCTGCTTTCAAGTTTGTCCGTCTTTTAACTTTTATTTTGAATGTTGATCTACGATCTCAGACCTGGGTCTGCGTTCAAGTTTTGTCCGTCTTTTAACTTTTATTTTGAATGTTGATCTACGATCTCAGACCTGGGTCTGCATTCAAGTTTAGTCCGTCTTTTAACTTTTATTTTGAATGTCGATCCACGATCTCAGAATTGGGTCTGCATTCAAGTTTAGTCTGTCTTTTAACGTTTATTTTGAATGTCGATCTACGATTGCAGACCTGGGTCGTTTTTCATATTCCGACTTTTATTTTGAATGTTGATCTGCGATCTCAGACCTGGGTTTGCATTCAGGTTTAGTCCGTCTTTTAACTTTTATTTTGAATGTCGATCCACGATCTCAGATCTGGGTCTGCATTCAAGTTTAGTCCGTCTTTTAACTTTTATTTTGAATGTCGATCTACGATTGCAGACCTGGGTCGTTTTTCAAAATCCGACTTTTATTTTGAATGTTGATCTACGATCTCAGTCCTGGGTCTGCATTCTAGTTTAGTCCGTATTTTAACTTTTATTTTGAATGTCGATCTACCATCTCAGACCTGGGTCGTTATTCAAGTTCAGTCCGTATTTTAACTTTAATTTTGAATGTTGATCTACGATCTCAGACCTGGGTCGTTATTCAAGTTTAGTCTGTCTTTTAACTTTTAATTTGAATGTCGATCCACGATCTCAGATCTGGGTCTGTATTCAAGTTTAGTCCGTCTTTTAACTTTTATTTTGAATGTTGATCTACAATCTCAGACCTGGGTCTGCTTTCAAGTTTGTCCGTCTTTTAACTTTTATTTTGAATGTTGATCTACGATCTCAGACCTGGGTCTGCATTCAAGTTTAGTCCGTCTTTTAACTTTTATTTTGAATGTCGATCCACGATCTCAGAATTGGGTCTGCATTCAAGTTAAGTTCGTCTTTTAACGTTTATTTTGAATATCGATCTAGGATGGCAGACCTGGCGCGTTATTCAAATTCCGACTTTTATTTTGAGTGTTGATCTACGATCTCAGACCTGGGTCTGCATTCAAGTTAAATCTGTATTTTAACTTTTATTTTGAATGTTGATCTACGATCTCAGATCTGGGTCTGCATTCAAGTTTTGTCGGTATTTTAACTTTAATTTTGAATGTTGATCTACTATCTCAGACCTGGGTCTGCATTCAAGTTTTGTCCGTCTTTTAACTTTTATTTTGAATGTTGATCTATGATCTCAGATCTGGGTCTGCATTCAAGTTTAGTCCGTCTTTTAACGTTTACTTTGAATATATCTACGATTGCAGACCTGGTCGTTTTTCAAATTCCGACTTTTATTTTGAATGTTGGTCTACGATCTCAGACCTTGGTCTGCATTCAAGTTAAGTCCGTCTTTTAACTTTTATTTTGAATGTTGATCTACAATCTCAGACCTGGGTCTGCTTTCAAGTTTGTCCGTCTTTTAACTTTTATTTTGAATGTTGATCTACGATCTCAGACCTGGGTCTGCGTTCAAGTTTTGTCCGTCTTTTAACTTTTATTTTGAATGTTGATCTACGATCTCAGACCTGGGTCTGCATTCAAGTTTAGTCCGTCTTTTAACTTTTATTTTGAATGTCGATCCACGATCTCAGAATTGGGTCTGCATTCAAGTTTAGTCCGTCTTTTAACGTTTATTTTGAATGTCGATCTACGATTGCAGACCTGGGTCGTTTTTCATATTCCGACTTTTATTTTGAATGTTGATCTGCGATCTCAGACCTGGGTTTGCATTCAGGTTTAGTCCGTCTTTTAACTTTTATTTTGAATGTCGATCCACGATCTCAGATCTGGGTCTGCATTCAAGTTTAGTCCGTCTTTTAACTTTTATTTTGAATGTCGATCTACGATTGCAGACCTGGGTCGTTTTTCAAAATCCGACTTTTATTTTGAATGTTGATCTACGATCTCAGTCCTGGGTCTGCATTCTAGTTTAGTCCGTCTTTTAACTTTTATTTTGAATGTCGATCTACCATCTCAGACCTGGGTCGTTATTCAAGTTCAGTCCGTATTTTAACTTTAATTTTGAATGTTGATCTACGATCTCAGACCTGGGTCGTTATTCAAGTTTAGTCTGTCTTTTAACTTTTAATTTGAATGTCGATCCACGATCTCAGATCTGGGTCTGTATTCAAGTTTAGTCCGTCTTTTAACTTTTATTTTGAATGTTGATCTACAATCTCAGACCTGGGTCTGCTTTCAAGTTTGTCCGTCTTTTAACTTTTATTTTGAATGTTGATCTACGATCTCAGACCTGGGTCTGCATTCAAGTTTAGTCCGTCTTTTAACTTTTATTTTGAATGTCGATCCACGATCTCAGAATTGGGTCTGCATTCAAGTTAAGTTCGTCTTTTAACGTTTATTTTGAATATCGATCTAGGATGGCAGACCTGGGGCGTTATTCAAATTCCGACTTTTATTTTGAGTGTTGATCTACGATCTCAGACCTGGGTCTGCATTCAAGTTAAATCTGTATTTTAACTTTTATTTTGAATGTTGATCTACGATCTCAGATCTGGGTCTGCATTCAAGTTTTGTCGGTATTTTAACTTTAATTTTGAATGTTGATCTACTATCTCAGTCCTGGGTCTGCATTCAAGTTTCGTCCGTCTTTTAACTTTAGTTTCGAATGTTGATCTACGATCTCAGACCTGGGTCGTTATTCAAGTTCAGTCCGTCTTTTAACATTTATTTTGAATGTCGATCTACGATTGCAGACCTGGGTCGTTATTCAAATTCCGACTTTTACTTTGTATGTTGATCTACGATCTACGATCTCAGACCTGGATCTGCATTGAATGTCGATCTACGATCTCAGACCTGGTTCGTTCTTCAAGTTCAGTCCTTATTTTAACTTTTATTTTGAAGGTCGATCTACGATTGCAGACCTGGGTAGTTATTCAACTTTCGACTTTATTTTTGAATGTTGATCTATGATCTCAGACATGGATTTGCATTGAATGTCGATCTACGATTGCAGACCTGGGTCGTTATTCAAATTTCGACTTTATTTGTGAATGTTTTTCTACGATCTCAGACCTGGATCTGCATTGAATGTTGATTTTCGATTGCAGACCTGGGTCGTTATTCAAATTTCGACTTTATTTTTGAATTTTGATCTACGATCTCAGACTTGGATCTGCATTGAATGTTGATCTAGGATTGCCCATCTCATAGCCAACTTCACGCAACTCCAAAAATAAGATATTGAATTTTAGATATTTTATTCTAGTTATTTAACACCCCCTCGTTAAAACACTTAAATTCATCTTTTTAATTGATGCAAAGGGTTTAGATAACCAGCTGTTATATACCTAGATTTGTGTCAATTTTGGCATTAAAAACATATTTATTATATCTAGATTTGTTTTAATGTAGCATTAATTAAATACATTAAATATAACCCTATGGGGATAAACAACCAACAGTACTGGTTCTACCCAGGAAGCGGACTCGTGAGCTGTTTATCTTTCATCGCAAATGAGCTAAAATAAACAAGTGTAAACTAAATTAAATATACAAACTTCAATTTATCTAGATTTGTGTCAATTTATCATTAAAACATCTTCAATATATCTAGATTTGTGTCAATGTATCATTAAATACATCTTCAATATATCTAGATTTGTGTCAATTTACCATCAGTTAAATACATCTTCATTCTATTCCAGGCCTTGCCATCACGATAGGCGTCATCATCTTCGTGACAAAGTATATAGCTAACTCTGGTTTTATAAAAGTTGGTTACTCAGTCGGTCTATGTTCAGCTGCCAGTACTGGTGCCTTCGTTGTCGCCTTCATATTCTGCTGTTGTGGCGGGCCACCGGAGACACCAGGGCAAGGCAATCCGGCAACCGCAGTTCAACCACCCAACCAAAGTGGCAGAAACGACCCATTTCAAAGTGGTGGAGGCTATGGAGGTTACGTGATACAACCACCGCCACAAGCTTGTGCAACCCCGTCAGCTCTTCCGCATTATAGTACAGATAACTCGTCACAACCAGTAGCCTACCCACAACCAGTAGCTTATCCGCAACCAGTAACCTACCCACAACCAGTAATTAACCCATCTGCCCCTGCGGCCAGTCCACCACCTCAAACTTAAGACTCGAACACAAAACAGTGAAAAAATGTAATTAAAGTGGGTTATTTTATACAAACATACATAATTATATAAATTTAGCTTTCCTTTTGAGAAATGTGCCTTTAAGTAACAAAAATGCTACATTTTGTATTGTTTAAGACTTTCTGCATATGAAGTGATCATAAAGTAATGCTTTTTGCTCAAAACAATAAATAGTTAACTATAACTGAAAACGACTTTCAAAATGATTTATGTAGGGAAGCCAAAAATTAGGCAACATACCCTACGCCATGCAAACTGTTTACCCAAAATAAAGCCTAGCATCATGCCATATAGATATTTACTATTGTTAAACTGGATATTTGATCGATTGCTGGGGCTAAAGTGACTTTTCACTTCAAAGATTTTCCTCCAGAATCACGATTTATATTATCTTACTGTGTAAAATTTTGGATAAATCCGAGCTATTTGTATTATTTTACGATGATGAGCGATTGATTATATCTGAGCAATTTGCGTTACTTTATGGTGATGATGTGTTGAACATATCCGAGCAATTTGAGTTGCTTGATGATGATGATGGTTTGAAATATCCGAGCTATTTGAGTTACTTTATGGTGATGTTGATTTGAAAACATCCGAGCTATTCGGTTTTTATATGGTGATGATAGTTTGAAATTATCTGAGAAATTTGAGTTACTTTATGGGAACGATGGCTTGAAAATATCTGAACAATGTGTTACTTTATGGTGATGATAGTTTGAAAATATCCGAGCAATTTGAGTTACTTTATTGTGATGATGATTTGAAACTATCCGAGCAATTTGAGTTACTTTATGATGATGATGGTTTGAAAATATCTGAGCAGTTCGAATTACCTTATGGAGATGATGGTTTGAAAATATCCAAGCAATTTGGAGTTATTCTATAGTGACGATGGTTAAAATATATCAGAGCTATTTCAGTTACTTTATGGTGATTATGGTTTGGATATATAAAATTATATATATATAAGCAATACGAGTTATTTCATGGTGATTATGGTGTGGATATATCATAGTTATTCGGGTTACTTTATGGTGACGATGGTTTGGATATAACCGAGCAATTTAAGTTACTTTATAGTGATTATGGTTTCGATATACCCAAGCAATTTGAGTTTCGTTATGGTAATGATTGTTTGGATATATCTGAGCAATTTGAGATACTTTATGGTGATTATGGTTTGGATATATCCAAGCTATTTCAGTTACTTAATGGTGACGATATATCAAAGCTATTTTTTTACTTGGTGAAAATCATGTTTCTTGGATGGAGCTGGATTTTGTCTTCACAAATAAGTTTTGCATGTTCACTGTACTTGACTTGTATGTATTTTTTTTTTAGGGTTTTAACCCTTTACTTCATATAGACACCCTTGGACACCTAAAATATAGAAGGCTTTTGACACCTAATATAGAATGCTTTTGAATTATTAGTTGAATTATATTCATATTAACTGACAAAGTGGAAAACATTGCAGGAAGTGTTCAGATTGTTACGAGCAATCTGAACTTTTCCTGCACTGTTTTCAAAGGCCTTCAGTGATTGGTACGGGAAAACGTATATCTATGGAGTAAAGGGTTAATGTTATTTTTAGCACATCATACCTTATTAGTCTACTGTGCAACAGTCAAGGGATCAGTAATTTTTTGAACGAGTGAAAAACATTTTGTTAGTACATGTATGATTACCATGCGTTTTTTTTATTTTGCTGATAATGACAATGTATTTGTGATTATAAATTAGCTAACTAAACATGTGGTTTGTAATAATAGTTTGCTTTTTGTCTCAAACTGGGAAAGAAATAATGATAGATCCTGTATTGTTTGGTTACCAATTATGGGAATACTCGAATAAAACAGGAACAAGAATATAATCTGTATATCATTAATTGAGCACCAGGTAATTTGAATTATTTATGCCACAACTGTTTCATTTGTGACATTGGCTTTACAGGACAGCATAATCTAGCCAGCTTGCATACTGACTTTTTATCAGCCATACAGTCATGTGCAATATATTTCAGTCAGTTTTGATGCTTTGTATCAACATTTTCTTTCAGTATTATATGATAGTCACTGTCAAAAGCTCAGGCATTATGCATCTTCATGCTACATGCACATTTTTAATGTGGTTTTACACCATTTTCACATCATTATGTAAGGTTATATAAGGCTATCAATACATCATAGGTTATATATCATATGTTATATAAGGCTATCAATACATTATAGGTTATATATCATATGTTATATAAGTCATCCAACACATCATAGGTTATATAAGGCTATCAACACATCATAGATTATATATCATATGTTATATACAGCTGTAAGGCATTCAACACATTATAGGCTATATATCATATGTTATATAAGTCGTTCAACACATCAAAGGTTATATAAGGCATTCAAATCCAGTATCGAACCAACAACTATGTGTGGTGTCCTTAAGCAAGACATTTTTTCCGAACAAGTCTAGCACTGGTTCTACCAAGGAAGACTTTGAGCATGATTTGTGTGAGTTTTTATAACTTGTATCACAACTGAAGTAAAAGTTTATACTAAGTGTCCCTTTAAGTAAGTAATAATACATGTGCAAGCAACAAAGCATTCAATACAAACCAGTTGTTGCCAATACATACCAAATAACAATATTCATAAGGTAGAAGGTCTGCTTCAGTTTTACAAGTTAAATGTGTTGTAATATAAAGCAACAAAAACTACAAATACATGTACAAACAGCAATGATGAAGATATTTTTGTTTACAAAATACGGTTACAGGTTGATTTATTTTCTACTTATACTTCAAGAAATCATGATTATTAAAAGAAGCTTTGTTTCAAAGAGAGGTTTAGGGTTATTTAAATCATTGATTCATAGTAGTTCAGTAAAATATTTTCTGTGCACTGAGAACGACTCTCCCAGCATGTGAGTCTGACGGCCATAAGTCTCCTAATAAGGATTACATACTTTTACAGCAACTTGTGCACCAAAAAAATATGGGAGAGTGTTCAAAAACATAAAAAAGGACAACACTAGGAATCTTACAAGGGACATCTGGCAGTAAGCATTTAGACCACCAGATCACTGCAACTCCGTAACTAGGGACATCTGGCAGCAAGCAGGCAGAGCACCAGATCATTGCAACTACGTATCTAGGGACATCTGGCCGCAAAGCATGCAGACCAACAGATCAATGCAACTTTGTAATTATGGACATCTGGCCGCAAAGCATGCAGACCAACAGATCAATGCAACTTTGTAACTAGGGACATCTGGCGGCAAGCATGCAGACCAACAGATCAATGCAACTTTGTAACTAGGGACATCTGGCGGCAAATATGTAGACCGCTAGTCGCTGCCACTCCGTAACTAGGGACATCTGGCAGCAAGCATGTAGACCAACAGATCAATGCAACTTTGTAACTAGGGACATCTGGCAGCAAGCATGTAGACCAACAGATCAATGCAACTTTGTAACTAGGGACATCTGGCGGCAAGCATGCAGACCACTAGATCACTGCAACTCCTAAACTAAAGACCTCTGGCGGCAAGCATGCAGACTAACAGATCAATGCAACTTTGTAACTAGGGACATCTGGCGGCAAATATGTAGACCGCTAGTCGCTGCCACTCCGTAACTAGGGACATCTGGCAGCAAGCATGTAGACCAACATATCAATGCAACTTTGTAACTAGGGACATCTGGCAGCAAGCATGTAGACCAACAGATCAATGCAACTTTGTAACTAGGGACATCTGGCGGCAAGCATGTAGACCAACAGATCACTGCAACTCCGTAACTAGCGACAGCTGGCAGCATGCATGAAAACTACCAGCTGACTGCAACTTCATAACTAGGGACATCTGGCGACAAGCATGTAGACCGCTACTAGATCACTTGAACTCCATAACTAGGGACATCTGGCAGCAAGCATGTAGACCATCCGATCACTTCAACTCCGTTACTAGGAACATCTGGCGACAAGCATGTAGACCGCCACTAGATCACTTGAACTCTATAACTAGGGACATCTGGCAGCAAGCATGTAGACCAACAGATCAATGCAACTTTGTAACTAGGGATATCTTGCAGCAAGCATGTAGATCACCACTAGATCACTTGAACTCCATAACTAGGGACATCTGGCAGCAAGAATGTTGACCACCAGATCACTGCAATTCCGTAACTAGGGACATCTGGCGACAAGCATGTAGACCGCCACTAGATCACTTGAACTCCATAACTAGGGACATCTGGCAGCAAGCATGCAGACCACCAGACCACTGCAACTCCGTAACTAGGGACATCTGGCGACAAGCATGTAGACCGCCACTAGATCACTTGAACTCTATAAATAGGGACATCTGGCAGCAAGCATGTAGACCACCAGCTGACTGCAATTCCGTAACTAGGGACATCTGGCAACAAGCATGTAGACCACCACTAGATCACTTGAACTCCATAACTAGGGACAGCTGGCAGCAAGCATGTTGACCAACAGATCACTGCAACTCCGTAACTAGGGACATCTGGCGACAAGCATGTAGACCGCCACTAGATCAATTGAACTCCATAACTAGGGACATCTGGCAGCAAGCATGCAGACCACCAGACCACTGCAACTCCGTAACTAGGGACATCTGGCGACAAGCATGTAGACCGCCACTAGATCACTTAAACTCCGTAACTAGGGACATCTGGTGACAAGCATGTAGACCGCCACTAGATCACTTGAACTCCATAACTAGGGACATCTGGCAGCAAGCATGTAGACCACCAGATCACTGCAACTCCGACACTAGGGACATCTGGCTACAACATGTAACCACCTCTATATCACTTGAACTCTATATCTAAGGATATCTGGCAGCAAGCATGTAGACCACCTGATCACTGCAACTCCGTAACTAGGGACATCTGGCGACAAGCATGTAGACCGCCACTAGATCACTTGAACTCTATAACAAGGGACATCTGGCAGCAAGCATGTAGACCACCAGCTGACTGCAATTCCGTAACTAGGGACATCTGGCAACAAGCATGTAGACCACCACTATATCACTTGAACTCCATAACTAGGGACATCTGGCAGCAAGCATGTTGACCACCAGACCACTGCAACTCCCTAACTAGGGACATCTGGCGACAAGCATGTAGACCACCACGAGATCACTTGAACTCCCTATCTAGGGACATCTTGCAGCAAGCATGTAGACCACAACTAGATCACTTGAACTCCCTATCTAGGGACATCTGGCAGCAAGCATGTAGACCACCAGATCACTGCAACTCCCTAACTAGGGACATCTGACAGCAAGCATGTAGACTAACAGATCAGTGCAACTTTGTAACTAGGGACATCTGGCAGCAAGCATGTAGACCAACAGATCAATGCAACTTTGTAACAAGGGACATCTGGCAGCAAGCATGTAGACCAATAGATCACTGCAACTCTGTAACTGGGGACATCTGGCAGCAAGCATGTAGACCACCAGCTGACTGCAATTCCGTAACTAGGGACATCTGGCAACAAGCATGTAGACCACCACTGTATCACTTGAACTCCATAAATAGGGACATCTGGCAGCAAGCATGTAGACCACCAGATCACTGAAACTCCCTAACTAGGGACATCTGGCGACAAGCATGTAGACCACCACTAGATCACTTGAACTCCCTATCTAGGGACATCTGGTAGCAAGCATGTAGACCACCACGAGATCACTTGAACTCCCTATCTAGGGACATCTGGCAGCAAGCATGTAGACCACAACTAGATCACTTGAACTCCCTATCTAGGGACATCTGGCAGCAAGCATGTAGACCACCAGATCACTGCAACTCCCTAACTAGGGACATCTGACAGCAAGCATGTAGACTAACAGATCAGTGCAACTTTGTAACTAGGGACATCTTGCAGCAAGCATGTAGAACACCAGATCACTGCAACTCTGTAACTGGGGACATCTGGCAGCAAGCATGTAGACCACCAGCTGACTGCAATTCCGTAACTAGGGACATCTGGCAAAAAGCATGTAGACCACCACTAGATCACTTGAACTCCATAAATAGGGACATCTGGCAGCAAGCATGTAGACCACCAGATCACTGAAACTCCCTAACTAGGGACATCTGGCGACAAGCATGTAGACCACCACGAGATCACTTGAACTCCCTATCTAGGGACATCTGGTAGCAAGCATGTAGACCACCACTAGATCACTTGAACTCCCTATCTAGGGACATCTGGCAGCAAGCATATAGACCACCAGATCACTGCAACTTCCTATCTAGGGACATCTGACAGCAAGCATGTAGACCAACAGATCAATGCAGCTTTGTAACTAGGGACATCTGGCAGCAAGCATGTAGACCAACAGATCAATGCAACTTTGTAACAAGGGACATCTGGCAGCAAGCATGTAGACCAACAGATCAATGCAACTTTGTTACTAGGGACATCTGGCGACAAGTATGTAGACCAACAGATCAATGCAACTTTGTAACAAGGGACATCTGGCAGCAAGCATGTAGACCAGCAGATCAATGCAACATTGTAACTAGGGACATTTGGCGGCAAGCATGTAGACCAACAGATCAATGCAACTTTGTAACAAGGGACATCTGGCAGCAAGCATGTAGACCAACAGATCAATGCAACTTTGTAACTAGGGACATCTGGCGGCAAGCATGTAGACCAACAGATCAATGCAACTTTGTAACAAGGGACATCTGGCGGCAAGCATGTAGACCAACAGATCAATGCAACTTTGTAACAAGGGCCATCTGGCGGCAAGCATGTATACCAACAGATCAATGCAACTTTGTAACTAGGGACATCTGGCGGCAAGCATGTAGACCAACAGATCAATGCAACTTTGTAACTAGGGAATATGGTGACATGCATTTAGACCAACAGATCAATGCAACTTTGTTACTAGGGAGATCTTGCAGCAAGCATGAAGACCAACAGTTAACTGCAACTCCATAACTAGGGACATCTTGATGCAAGCATGAAGACCACCAGATTACTGCAACTCTATAACTAGGGACATCTGGCGGCAAGCATGTAGACCACCAGATCACTGCAGCTCTGTGACTAGGGACATCTGGCGGCTAGCATATAGACCAACAGATCAATGCAACTCTGTAACTAGGGACATCTGGCGGCTAGCATATAGACCAACAGATCAATGCAACTTTGTAATTAGGGTCATCTTGCGGCCAGCATATAGACCAACAGATCAATGCAACTCTGTAACTAGGGACATCTGGCGGCCAGCATATAGACCAACAGATCAATGCAACTTTGTAACTAGGGACATCTTGCGGCCAGCATATAGACCAACAGATCGATGCAACTCTGTAACTAGGGACATCTGGCGGCTAGCATATAGACCAACAGATCAATGCAACTCTGTAACTAGGGACATCTGGCGGCCAGCATATAGACCAACAGATCAATGCAACTCTGTAACTAGGGACATCTGGCGGCCAGCATATAGACCAACAGATCAATGCAACTCTGTAACTAGGGACAACTGGCAGGAAGCATGTAGACCACCAGATCACTGCAACTCCGTATCTAGGGACATCTGGCGGCATGTATGCAGACCACTAGATCACTGCAACTCTATAACTAGGGACATCTGGCGACAAGCATGTAAACCAACAGATTAATGCAACTCTGTAACTAGCAACATCTGGCGGCAAGCATGTAGACCACTAGATCACTGCAACTCCATAATTTGGGACATCTGGAAGTAAGCATGAAGACCACCAGATCACTGCAACTCTGGAACTAGGGCCATCTGGCATCAAGCGTGTAGACAACCAGATCATTGTTACTCTGGAACTAGGGCCATCTGGAAGTAAGCATGAAGACCACCAGATCACTGCAACTCTGTAACTAGGGCCATCTGGCATCAAGCGTGTAGACCACCAGATCACTGCAACTCTGTTACTTGGGACATATGGAAGTAAGCATGAAGACCACCAGATCACTGCAACTCCATAACTAGGGACAACTGGCATCAAGCATGTAGACAACCAGATCATTGCAACTCTGTAACTATGGACGTCAGGCTGCAAATATATAGACCAACAGATCAATGCAACTCCATAACTAGGGACATCTGGCAGTAAGCATGCAGACAAACCAGATCACTGAAAATCCGTAACTAGGGACATCTGGTGGTAAGCATGTAGACTACTAGATCACTGCAACTCTGTATCTAGGGGTAACTGGTGGCAAGTATGCAGATCACTAGATCACTGCAACTCTGTAACTAGGGACATCTGCCCAAGCATGTAGACCAACAGTTAAATGCAACTCTGTAACCAGGGACATCTGGCAGCAAGCATATAAACCATCAGATCACTGCAACTCCATAACTAGGGACATCTAGCAGCAAGCATGTAGACCACTAGATCACTACAACTTTGTAACAAGGGACATCTGATGGCAAGCATGTAGACCACTAGATCAATGCAACTTTGTAACTAAGGACATCTGGCAGCAACTATGTAGACCACCAGATCACTGCAACTCTGTGACAAGGGACATCTGGCAGCAAGCATGTAAACCACCAGATCACTGCAACTCCATAAGTAAGTGCTAAAATAACTGAAATAAATCATTTTTGTTAAATATTTTGTACCAACAGGCAGTGGTGGCACAGCGGTTAGTGTTGGTTTTTCAAGTCAGAGGTTGTGTGTTTCATTCCAAGTTCAGCCCGATGACCTCTCAAAACACTACATTCAGTACTGGGTCTACTCAACAAGCGGACTCAAGAACAGTTCATCAAGCTTCAAGCTTTCTTTACAATCGAGCTAAAATAAATTAGTTCAACTATGATTGTACATCATACATTTATCATTACAAATATATCCAGTAAACCAGAAAATAATCAAAAAAAGGTACTGAAAACTCTATTTTTAATTTGAAACATTCAAGAATGCTTGTTTTAGCTTATACCAAGCTCATGGTGAACTACACAGCACAAGTTTGTGAAAGACACATAATTGTTAGGCACATTAATCAATTCACTTCTTTGGTTTACTTTTCCTCTTTGCAGACATTTCACTTAGTTTTGAATCAAGCCTTTTATGAAGGTGGGCCTTCTTAGATGCATCAGGCTTTGTATTTGGTTTTCCACTTCCTCTATACAAAACACCATCCTTGTTAATCTGTGCCCGTGCGTGAGCCCGTGCTGCCTCCCCACATCCATGAACCTCTGGCGTGTGATGCGACATACAATAACGACCTTCACAGAAGCAACACAGATTAAACAATGTCTGCACACTTGTCTTGCATTTCTTAAAACAGCAGAAATTGTCCATCTTCTTTACTGTGGCTATCAAAGCATCAATATCATCTTTATCCACATTCTCCACTCTTTTAGCCAACTCTTTATCAAACTGACGCGGTTTTGCAGATTTGGAAACGTTCTTAGGTCGGCACTCTCCCATGAATTCATTTCCTTTTTGTTTCTGGTGTTCCCGTTTTGCACAGTGTAATTCATGCAATTGAATATTTGATTTATTCACATCTTTGTTGCAAATTTTACATTGTAACTTATCACTAATAACTGTCACACCAGGATTAGAACTTTCTGCAGTTAGATTTATTTTATCTTTAGTATTAGAATCATTTTTTTTATTTTCTGTTTTTTTACTATCATCCTGTTGAAGGGTGACTGCACTATCTTCATCTGTGAAATCTGCACTGCTTTTCCTTTCTGTCTGGTTTGCTTTGTACTGGGATTTATTCACAGAATCTGATTGGCTGGAAGATACAGAACCTTGCACGTGATTGTAGGGTTTTGTAACAATAATATATCTCTCATTTCCAAGACCTTTACTGATATGAGCCAGTCCCATTTTCTCTGAAAGCTAGAAAAACAAATCATATATTAACTGACTTGGTAAAATCAGCCTAGAACCCTCAACTTTTCTGGTTTAGTATATGAATAATCATATATTAACTGACTTGGTATAAACAGCCTAGAGCCCTCAACTTTTCTGGTTTAGTATATGAATAATCATATATTAACTGACTTGGTATAAACAGCCTAGAGCCCTCAACTTTTCTGGTTTAGTATATGAATAATCATATATTAACTGACTTGGTATAAACAGCCTAGAGCCCTCAATTTTTCTGGTTTAGTATATGAATAATCATATATTAACTGACTTGGTATAAACAGCCTAGAACCCTCAACTTTTCTGGTTTAGTATATGAATAATCATATATTAACTGACTTGGTATAAACAGCCTAGAGCCTTCAACTATTGTGGTTTAGTATACAATGTATGAATAATCATGTATTAACTGACTTGGTATAAACAGCCTAGAACCAGTAACTTTTGTGGCTTAGTACATGTATATGAATAATCATGTATTAACTGACTTGGTATAAACAGCCTAGAACTAGTAACTGTTGTGGCTTAGTATATGAATAATCATGTATTAACTGACTTGGAATAAACAGCCTAGAACTAGTAACTTTTGTGGCTTAGTATGTGAATAATCATGTATTAACTGACTTGGTATAAACAGCCTAGAACCTTCAACTATTGTGGTTTAGTTTATGAATAAATCTCAAAGATTAGATAATAATGTAAGTATCCAAAACTTTGTATTGTTCTTTCCTTGTTTTATCATCAGTTTATTATAATAAATATCTATGTAACTTCTTACCTTGCACAGTATTAAGATAGCATGACAAAAAATATATATAATTATAGTAAATAAAGATTAACATCTGACCTAAATAATAATTCAGTGAAACCTTGATTTGTGAGTCATTATTTGAATATGAAACTCCAGTCAGTGTATTCCAGTGATAGTCTCATGTATTAATAGATAATTGATTAAGAATTTTAAAGAAACATATAAATATAAATATACTATTAAAATACCACATGCAGTGTTCTGATATTCATACAGTATTCTCCCCAATCTATAGTTGGATCTATATTACATGACTGCATGATCCATTACAACACAATTCATTTTTTTCACTAAATTCAATTAAATATCAATCAACACAATAGCATTACACATACCTCATGAACCACCAACCGATCGTGTGAATTTAAAGTGTTTGGAAACTCCAACATGTCCACCTTGTCATTCACCATAAACCTATTCAGCTCTTCCTGGTAGTCAGTAACTTTTGGGTCTTCCAAAACACCTCTATAAACAAAATAAAAGCAACTTAGACAATACTGGTAAAGTAGAAACTATAGAGACAAATAGAGAATTATAATGCATGTTATTTTAACAATCCTCCAGTAAAAATAAAAACGCTGTCTGCTTGAGACAGTATCATAAGCTCTGCCCTACTGAAGAGTCATGACCCAGACACATTATATGTTACCCTATCTGGTCGTGTTGTACCGTCACCAAGTTGATTAACTCCAAAACTACAATGAGTCGGCAAATTGCTGAACACCAAGCAAGGAAAAGTCTGGGTATTTGTACAATTTTTCAAGTACATGTATTTGTTATTCTCATTTTGCAGTGTCTAAATTGGCGTTTTAAGATATCTATCTAATCCTCAACCTTCGTCCACTCTGTCATTAGTTCATTGGTGTGGTAGTGGACAAAGTGTGGAATATAAATACAGAATCAATACAAACAATATAATTAGGGTTGTTCTTAAAAGATAAACACATAGCACTTTAGTAATCATACAGACATCAATCAAAACTGTTACATGTAAAGTGTTTAAAAAGAGAAAGAAAAACAACATTTTTAGCACATTATAAGTTATATAAGGCAAGGTTCCATCATGGCCGTTTGATCTAAGATAACTAGTCATGAATGCCAAGGTCGTAGGTTTAGGTCAAGCCAGGATAATACATGTCAGTCAGACTTGTGATCAGAAGATTAAGAATCAAGTGTCTGGAACTGAGGTCTTCCTATACCAATAAAGCCGGAAGTCTTGTGTAACCTGTTGGAGAGCGTTAAACCATCATATACGACAGCTAGGCTTATAAGTGCAGGAATATTTCAGATAGATAGATTTATTTTGGTAATAAATGTACATACAATGTATGTCAAACACATAATGCATGGCAACATAGTAACAATGAGGTAGAAAATATCACAGCGATACACACCGGCATCAATTCCAAGGATAACACAAAAAAGAGAAAAAGTGATTTCCTCTTACTGCAGGCAGATTTTTAACTAATCTTCTATATGTATCTGGCAAAGGCAACACAAAACTTAAAATCATTTTAAAACTTGGCTTTACTTTGTGTTATAAGAAGTATCAGGTGTCTGACTTCCTCTTATCAGATCAGGTTTCTTCCTTTCTTTAGTCTTCCTAACGTCAGTTTTCACAACAGGTTTGGGCAATTTTGGTTCTGAACCTTTGTTAGTCGAGTGCTTTGGTAGAGATATGAGGTCATCCAAATGCTCTGGTCTGGAAACATCATTCTGATAAAGTATGCCATCTGGAAAAGTTAATTAAAAATAATAGTTATGTCAAACATAACAGTTATGACAACCCCTCCAAATTTAAAGCATCAGAGAATAATGTGCTAAATTGCATTGCATCTAAAATTCAAAGCCACATATGATTGTTTTCAATGCGGTTTAATACTATTTGCATCATGTATAACAGGTTGTATATGGCATGTCCAATTTCATTGGTGGAGCAGGTCTAACAAGGTTTTTTCTATGTAGGAACCAATGATGGCTCACATTGCTTATTGAAAATTACTAAAACTGCTGTTTGGACATTTATTTCCATCTAATTACAAGGAAAATCAAATGTCGCTACACCTATCAAGGATTCGGTCTATTGTGTCATGTATAGAGATGTTCTTGACAAAATGTGACTTACCATCAATATACTGTTGTGCAGTCTGTACTTCTCCCTCACTGTTGAGGTAATCTATCAGAGATTTCAGGAAGGCATCGTTACTGACTGTTATACTGTCACCTACTACAGTAAGATGTCTCCTGGCTCGAGTAACTGCTACATTAATCCTTCTTCTCTCAGACAGGAAACCAACCTCACCTATGATTTTATAAGTACATAAAGTAAATATTATATCTGTATCCAAGTTAAATTTTAATCTGTTTTATAAGGAAGTAACTCTAAAATTTATATTCAATGAGCTTTATAACAAAAAGCACCAACAGGCGCAAATACTGGAGTGATAATGACAGCCTTACTGGCTTTAATACATATTTCTAAGTCCAACTAGTGACCAAATCTCTTTAATGTCAAGAGTGAAGATCACATCAAATTTTCTTTCATTCATTTATTCCATTTCCATGAAATGTCACAAAGGAACTGACTTAAATGGACTTAAGGATGGATATTGTAATAACATGAGTTCAGGAACTTCTTGTAACACACATTGTTACCATTTCTCAGCTCATAAATGAACTGTTAACCCTACAATGGAAGTTTAAAAGGAATATAATAATCAGGATTTTTCAAAATTTTAAAATTGGCTTAACCACTTTCCCCCCAAGTATAGCGTGTCTATATATACTCACTGACCTGTATTGCCAAAAGGATATATATTTAAACATGCCAAAATAATATACTGAAAAGGGATTTCCTAACATGGGCTATATGCCTGGATTAGACTTTAACAGATTTCCTGCTGAAAATTGCACCGTATTATGTGACGTATCAAAAGAGTCACGTGATTTCATCTAGCTTTCAATTAGATTCGTTATACAGGTTCAGGACTCACACCACTATTATCTCCCTGAAAATTTAATTGTGGTGTGAGACATTAACACAATCGGACAGACTGACATGTGACGGATGCAGTGATGCTGATTTCTTCCAGAAAAGCAGGTAAATGACCATGATTGAAACTTTTTTCAATTTGTTGTGATTGTGTCTGTATTTGAGACCTCCTAAAATGGCTGACGATGCTGACTTTCAATTTTTTGATAAATATTTAATGATATTGTTTACTAAAATAGCTCCAAATGTCAGTAACAATTTAGGATGCATGTTTTGGGATTCGACGGAATTTGCAACCAAGCAGAAAGACATAGCTTGTCTTATGTATGGCAGACAGTATGTTAAATATCCAGATGGTTATACTGGGGGAGTCCATGCTCACAGACTTATGTTTATGTCTACTACACGGCAATATTTACCATGTTTGCCTGGTGTAATAGATGTCTCTCATTTATGTCACAATTCTTTATGTATCCGTTTTGACCATCTTTCACTGGAACCTCCAATCATCAATTCCCAAAGGAAGATGTGTAAAACAACACAGACTTGTTCTGGCCATGCCATTTACAGAGATTGCTTATTTCCAGGTACTTGTTGACTATTATTTCATACCCCACCCACCTAATTTTTCAGGTAAATGGGGAAATTTCTGTAAGATATTATTATCTGCATATCTGGACTGCAGCATGTACTTAAACCTTAATATAGGGATTATAATGATGATAAGTGTTTCTGAAACATTGTGCGAGTGTTTTAATTTGGCAGTTTTAGGTGTCTAACAATGCCCTTTTTGTAGGTTTCGATTTGATGAATTTCATCGTATTTATTGAAATTTGCTGCTCGTCTCATAAATCTTGCATGTTTGTACTGTCGCGTTGATTGTCGTCTCTTATGGTTGTCATTTCTGTCCTATATACTTTTTAGAGCCCTGATTGCCTTGGTACTTGATGGAATTTGAACAACAAGTGCCATCATTTTCTCCATGTTGGAGTTGGCTTGACCCTCGTTGATGCGTAAACCTGCACTCAACTTATGTGCCTTGGCATTTCTCGGGTAAGTAGTGTCTTTTGGGTTTGAAACATTACATCCTCTATTTATGCTTTCTATTTTATTTGTGTTGCTGTTAAAGTGTGTCTTTGTCAAACTCTTCTCTCCGAGGCGTAAAGCTGTTATTGCATTTTTGACCAAAAGTCTATCATTAGTGGTCATTGCAAAATATTTGGCTTGCCTGGAACAAAGTCCATCTTCCAGTTAAATGGAGGCTTGCCTGAACACACAAATGAATTTTGTGCACAGTTTGTTCAACAGCAGCCAGAATAACACTGTAATATTGATGTTACAATACCAGGTGAGTACTTTTTCATTTTACTCAAGTTGCCATCACAGACCAAGTGTAAGTTTGAAAACTCTAAGTTGACCCTGTGGCAAATATCACGCGCAAAGCAGCCCTGAAGGTAGGTACAACGCTTTTTGGTGATTCCCATGAACATGTCTTCACTGAAAGTGGTCGACTTCAGTTGATTATGAAGCCTCTTTGACAAGTGAGTTATGTCAGCTAGTCGTTCAGTTGAAGCTTCTTTACAGTATTCGTTGTTAGCTATTGACACTCCTTTGTGTGCCTGACTGTCACCGTCTGTCGTCAATTTGTCGGCAAGTATCGGTTGCTCACTCTGTAGGATATTAGACAGGAGTCTGTGTGCTTCTCTTTTTTCATCACCTATAACAACAGACTCATCAATATTGTTTTTCTTTCCTCGAGTCAGTTTGTTGCCAAATGTCATGCCTATGATTTTTTTATGCTTACTGCATTGTTCAACCATAGTTGTGGTCACCTGAGTAGCTGGCTGCTGTGGTGTCCTTTCGCCCGCAGACCGCAGTGCATTGTTTTACTGACTGTCAACTGCAGCAGGAATGCCATTGTGTGGCAATAGACCACATGCTTCATGGCTGTTTTCTGACTCGGGCAAAACCCTTCTCAGCTACCATCTCTACTGCATCAGTGACATAGTTACTACATCACTGCATGCTGCTTTCAGCTGGCGGGACGGTATGCAAACTTGTCATAAGGACAAGGTGTGTCCATGCACGCAGCAGGAAGTGACAAATTTATAGTTGCAGCATTTGGTCCTCTCTTTTCTGACTGTATTTCCTCATACAGGTTATAACCTTTGGTAGCAAATCCTCAAGATTCACACTTTAAGCACTCCCTCCAAGCAAAACCCTATTTTACCTTATAGTTTAGGTCAATTTTAAATTTTGCATTGCAGGTTGGTCTATATGTGTGGTGACTGGTGTATGCGTCATGGAACATGTCCTCGGTTTTACTACGGTGTACAAGCCGATAAGTGTTAAACTCTGCTTGACTGTCATGACTTGATAGAGTGGCGTTCCTTTCCCTTTTTTCTATCAGTGTTGGTTCAGACTGTCGTGGCCGCAGTAAAATAGAAGCTGGTACCTGACTTTGAATAGTCCCACACTTCTGCATGCCACTGTCGTCTAAAGAAGTTACATCATCAAATGTCTCCTTGTCTAGTCTGATGATTCGTTGTTCAATATGATTATTGGACCATTTAGCACTATGTCTTTTACCTCGCTTTTCACAAAAACCACGTTTAAAGTAGTTTTTTTCCTTGTCAGATTGGGTATAATGTTTCATTGTTAATCTATGTTGATTTTCTCCAGTAGATAATTATTTCTCAAATTTCTGATTATTATATAATGATAATAATAACAGAGCATGTGAATTGTCTGTGATTTCACTCACAAATCTTATTCAAAATGTTTGTTTCTATAGTTATAGCGATGTCAGCAATCTCCAGGAACTGGTAACCAATTGTACATGACTGAGTTTGGCGTACTTTTTTTCAGAGAAGAGCTATGCACAGAAGTTTGACATTATGCATGCATGTATATTTTTTTTTAGGCCTGATTTTGCCCTTTCTTTCTAGGAAATGATGTGATGACATAACATAACAAGTGTTGCAGTTGATTTGATGTGGTTAGCTATTATTCATGTTGCTTTATTACCGATATGTTAAAATTTAACTTTTAACCAAAAATCCATGGGGGTAGTGTCGTACATTTTTCTTAAATTTTTTTTTTTTATTTACTGATAAGGTTTTTATTGTACTTTCAGATAAGACAACACTTGAACATGTATTTGTGCAAGTTTCAGACCTGTAAGGCCACAAATGACAAATTTATTACAATTTCTAGATGACAGGTATAGCAATATTAATATCGCTTGATTTTCCAGGAAACAGCATGCACTGAAGTTTGACATTATACATGCATGTATATTTTTTTTAGGCCTGGTTTTGCCCTTTCTCTCTAGGAAATGATGTGATGACATAACATAAGAAGTGTTGCAGTTGATTTTGTCATCAAACAGTGCCGGTTGGCTATTATTCATGTTGCCTTAATACCGATATGTTAAAATTTAACTTTTAACCAAAAATCCATGGGGGTAGTGTCATACATTTTTTTAATTTTTTTTTTTTTTTATTTATTGATAAGGTTTTCATTGTACTTTCAGATAAGACAACACTTGAACATGTATTTGTGCATGTTTCATACCTGTAAGGCCACAAATGACAAAGTTATTACAATTTCTAGATGACAGGTATAGCAATATTAATATCGCTTGATTTTGCAGGAAACAGCATGCACTTAAGTTTGACATTATGCATGCATGTATATTTTTTTAGGCCTGATTTTGCCCTTTCTATCTAGGAAATGATGTGATGACATAACATAAGAAGTGTTGCAGTTGATTTTGTCATCAAACAGTGCCGGTTGGCTCTAATTCATGTTGCCTTATTACCGATATGTTAAAATTTAACTTTTAACCAAAAATCCATGGGGGTAGTGTCATAAATTTTTCTTAATTTTTTTTTTTTATTTATTGATAAGGTTTTTATTGTACTTTCAGACATGTATTTGTGCAAGTTTCAGACCTGTAGGGCCACAAATGACAAAGTTATCACAATTTCTAGATGACATGTATAGCAATATTAATATCGCTTTATTTTGCAGGAAACAGCATGAATATTGACCGGTACCATGCTTTACTTAAACTTGAATTATTTCAGAATCGGTGCAGACATACGCATGCATTACAGTTTTACTCCGTCAGGATTAAATTGTTTTACATATTCTGGTACTTTTAGTGCATTCAAAGACAAAAAAACCTCGTCTTCAGGACTCACACCACTATTATCTCTCTTGAATACTCCGGACCTACAGATGAAGGAGGTAGTATTAAAACTATAGTTGCCTTTTTCTTCTATTTTCAGAACTTTATATTGCTTTGATTTATTTATTCTTATGATGTGTTAAATGGTCAATATTTTAGAAATCACCACTGAAAATTTGATGCTGATACCAGGTTTCTAGATAATTCTGTAACATTTTAGATTTGATGGGTCGAATGGTATTGGTGATGCATTGTTGGGGTATTATTTCTCTGGAAATTGACAGGTAAAAAGAACCTGGTCAACATATGTATTTTTTTGTTTATATTTGCAGATATTGTACCAGTCAAGAACTTGAGCCTAGACACATGCTGAAAATTTGAATTTTTCACAGTGTTGTTGACAATAATGTTACAATGGAGCCCTATGGGAAATTTAATTGTGGTGTGAGACATTAACATGTAGTAAAAATTGTTTCATCTTACAAATAGCATGAATAATGATGCAAAGGTATCAAACAGTATTTAAGTGCTATCTATTTTTATAAGAGGGATTTTGTTTCAAGAGATGCTTAACTCCGACAAGGGAGATAATAAACATATGGATTACTTCTGACAAGGGAGATAGTTAACTCGTGGATTACTGCTGACAAGGGAGATAGTTAACTCTTGAATTATTTCTGACAAGGGAAGTAGTTAACTCATGGATTACTTCTAACAAGGGAGATAAACACTTTTGGATTACTTCAGACAAGGGAAATTGTAAATAAGGGAGATAGTAAACTCATATATTACTGTAGACAAAGGAGATAGTTAACTCGTAGATTACATCAGACAAGGGAGATAAAAAAAACTCATGGATTACTTCAGACAAGGGAGATTGTTAATTCATAGATTATTTCAGACAAGGGAGATAGTAAACAAGGGAAATAGTTTATTTGTAGAGTATTTCAGGCAAGGGAGATAGTTAACTTGTAGATTACTGAAGACAAAGGAGATAGTTAACTTGTAAATTTCTGCAGACAAGGGAGAAAGTTAACTTGTAATTTACTGCAGACAAGGAAGATAGTTAACTCGTAGATTACTGCAGACAAGAAGGATAGTTAACTCATAGATTACTGCAGACAAAGAAGATAGTCAACTCGTAAATTATTTGAGACAAGAAAGATAGTCAACTTGTAGATTACTTAAGACAAGAGAGAAAGTAAACTCGACAATGGAGTTATTACTTCTGACAATGGAGATAGTTCTCGTAGATTACTTCACACAAGGGAGATAGTTACCTCTTGGATTACTTCTGACAAGGGAGATAACAACAGCTTCCTTTTCTCTTCCCTGAAAACCATCAACTGATTTTACCTCAACTTTTGGATATAACTGCCCAAGCCTCAAATGTATAAGTTCAACCTGAAATAAGATCCATTAGACTTCACTCAAATGAAAGTAAAACAAACAAATAATGAAACTAAATAATACCTCCTTTTAAAAAACATTTGATTTTAATTTATTTTCAACCACAGCTGTGATCTAGTGGTGGAGTATTAAATTCACATTCAGAAGATTGTGGGTTTGGTCCCCAGCAAAGTCACTTAAAGGATTGAAAAAATGATGTACATGTACTTGACTTCAGCATTTGGTGTTCAGCACTGACAGGATATTCTAGAACTGGTCAACCTGGTGTCAATATAATGTGACTAAGTAAAGTATCATATCATGTGTCTGTGGGATGATAGTTCAGTGTCAATCTCATTAAAATCATATCCTTAAAAACGCTTCGCTATGGAATCTGACAACACACAGGAGGTCATGTTCAGATGACCTTTCCACCAGCTAATCAGATGCTTGCTTTCAAGGTTTTGAAAGTGAATGAAGAAATCTATTTTAATTAAAATATGTGAATTCTTTAATTAATTTCTGTCTTTTAAACGCATCATTTAATGTCAGGTGGTCTTCAAAATCTGTACAATGAATGTGAAGTTCATTGTATAGATTTTGAAGACCACACGACAGGAAAAAATGGTTTTATTATTAGAATTTACCTGTAAGTTATATGGTGCTATCACAGCTATGTCTTCTTGCTTCAGTCCACTACATACTAACTTCCCTACATGAGCGGCCACAATATCTGCCTCACCTACATGTATAGCATTACAGGATTACAGAATTAATCTATTAAGTAATTACATATACATATATTTATATATCAAACATTTGTCATAATTTATTTCATGGTGTAAAGCTTAATCCAAAATCGGTATTTGACCAGAAAACTAAGATTAAAATGAGACTTTTGCTTGTGTCTGGTAGTTCAATTCAGACTAGTGGATATTTAAATATGTCAGTTCAGCTTAAAAAAAATTGAATCCAGATTTATTTTTGTTCTTTCATTTAATGTACAATTTATTTAAGGTAGTTTTACACCATTTCAACACATTTCAATTTATACATGGCATATCCAGTTTTACTGGTGCACGAAGATCTCAGAATGACTCTGAGTAGAACCATGATCATAATGCAAGTAAATGGCAAACCTTCTCATACAAAGTTTTTGGACCAAGCTGTACTCAAACCTCATCGTTGAAAGACAAGTGATATTGAGATGGCACTTGAGTCCATGGAAGACCCTTATTTGAAGTACAGGGACAAGATACACTACCTGGATAATAGTAAAATATTTTTTCCAAATACTTTAAAAAACATTAATAGTTAACTATGTCTTGGTTAAGAAAGTTCTACTATGACCTATAGAAGTTCTAAAGTGTGCATGATGCTTTGAGCATTTGATAGAGTACTTAAAACTTCAAGATCAGTGGATGACTCCTTGAAAAAAAGTTGGTGTCAATCCCTAAACACCAGTGAATGTTCTCATTTTCTACTCAAAGTGTCAGTCTAATACTTTTATAATATATACAAATCCACCTGATCATTCAAATGTCTACGACAGCTATACAAATCCACCTGATCATTCAAATGTCTACGACAGCTATACAAATCCACCTGATCATTCAAATGTCTACAACAGCTATACAAATCCACCTGATCATTCAAATGTCAACAACAGCTATACAAATCCACCTGATCATTCAAATGTCAACAACAGCTATACAAATCCACCTGATCATTCAAATGTCAACAACAGCTATACAAATCCACCTGATCATTCAAATGTCAACAACAGCTATACAAATCCATCTGATCATTTGTGACTGAAAGCACAAACACAATAACAAACCTTTCAATTTCTGGTAATAAACAAAGTGTACTGAATATCTTCTGAACAGGTTTCACTAAATACAACCATAAATACAACTGTTTATAGACAACCTTTTTTCAAGAATGTTTAGTTAAGTAGCAAGTGCTGTTGCAGATAATCATACAGAGGCAGTCAAGTTCATTGACTTTCTTTCAGTTGGATCCCTTAATGGGCATAAGACTACAGATGAAGTCTCTTCAACAAGAAAATACGACAAGTCAGTTAGATCTATAATTTTTTGCACAATGAACCCAGCTACAAACAATACATGCAGATTAGAAGATCTAAAGTAAATGCAAAGAATAATTGTAGTATACACAACCTTCATTTCCTTTTGATATTTCCTCAGGCAGGTCAAGCTCAGTGAGGTCACATCCAGCAGTGTCTATATACAGCAATGGTATACCACTTACATCATCATCTTCAACGTCAGGGAGATCTCTGTCGTACAGAAACTTAGTTTAAACTTATCCATTTTACATTAAATGTAACAAGATGATAAAATCAAAATTCTTACATATCAGCTCTGTCTCCCTGGATAGAACCACTTGTAAACATATACAAATACAAGAGCTAACCGTATTTAATATCTGTAACATGAAACATCAGATAAAGACATATCTTTATCATTCAAATCATCTTTAACATCAGCATTAAACAAGTGTACCACAAGTGGGTGCAGACACTCATCTTTATTAATGTCCATTAAGTAGGTGAAGATCAGTGAAGTTATCTTTTTTAACATGATAGTGATCAGTTTACAGAATCAATACCATTACTACCTACTGTTTTAGAGTCGAAAGTATACCAAACAAGGTAACTTACTGGTAGCAATATACATTTTTTATATATTATTTTAGTCAAGGTCAGTGGTGTAATTTTTTTTTAATAACCTTTCACACACTGAACCATTATGTACAGATATGAAGGTAACTTATATTGAATAATCTCCACATCTATTTCATATTTAACAAATTCTACAAAGTAGCGGTGTCAAGATACACTTGAAAATATTAATTGATTCATCCTTGGATATTTTCTATTAAACCAACAAAACCTGATGAAGCTAAAATACAATTTACACTTTCTGTCATGGAGGACCAAAAATGTGCAAAATAGGAACACCAGAGTTATGCCCCTTACCTAAATAGAAAGAAAACAAGAGGGCCAAGATGGCCCTATATCACTCACCTGACTGACCTTGAGTCACCCAACTTATGAGATTATATAATACATGTACACTCAAAATTCCAGAAAAACGAGATGGGCGAGTAGTTAGAATTTTGACAGTAGATTCTGACATGAAGGTTTTTGAAGTTTTTACTATAGTTTTTTGACGAATCAAGATGGCTTGAACAAACTTGGTAGAGGGTCACCCAAGGAACATTTCTGTAAAGTTATATAAAAATTGGCCCAGTGGTTTCAGAGGAGAAGTTGTTAGAAGCTAAAAGTTAACTACAGACGACAGACAACGGACGACGGCCGACAGATGACCGACACCAGGCGATCACAAAAGCTCACCTTTGAGCCTTTGGCTCAGTTGAGCTAAAAATAAATCTAAAAAAAAAGGATAAATTTGTGTGGGCCACTTTTGCTCCAGGGTCATGATTTTGAACAAATTTGAGAAAGGACCACAAACTGACCCTATTTGTCAAACATCTAAGATCAAGGTGCAAACAGCACTACCAGACCACTAGATTGATGGTGCCCAATTTAATACATTAGCTAAAAAAAAAACAAGTGCCAGATAAAAGTTAAAAAACCTTAAACAATTAAGGATAATAAAATTTACCTAAGAAGGTGATCTTTAACTGACTGATGAGCAATCAGTTTTGAATCATAAAGTTGTTCTGATGACCACTGCATTATCTTGTCATTCATACGGTACTGCATGGTCAACATTCTCATCACCGATTCCCCATACAGGTCCAGTATCCTCTCCATCAGTGTCACATCCAAACCCTCCTTTGCTGCCCTAATGATAGAGACTAACAAACTTAATATCACTGACCTTATCATAGAAACTTACAAAATACCACTGCCCTCAGATAGGAACATACAAACCAAATATCACTGTCCTAATGATAGAAACTTACAAACATAATATTGCTGCCCTTATGACAGAAACTTACAAACCTAATACCACTGCCCTTATGACAGAAACTTACAAACTTAATATCACTGCCCTAATGATAGAAACTTACAAACTTTGCTGCCCTAATGAAAGAAATTTACAAACTTAATATCACTGCCCTAATGATAGAAACTTACAAACTTAATATCACTGCCCTAATGATAAAAACTTACAAACATAATATTGCTGTCCTAATGAAAGAAACTTACAAACTTAATATCACTGCACTAATGGTAGAAACTTACAAACTAAACATCACTGCCCTAATGATAGAAACTTACAAACTTTATATCACTGTCCTAATGATAGAAACTTACAAACTTAATATTTCTGCCCTTATGACAGAAACTTACAAACTTTGCTCCCCAAATGATAGAAACTTACAAACTTAATATCACTGCCCTAATGATGAAAACTTACAAACTAAATATCACTGTCCTAATGATAGAAACTTACAAACATTACATTGCTGCCCTAATGACAGAAACTTACAAACTTAATATCACTGCCCTAATGATAGAAATTGACAATCTTAATACCACTGCCCTAATGATAGAAACTTACAAACTTAATATCACTGTCCTAATGACAGAAACTTACAAACTTAATATTGTTGCTCTAATGACAGACACTTACAAACTTAATATCCCTGCCCTAATTATTGAAACTTACAAACTTTGCTGCCCTAATGACAGAAGCTTACAAACTTAATATCACTGCCCTAATGATAAAAACTTACAAACATAATATTGCTGTCCTAATGAAAGAAACTGATAAACTTAATATCACTGCACTAATGATAGAAACTTACAAACTAAACATCACTGCCCTTATGATTAAAACTTACAAACTTTATATCACTGTCCTAATGATAGAAACTTACAAACTTAATATTTCTGCCCTTATGACAGAAACTTACAAACTTTGCTCCCCAAATGATAGAAACTTACAAACTTAATATCACTGCCCTAATGATGAAAACTTACAAACTAAATATCACTGTCCTAATGATAGAAACTTACAAACATTACATTGCTGCCCTAATGACAGAAACTTACAAACTTAATATCACTGCCCTAATGATAGAAATTGACAATCTTAATACCACTGCCCTAATGATAGAAACTTACAAACTTAATAACACTGTCCTAATGACAGAAACTTACAAACTTAATATTGTTGCTCTAATGACAGACACTTACAAACTTAATATCCCTGCCCTAATTATTGAAACTTACAAACTTTGCTGCCCTAATGACAGAAGCTTACAAACTTAATATCACTGCCCTAATGATAAAAACTTACAAACATAATATTGCTGTCCTAATGAAAGAAACTGATAAACTTAATATCACTGCACTAATGATAGAAACTTACAAACTAAACATCACTGCCCTTATGATTAAAACTTACAAACTTTATATCACTGTCCTAATGATAGAAACTTACAAACTTAATATTTCTGCCCTTATGACAGAAACTTACAAACTTTGCTCCCCTAATGACAGAAACTTACAAACTTAATATCTCTGCCCTAATGATAGAAACTTACAAACTTAATATCACTGCCATAATGATAGAAACTTACAAACTTAATATCACTGCCCTAATGATAGAAATATACAAACTTAATATCACTGTCCTAATGATAGAAACATACAAACTTAATATCACTGCCCTTATGATAGAAACATACAAACTTAATATCACCTAATGATATTTTTTACAAACCTACCACACAACACACAGATTTGCTTATAAAATTAACTTGTTAAGTAAGTACAGAATACCTGTTGTGTGAGTGAGTGATCATCAGTCTATTTGCTGCACTACCAGCTAGAAATGAACCCAAGGACAAACATGCCCAACACTGTAAGATTTCACTTATTGGTAAGATACATGTGGTATTTTTAATTAAACAGGATCAAATAATGATTGATAACTTTAGGAAGTAGCTAAGAAAAGAAAATAACTTGTCGGGGGTTGGGGAGGGAATAGAAATGTATGGGGACAGGTGCAATGCCGCAACCCCCACAATCCCAGAAATGGTGGGGACATAAAAATGTGCTTACACTTTAGATAATATGGTAGGAGGCAATTGCAGATGATCCCCAGCAAGTATGCACTTTCTAGTTCTCAATAGTGGGATCCAGCAAGCTGCCTCCATCGCCTGCGATACTTCGTCAATAATGACAATGTCAAAGTGACTCTCTTCCAGTAATTTCATTGGCCCATCATCTGTAGCACTAGTCAAGGTAACTAAGACAACATCAGCACGCTTCAGAATATCTCTTGTTGCAGCATCTTCTCTTTGACGGAGTTCCTTACGTAGAAACTTCATGTCCTCTCGCACTTTGCGCTTCTCTCCCTGATCCCTAACTTTTTTCAAGCTGGACTGTAAATAATATGCACCTCTGTATAATTATTGTCACAAAATTTGGTTAAATGGACAAAACAAATATTTTATAAATTTTCTCTTTACTCTTTTTTCTAAAAAATTATGTAATGATATGATACACATTAAATTTAAAGTACTTTTATCCAATGCATGTAAAGACCCTAAATTTCGTTTCAATTTTGTAAAGGGGCACAACTCTTGAAGATGGTTTATCATCACTATAGTTCCCATATTTCTGACTATATAACCGAGACTTGAAGATGGTTTATCATCACTATAGTTCCCATATTTCTGACTATATAACCGAGACTTGAAGATGGTTTATCATCACTATAGTTCCCATATTTCTGACTATATAACCTAGACTTGAAGATGGTTTATCATCACTATAGTTCCCATATTTCTGACTATATAACCGAAACTTGAAGATGGTTTATCATCACTATAGTTCCCATATTTCTGACTATATAACCGAGACCTGAAGATGGTTTATCATCACTATAGTTCCCATATTTCTGACTATATAACCGATACTTGAAGATGGTTTATCATCACTATAGTTCCCATATTTATGACTATATAACCGAGACTTGAAGATGGTTTATCATCACTATAGTTCCCATATTTATGACTATAACCGAGACTTTAAGATGGTTTATCAACACTATAGTTCGCATAGTTCTGACTATATAACCGAGACTTGAAGATGGTTTATCATCACTATAGTTCCCATATTTTTGACTATATAACCGAAACTTGAAGATGGTTTATCATCACTATAGTTCACATATTTCTGACTATATAACCGATACTTGAAGATGGTTAATCATCACTATAGTTCCAATATTTATGACTATATAACAGAGACTTGAAGATAGTTTATCATCACTATAGTTCCCATATTTCTGACTATATAACCGAGACCTGAAGATGGTTTATCATCACTATAGTTCACATATTTCTGACTATATAACCGAGACTTGAAGATGGTTTATCATCACTATAGTTCCCATATTTCTGACTATATAACCGAGACCTGAAGATTGTTTATCATCACTATAGTTCACATATTTCTGACTATATAACCTAGACTTGAAGATGGTTTATCATCACTATAGTTCCCATATTTCTGACTATATAACCGAGACTTGAAGATGGTTTATCATCACTATACTTCACATATTTCTGACTATATAACCGAGACTTGAAGATGGTTTATCATCTCTATAGTTCACATATTTCTGACTATTTAATCGAGACAAAAAGTTTAACCAATATTTCACTTCCATCATTTTTTATTGGCATGGTAGGAAAGAAATCTTAGTAATTTCAATTTGCATTCTTTTAAGAATTTCTATTGATATTTTCAAACAATTCATATAGTTTTGTAGAAAACTAAGTGAAGTATGCTGAAATATGAAGTTTCATGAAGTTATATTTGGAGGTTCATCATAGATGCAAGGATTTGTTGAGTGAATGTGTACAATTAGATTTCAACATTGTGTGCATCCCTTTAAATCCAAAAGTATACATTTTGAACTAATAACAATAAACCTTGAAATATTCCTGAGAAAAGAGCTAAGAGTATTAAAATAAACACATCCTATGTATGTACATGTATAATGAGTTGCTTTCTTAATTTCATGCCATGCGAAATTTGCTATACATACAGGATTTTTACAAGTGAATGTTCATAATCAGTGTTATGTTGAGATTTTCAGTGCAACACTGGTGTATCACATAGAAATAAATGAAGAAACAGAGAAGCGCTACGTTGAACCATCACTGTGTACTGTGTACTATACAAGACATTGTCAGTAACCAGTTCTAATAACTTAACTTTAGGCCACGTGTGTAATAAACCCATGACAGTTTTTACAGAGTTATTCTCAAACTTGAACTGTGCAATATGAAATATTTTATTGGATAAAAAAATCTTCTACATATTTTACAGTCACATGGCAACATCTGGAATAGGCGATTGGCTCTAAACTAACAGGTATAGAATATTTCTTTATTTTGAGGTGTTATTGTAACCTCACATTAATTTTGTGCTCAATTATTATTAGAATATTAAACGCAATGGCATAACTGATATAATGCTCAGTGGAGCATCAAATTTTATATTATTGTATTTTTTTATAAATTCAATAACAAATGAGCATCCAGGTAAGATTATATTTTCATCTGAACCAATTCCTGACTGGGACACTAACCAGGGCCTTATCCAGATCACGTCTGACATCTTCCACCAGTCGTGTATCATCACTGGTAGACAAGATGGCATCTAGCGAGTACTTTTGGATGTGTGGGAGGAGTCGCGCTGGGTGACCAAGCCTAACAAGACGATGTTTGCTGGTGGCAAGTCTCTCAACCAGGTTGTCCACAGCAATGTTGGATGGAGCACATGCCAGGATCTGAAAATAAATATCAACAACTTCATGTAAACCAAATGATTAAGAATAAGGCTGATCAGTAAAGTGAGCGCCAACCTAAGTTGCTGCTGGATTAAATATATAAGGATATAAACATATGGTATAACGTTTTACTGCTGTAGAGAGACGCCATTCAAACACATGAAACTGTGTCGGACCAAACCCAATTAACTGGCATACTTCCCCAAGCTGGGTTACAACCTACAACCTCATCTTGAGATGGCACTCTAGACCACTCAGTCATAGAGGACCCCCTAACTGGCACACTTCCCCAAGCTGGGCAACAACCAACAACCTCATCTTGAGATGGCACTCTAGACCACTCAGCCATGGAGGACCCTAACTGGCACACTTCCCCAAGCTGGGTTACAACCTACAACCTCATCTTGAGATGGCACTCTAGACCACTCAGTCATGGAGGACCCCCTTACTGGCACACTTCCCCAAGCTGGGCAACAACCAACAACCTCATCTTGAGATGGCACTCGAGACCACTCAGTCATGGAGGACCCTAACTGGCACACTTCCCCAAGCTGGGCTACAACCAACAACCTCATCTTGAGATGGCACAATAGACCAATCAGTCATGGAGGACCCTAACTGGCACACTTCCCCAAGCTAGGCTACAACCCACAACCTAATCTTGAAATGGCACTCTAGACCACTCAGTCATGGAGGACCCCCTAACTGGCACACTTCCCCAAACTGGGCTACAACCCTCAACCTCATTTTGAGATGGCACTCTAGACCACTCAGTCATGGAGGACCCCCTAACTGGCACACTTCCCCAAACTGGGCTACAACCCTCAACCTCATTTTGAGATGGCACTCTAGACCACTCAGCCATGGAGGACCCTAACTGGCACACTTCCCCAAGCTGGGCTACAACCCACAACCTCATCTTGAGATGGCACTCTAGACAACTCAGCCATGGAGGACCCACTAACTGGCACACTTCCCAAAGCTGGGCTAAAACCCACAACCTCATCTTGAGATGACACTCTAGACCACTCAGTCATGGAGGACCCCTTAACTGGCACACTTCCCCCAGCTGGGCTAAAACCAACAACCTCATCTTGAGATGGCACTCTAGACCACTCAGTCATGGAGGACCCCCTAACTGGCACACTTCCCCAAGATGGGCTACAACCCACAACCTCATCTTGAGATGGCACTCTAGACCACTCAGTCATGGAGGACCCCTTAACTGGCACACTTCCCCCAGCTGGGCTACAACCAACAACCTCATCTTGAGATGGCACTCTAGACCACTCAGTCATGGAGGACCCCCTAACTGGCACACTTCCCCAAGATGGGCTACAACCCACAACCTCATCTTGAGATGGCACTCTAGACCACTCAGTCATGGAGGACCCCTTAACTGGCACACTTCCCCCAGCTGGGCTACAACCAACAACCTCATCTTGAGATGGCACTCTAGACCACTCAGTCATGGAGGACCCCCTAACTGGCACACTTCCCCAAGATGGGCTACAACCCACAACCTCATCTTGAGATGGCACTCTAGACCACTCAGTCATGGAGGACCCCCTAACTGGCACACTTCCCCAAGATGGGCTACAATCCACAACCTCATCTTGAGATGGCACTCTAGACCACTCAGTCATGGAGGACCCCTTAACTGGCACACTTCCCCCAGCTGGGCTACAACCAACAACCTCATCTTGAGATGGCACTCTAGACCACTCAGTCATGGAGGACCCCCTAACTGGCACACTTCCCCAAGATGGGCTACAACCCACAACCTCATCTTGAGATGGCACTCTAGACCACTCAGCCATAGAGGACACCCTAACTGGCACATTCCCAAAGATGGGCTACAGCCCACAACCTCATCTTGAAATGGCACTCTAGACCATTCAGCCACGGAGGACACCCTAACTGGCACATCCCCAAGCTTGGCTACAACCCACAACCTCATCTTGAGATGGCACTCTAGACCACTCAGTCATGGTGGACCATAATTGGCACACATCCCCAAGCTGGGCTTCAACCCACAAACTCATCTTGAGATGGCACTCTATACCACTCAGCCATGGAGGACACTCTAACTGGCACACATCCCCAAGCTTGGCTACAACCAACAACCTCATCTTGAGATGGCACTCTAGACCACTCAGTCATGGAGGTCCCCAACTGGCACACTTCCCCAAGCTGGGCTACAACCCACAACCTCATCTTGGGATGGCACTCTAGATCACTCAGCCATGGAGGACACACTAACTGGCACACTTCCCCAAGCTGGGCTACAACCAACAGCCTCATCTTGAGATGGCACTCTAGACCACTCAGTCATGGAGGTCCCCAACTGGCACACTTCCCCAAGCTGGGCTACAACCCACAACCTCATCTTGGGATGGCACTCTAGATCACTCAGCCATGGAGGACACACTAACTGGCACACTTCCCCAAGCTGGGCTAAAACCCACAACTTCATCTTGAGATGGCATTTAGACCACTCAGTCATGATGAACCCACTAACTGGCACACTTCTCCAAGCTGGGCTACAACCAAAAACCTCATCTTGAGATGGCACTCCAGACCACTCAGTCATGGAGGTACCTTACTGGCACACTTCCCCAAGCTGGGCTTCAACCCACAACCTCATCTTGAGATGGCATTCTAGACAACTCAGTCATGGAGGACCCTAACTGGCACACTTCCCCAAGCTGGGCTACAACCCACAACCTCATCTTGAGATGGCACTCTATACCACTCAGTCATGGAGGACCTTAACTGGAACAGTTCCCAAAGCTGTGCTACAACCAACAACCTCATCTTGAGATGGCACTCTAGACCACTCAGTCATGGAGGACACCCTAACTGGCACACTTCCCCCAGATGGGCTACAACCCACAACCTCATCTTGGGATGGCACTCTAGATCACTCAGCCATGGAGGACACACTAACTGGCACACTTCCCCAAGCTGGGCTACAACCAACAACCTCATCTTGAGATGGCACTCTAGACCACTCAGTCATGGAGGACCCTAACTGGCACACTTCCCCAAGATGGGCTACAACCTCATCTTGAGATGGCACTCTAGACCACTCAGTCATGGAGGACCCCCTAAATGGCACACTTCCCTCCGATTGGCTGAAACCCACAACCTCATCTTAAGATGGCAATCTAGACCACTCAGTCATGGAGGACCCTAACTGGCACACTTCCCAAAGATGGGCTACAACCAACAACCTCATCTTGAAATGGCACTCTAGACCACTCAGTCATGGAGGACCCACTAACTGGCACACTTCCCAAAGCTGTGCTACAACCAACAACCTCATCTTGAGATGGCACTCTAGACCACTCAGTCATGGAGGACACTAACTGGCACACTTCCCCAAGCTGTGCTACAACCAACAACCTCATCTTGAGATGGCACTCCAGACCACTCAGCCATGGAGGACCCTAACTGGCACACTTCCACAAGCTGGGCTACAACCAACAACCTCATCTAGATCACACAGCCATGGAGGACCCCTTAACTGGTACACTTCCCCAAGCTGAGTTACAACCCACAACCTCATCTTGAGATGGCACTCTAGACCACTCAGCCATAGAGGACACCCTAACTGGTACACTTCCCCAAACTGTGCTACAACCAACAACCTCATCTTGAGATGGCACTCCAGACCACTCAGTCATGGAGGACCCTAACTGGCACACTTCCCCCAGATGGGCTGCAACCAACAACCTCATCTTGAGATGGCACTCTAGACCACTCAGTCATGGAGGACACCCTAACTGGCACACTTCCCCAAGCTGGGCTACAACCCACAACCTCATCTTGAGATGGCACTCTAGACCACTCAGTCATGGAGGACCTTAACTGTCACACTTCCCCAAGCTGTGCTACAACCAACAACCTCATCTTGAGATGGCACTCTAGACCACTCAGTCATGGAGGACCCTAGCTGGCACATTTCCCCAAGCTGGGCTACAACCCACAACCTCATCTTGAGATGGCACTCTAGACCACTCAGTCATGGAGGACCCCCTAACTGGCACACTTCCCCAAGCTGGGCTACAACCCACAACCTCATCTTGAGATGGCACTCTAGACCACTCAGTCATGGAGGACCCTAACTGGCACACTTCCCCCAGATGGGCTGCAACCAACAACCTCATCTTGAGATGGCACTCTAGACCACTCAGTCATGGAGGACACCCTAACTGGCACACTTCCCCAAGCTGGGCTACAACCAACAACCTCATCTTAAGATGGCACTCTAGACCACTCAGTCATGGAGGACCTTAACTGCCACATTTCCCCAAGCTGTGCTACAACCCACAACCTCATCTTGAGATGGCACTCTAGACCACTCAGTCATGGAGGACACCCTAACTGACACACTTCCCCAAGCTGGGCTGCAACCAACAACCTCATCTTGAGATGGCACTCTAGACCACTCAGTCATGGAGGACCCTAACTGGCACACTTCCCCAAGCTGGGCTACAACCCACAACCTCATCTTGAGATGGCACTCTAGACCACTCAGTCATGGAGGACACCCTAACTGGCATACTTCCCCAAGCTGGGCTACAACCCACAACCTCATCTTGAGATGGCACTCTAGACCACTCAGTCATGGAGGACCTTAACTGTCACATTTCCCCAAGCTGTGCTACAACAAAACAACCTCATCTTGAGATGGCACTCTAGACCACTCAGTCATTGAGGACACCCTAACTGACACACTTTCCCAAGCTGGGCTACAACCTACAACCTCATCTTGAGATGGCACTCTAGACCAATCAGTCATTGAGGACACCCTAACTGGCACACTTCACCAAGCTTGGCTACAACCCACTACCTTATCTTGAGATGGCACTCTAGACCACTCAGTCATGGAGGACCCCCTAACTGGCACACTCCACCAACCTGTGCTACAACCCACAACCTCATCTTGAGATGGCACTCTAGACCACTTAGTCATGGAGGACACCCTAACTGGCACACTTCCCCAAATTGGGATTTTTGAAATATACTGACCTTTCGTAAGTTATTGACCAGAAATCAATTTAGAATGATCGATGACCGGACGAATGCACTTACTTAAAGCCTCTGAACCATTCTTCAAATGGCAGGGGCATAAAAACAGTGTTGTTCATTCCAAGAACTTTGTCTCAAACCTTTTTGCTCTGTTTGACAGCCTGAAGAATTATTTCTATCACAGTTGTAGTTTTACCCGTCCCCGGGGGTCCATGAACCACAGCGACCTCTCTCTGACCCAGGGAGAACCGGACTGCATCTTGCTGAGAATCGTCAAGGTTAGGGTTGATAAAGTGTATGTCTGAAAAATATGATTAGTTGGTTGACAAAATAGTGTATATTGAAAGGCACACTAGTTCCAGTGCTACATATGCAACAAATTAACGTTTACTATGATAGACTTTAAATTGATATATAATCTATGTATAAATGTAACTTACAAACATTTCTATTCTGCATAAATATAACCATTATTATTCCCTAATAAGTGTGGGGTTTTTTTTCTATTATTATGCAGACAGATTAGGATGTCAGCGGACATGTTCATTATTATTTGCTTCCCACTGTCAATTATTTTAAAAGTAGTTTCTTTTTTAATTACTGAGTTTAAATAGATGTTAATCTGATTAGTGGCCATTAACATACATTCAAGAGATTTCAAATGTTACACAGGAACAGATATAAAATGCAACACAGGTTTAGAGGGGACTTACTTTAAAATGAAAAAAGTGACACCAATGCAAGAGGTACCTATTTGTTCAGTAATATTTCAAGCAAACAACCAATATCATTTACAGACAATAATAACTGTAGGGTATGGATATAGACACTCATGCTAAGTATGCCTCTTCATACCTCTTCCTGTATTGCACTTTTATATGTATATGCAAGCTGTTATCTTAGATAATTGTTTTACTTCAATGTTTGCTTCTTTCAATAGTATGAAAGAGGTGGAAGTCAGAAATAATGTGGATTTTGTATATGTCAGAGGAGATCCTAAAATTTTAGAGGACAACCACGTACATGTCCTCACTGAAATAAGTATCTTCTTTCACCATTCAGGTTCATCCCCACTTCCCCTCTTCCAGCTGCCAGTAGTGGACCAATCATTGTATGCACTTAACTTAGGGATCTGGACAATGAAACGGTTTCTTAGATATAGAAAAACTATTCTTTACATGCATGTACCTGTATATATGTAAATACCACTAACCTTTTAAGTCATATGGCCGAGACAATTCCTGCTCCCCAAACAGAACCGAGACAAGTTGGGCACATTCACCATGCCGTAGTTTGTTAAGATTTCCAAGAGTCCTGTGATCATAACATTGAGTTTCAAAAAAATATTTGATATTTCTTCGTTATCAATAAATCTTTTTAAATACATTCAGAAGCATAAGATATTGCAATTTATAGAACACTTTTCATCATAAACAGTTACACAGGCCTCTGATGCATTTTATACCACCAACTATGACTGAATGTGATACATCCAATGTGAAAATATCATTTAAACATTTTTTAACTCAATCAGGCCCGAGGCTATAAAACATTTTTCCTGCACAACTCAAATATGTACTCCAACATAATCTTCAGAATTCAAATATAAACACAAATTAACGCTCAAATACTTGACTTAGCCTCGAATTTGAAAGTATTAATTTATTCACTTGTTATAATGAGTCAAGTAATTATATAGAGGAGGAAAAGCAACTGACTGAGATTTTGTGAACCTTCACATAATCACGCAAAATCTCGCAATATATCATTTCCAATTATCTTAACTCTAGTTACTCTCAGGAACACATATAAAAATTCTTATATTGCAGATTGAAATTCTCATTGAAACAACATCATTCCCAGAAATTTGTGTTAAAAATTGTAGAAGTACTTTTGATTACAAAATTTGTATACTGCAGCTAAAATAAGGACAAATTACAAAAAAAATTTCCTTCAAACCTCAATATCTTTAATTCAAGATCATTTTGCATTATAGAAACATGTTTTAACTTCTAAGCTTATAAACAACTTACAGTTTATGTACAAGAAATCAGTTGCCTGTGAATTATGAATGATTATTTACCAAATAACTAGTCCTTCGTGTGCTATTTTATCAACATTTAATCAGGAGATGCAAGTTTCCTATCCTTCTATACAAGTCCTTTAATGAGTGTATTCATTTCAGAGTTGAGCATGAAGTAAATTTCTTTAACCTTAGACCCTGAACTGCAACAGAATAAAATTCTGACACAAAACCATAATATTGTGGGTATGGATGTCCAATTACACATATAATTATCTTTATAAATGGAAGGTGGAGACACTCCCATTTAAATTTAGCTTGTCCCAGTAATCTGCTACATTTACAACAAAATTTATTGTCTTTATCATGTATTACCATGCTGTTTTACATTCTCAATGATGAATTATCTATATATCTTAAAAAAGAAATTACTGACACATATTTTTATGTTTGTATTTAAAAGTATAATTTTACCAGTATTTAACTACCTAAAAAATTGAATGGACTCTTTAGATTACATAAATGTGTATAGTTACCTTTTCAATCTTTTATAAGTAACATCATTTGCTAGTTTGGTTAACTTGTAGTAGTCTCCGTATCCATCCTCCAATGAAAACAAATCCTGTGTGTCATCAAAAGCAATGCTAATTGCTGATTGGCTGACCTTAGTGACAAGTCCAGAACCCAAAGATTCTGATTGGATGTCACTGTTTGAATGGTTCAATCCAACAATATCACCTGCAGTTATAAATGTGAAATAAAATATTGTGAACTTTGCAGCCAATCAGCAGCAAATTCAAAAGTTTGTCGACAGGGGGTATAAATATGAACTCAAAAACTGAGATAGTTTACTGATAAGTCAAACACAGACAAAACTAAGACAGATTGCTGATGAGCAAACACAGACAAAACTAAGACAGGTTACTGATAAGTCAAACACAAACAAAACTAAGACAGATTACAGATGAGTCAAACACAGACAAAACTAAGACAGGTTACTGGTGAGTCAAACACAGACAAAACTGAGACAGTTTACTGATGAGTCAAACACAGACAAAACTGAGACAGATTACTGATAAGTCAAACACAGACAAAACTAAGACAGGTTACTGATAAGTCAAACACAGACAAAACTAAGACAGGTTACTGATAAGTCAAACACAGACAAAACTAAGACAGGTTACTGATGAGTTAAACACAGACAAACTGAGACAGGTTACTGATGAGTCAAACACAGACAAAACTAAGACAGGTTACTGATGAGTCAAACACAGACAAAATTAAGACAGGTTACTGACGAGTTAAACACAGACAAACTGAGACAGGTTACTGATGAGTCAAACACAGACAAAACTAAGACAGGTTACAAATGAGTCAAACACAGACAAAACTAAGACAGTTTACTGATAAGTCAAACACAGATAAAACAAAGACAGTTTACTGATGAGTCAAATACAGACAAAACTAAGACAAATTACTGATAAGTCAAACACAGACAAAACTAAGACAGATTACTGATGAGTCAAACACAGACAAAACTAAGACAGTTTACTGATAAGTCAAACACAGACAAAACAAAGACAGTTTACTGATGAGTCAAACACAGACAAAACTAAGACAGTTTACTGATAAGTCAAACACAGACAAAACAAAGACAGTTTACTGATGAGTCAAATACAGACAAAACTAAGACAGATTACTGATAAGTCAAACACAGACAAAACTAAGACAGATTACTGATGAGTCAAACACAGACAAAACTAAGACAGTTTACTGATAAGTCAAACACAGACAAAACTAAGACAGGTTACTGATAAGTCAAACAAAGACAAAACTAAGACAGTTTACTGATAAGTCAAACACAGACAAAACTAAGACAGTTTACTGATGAGTCAAATACAGACAAAACTAAGACAGGTTACTGATAAGTCAAACACAGACAAAACTAACACAGTTTACTGAAAAGTCAAACACAGACAAAACTAAGACAGGTTACTGATAAGTCAAACACAGACAAAACTAAGACAGTTTACTGATAAGTCAAACACAGACAAAACTAAGACAGATTACTGATGAGTTAAACACAGACAAACTAAGAAAGATTACAGATGAGTCAAACACAGACAAAACTAAGACAGATTACTGATAAGTCAAACACAGACAAAACTAAGACAGATTACTGATGAGTCAAACACAGACAAAACTAAGACAGATTACTGATGAGTCAAACACAGACAAAACTAAGACAGGTTACAAATGAGTCAAACACAGACAAAACTAAGACAGGTTACTGATAAGTCAAATACAGACAAAACTAAGACAGGTTACAAATGAGTCTAACACAGACAAAACTAAGACAGTTTAATGATGAGTCAAACACAGACAAAACTAAGACAGATTACTGATGAGTCAAACACAGACAAAACTAAAATGGGTTACTAATGAGTTTAACTAACACAGACAAAACTAAGAAAGATTACAAATGAGTCAAACACAGACAAAACTAAGACAGGTTACTGATAAGTCAAACACAGACAAAACTAAAATGGGTTACTAATGAGTTTAACTAACACAGACAAAACTAAGACAGGTTACAAATGAGTCTAACACAGACAAAACTAAGACAGATTACTGATGAGTCAAACACAGACAAAACTAAGACAGATTACTGATGAGTCAAACACAGACAAAACTAAGACAGTTTACTGATTAGTCAAACACAGACAAAACTAAGACAGGTTACTGATAAGTCAAACACAGACAAAACTGAGACAGTTTACTGATAAGTCAAATACAGACAAAACTAAGACAGTTTACTAATGAGTCAAATACAGACAAAACTAAGACAGATTACTGATGAGTCAAACACAGACAAAACTGAGACAGATTACTGATGAGTCAAACACAAACAAAACTAATGAGTTTAACTAACACAGACAAAACTAAGAAAGATTACTGATGAGTTAAACACAGACAAACTAAGAAAGATTACTGATGAGTCAAACACAAACAAAACTAAGACAGATTACTGATGAGTCAAACACAGACAAAACTAAAATGGGTTACTAATGAGTTTAACTAACACACACAAAACTAAGAAATATTACTGTAGAGTTAATCACTGACAAACTGAGACAGGTTACTGATGAGTCAAACACAGACAAAACTAAAACAGGTTACTGATGAGTCAATTACAGACAAAACTATGACAGGTTACTAATGAATCAAACACACACAAAACTAAGACAGGTTACTAATAAGTCAAATACAGACAAAACTAAGACAGGTTATTGACGAGTCAAACACAGACAAAACTAAGACAGGTTACTGATGAGTCAAACACAGACAAAACTAAGACAGGTTACTAATGAGTCAAACACAGACAAAATTAAGACAGGTTACTAATGAGTCTAACACATACAAAACTGAGACAGGTTACAAATGAGTCAAACACAGACAAAACTTATACAGGCTATTTATGAGTTAAACACTGACAAAACTAAAACAGGTTATAATGAGTCAAACACAGACAAAACTAAAACAGATTACTGATGAGTCAAACACAGACAAAACTAAAATGGGTTACTAATGAGTTTAACTAACACAGACAAAACTAAGAAAGATTACTGATGAGTTAAACACAGACAAACTGAGACAGGTTACTGATGAGTCAAACACAGACAAAACTAAAACAGGTTACTGACGAGTCAAACACAGACAAAACTGAGACAGGTTACTGATGAGTCAATTATAGACAAAATTATGATAGGTTACTAATGAATCAAACACACAAAAAACTAAGACAGGTTACTAATAAGTCAAATACAGACAAAACTAAGACAGGTTATTGACGAGTCAAACACAGACAAAACTGAGACAGGTTACTGATGAGTCAAACACAGACAAAATTAAGACAGGTTACTAATGAGTCTAACACAGACAAAACTGAGACAGGTTACAAATGAGTCAAACACAGACAAAACTAAAACAGGTTATAATGAGTCAACTACAGACAAAACTGAGACAGGTTACTGATGAGTCAAACACAGACAAAACTGAGAAAGATTACTTATGTGTCTAACCAACACAGACAATACTAAGACAGGTTACTAATGAGTCAAATACAGACACAACTAGTCTAACACCTGGCCATTATCAAATCTTCTATTAAAATTTTAATAAAAAGGTTGTCGATGGATGTTTAGTTTAGTTTCATGTGGTTTACATTGATCAATAACTTTGGATCAAGCTCTCTAATATCTATACCGGCAGTGACTGGCAAAGCCATGGGCCATGTCTGCTGTCATCAAATATTTGCTTTTGAAAAAAATACACTTCATTATCATCAAACAAGAAATGAAAAATATTATTTACATAGCTACATCAATATATATAAACAATGCTGCAATTTATTGTAAGAATATATAATAAGTTATAACTTCTTTCTATGTCCTATAATGAAGGAGTCAAATGCATGCATGCAATTGCATCCTGTTTATATATGGCTTCCAGTTTTATTGGTAGAAGATCTTAGAATGAGTAGTACCAGCATCTTTCCTCAAGTAACTGACAAACTGTTTCACATAGAGTTTATTGACTGAGCTAGATTCAAACTCACAACCTCAACCGTGAGAGGTAAGTGATCTTAAGATAGCACTTTGGACCACTCTGCAATTCAGGAATAAAAAAAGAAGTCACAGAATTCTAAGTTGATAATTTTACAAAATTGATACAATGTTTTATTATATCTTACCTGGCGTAAAACTATGGGAGGGGAGGGAATCATGGTGAGTCTCAAACACTATAACTGCTCGTCCATACAATCCAGTTTTGCGACTAGCAATATGAAGTTTCAGCAAGCAAACACCTCGTCTTTGTAGTTCTTTCGGGGGAAGCTTCTCTGACAGCAGTCTTCAGAATACAGAAAATAATTAAGTTTTAATATTTTCTGATAGAAAATAATAGTGGTGCACTGTACTACCAAACCAATATCAAAATTTTTACACATTTCGGTGATTCATTACCTATGACAACAAAGCTCGCCTCTTGGTGTCTAAGTCCAAAAAGGGCCATAACTGTGCCAAAATGCAATCCAGAGTTATGGTTCTTGTCTCTGTGTGTTCCATTGATGATAGTGAAGACACATGCAAAGTTTCATTCACATCCAATGAATGGTTGCATAGATATCTTAAACTTAAACGCAAAAGTTTAACCTGGGTGTCTACAGACGACGCCGACGCCGGGGTCATGACAATAGCTCTCCTTGGACTTCGTCCCAGCAAGCTAAAAAGAGAAAGATAAAGCTTCTACTTGACCACATTTTGATCTGGTTCAAAAGAAAATAACAAAGAAATATTAGCAAATGTGGTTGCATGTAGAATTTTCCAGAGAACTGAAATATGCAGGTGACTAGGTAGTTCAAGTCAATTATTGATAATGTTATGTTTTGTTAAAAGTATATGGTTGTATACTTCAAAGTTTAAAAAGAAAGGAATCTGATAAAATTATTTTCACATACATGTATAATATATCTGTACATGTTTTTATTATCTTTCAAAGCAACTAGATAAATATTTTTAAGGAAAATATCACGATACGTATCATGATACATTGGTCCTGTATCACGATATATCGAAATACAAAATTTTTCATGATACCCATCCTTCGAAAATATTGTATCTTAATATCGCACATATATGTAATAGATATATCCAGTTGTTGAGTACATGTTAAAGGTTATGATGGCAATGCTAATCAGCCATATTCCCAAAACTGACTCATATTTCAGATTACAAATGTCAAATTAATAGGAGATGATCTCTTGTGTATATAGAGTTTCTAAGGAGGCAGGAGAAAGAACATAACATTTATGTTTTTAGGGATTTAATGAACACCAACAGCATAAACATAAGAAGGGAAAACAGTTTCAAATAGCCTGAAATTCAACATGTTCAACAGCAAGTTTGTATATTCACTTTGCCCATAACAAAACCAAAACAAATACATGCCCATTGCCTTCACCATTCACGTTAGATCATGGTGACCCAGATATACTTCTAACACAATGGTGTATGGAGATTACGATCACATGACTGGATGATGTAATGCCATTAAGAAATATTAACTCATGTAAAAGGTTACCCTGTACACCTTATTTTTACCCCACTACCTGAAAAAATCCTGGGGAAAGGCCTGAATGAATTTAAACCATAACCATGTCAATTCAGTTAACAGCATGAAGTTGTTTTGTTTTTTTTAATTCTATATTTAAAACAAGAGCTGTCAGAAGACAACAAAGCTCGCCTCTGGGTGTCTAAGTCCAAAAAGAGCCATAAGTGTGCCAAAAATGCAACCCAGAGTTACGGTTCTTGTCTCTGTGTGTTCCATTGATGATGGTGAACACACAGGTGAAGGTTCATTCACATCCAATGAGTGGTCGCATAGATATATGAAACTTGTACGCAACTAAACGCAAAGTTTAACCTTGGTGTCTAAGTCCAAAAAGGGCCATAACTGTGACAAAATGCAACCCAGAGTTATGGTTTTTGTCTCTGTGTGTTTCAATGATGACGGTGAACACACATGCAAAGTTTCATTCATATCCAACGAGTGGTTGCATAGATATCTTGCGTGATAAAAAACTTTAACCTGAAAAATTAAGACGAAAAAAGGCCATAACTGTGCCAAAATGCAACCCAGAGTTATGGTTCTTGTCTGTGTGTGTTCCATTGATAATGATCAAAACACATGTGAAGTTTCATTCACATCCAATGAGTGGTTGCATAGATATGTGAAACTTGTACACAACTAAACGCAAAGTTTAACCTGGGTGTCTAAGTCCAAAAGGGCCATAACTGTGCCAAAATGCAATTCAGAGTTATGGTTCTTGTGTCTGTGTGTTTCATTGATGATGGTAAACACACAGGCAAAGTTTCATTGACATCCAATGAGTGGTTGCATAGATATATGAAACTTGTACGCAAAAGTTTAACCTGGGTGTCTACAGACGACGACGACAATGCAGACGACAGCGATGACACCGGGGTCATGACAATAGCTTTCCTTGGACTTCGTCCCGGCGAGCTAAAAAGTAACCAATTAAAACACTGATTTGAAAAATAGATTTGTTTAATGTAAATTTTCTTCTTATCCACTTCTTTTAACAAACATTTTCAACTATTTACTTCATTTCATTCTACGTTTAGCACGTGAACATATGATCATTTCAAACTCTTTTTTTAACAAATGTCTATAAGAAGAGTACTCCTCCAGAACCTCTGTAATTGCTGACATGCACAAGCGTAAGTGTTTATAACTTATGACCTTGACCTGTTATGCATCAATTTTCAGCAGACATGGTTGGAATGAATATTCATAAACAAACCTAGCTTTTGTCAAGATTTTATGTAAACTGAAAAATAAACAGAGTGAGAAATACATTTTCTCAAGTCTGTATCATAAAATGACCTTTCTCTTGTATCTGAAGCATTAGTTCCTATATTTTATTTTTCAATGCATTCACTGACAACCTGGATACTGTTTGTTAATATTGATATTTGTGCAGGAAGTTAAAATATGCATGAGGGATATTCACAATTCTTTGGAGTGATCAAATTCAGGTTGTGATCAAATACAGGTTACGGCACCATATACAATCTGGGCTGTGATCAGTTCGCTTAAACATTTAATATGTTTGCAAATGTTTAATAACAGAAGTGAACTAAACTAACAGAGTAAACACCTTCAAGAGCTGTTTGCTTATGTGACTATGAGAGACAGCCCTGATGTCGTTTGATTTCCATTTACTTTTTGTTCATTTGGTCACCATTTGATAACAGAGAAAACATGTTTAACCTTTCTGAACACAGCCCAAATTAAAACAAAATTTTATATGAAAAGGAATTTTGCTCTGCCTGTAATTTAGGTAACACCTAATTCATAATATTAGGTAAAACCTTAATGGTAAGCAAATCTCCAGAGTGCATTTCTTGCGTTTTTGACGCAATTTAATCTCACTTGACGCAATCAAGTTTGTTCAGTGCTTCCACTATGATGCAACCTTAAAAATACAGAAATTCAAATTACACATATTTGTTTCAGCAAGCTGGTTTAAGAGTTATATTTACAATTCTAGCTGTTTTAACAAGTCACGTGGTCTGATTCAGGGATATTGCAGTCACACAGTTCTACTAAGTTATGTAAATGCTTTTATTGGTAACTAACGCTATGTTGATGCAACCGCATAGACAATTATGAACACATACATTATTTTCAGCGAAGTTGTAAGACTCCCACCACTATTATCTCCCTTGAGTACTACGGACCTACAGATGAAGGAGGTAGAAATAAAACTTTAGTTCTCTTTAGTTCTTATATCAGGGCTTTGTTCTGCAATGGTTTTTTTTTTGCTAGCATGAGTTAAATGGTCAGTATTTTAGAAATCACCACTGAAAATTTGATGCTGATACCAGCTTTCTGGACAACTCTGTGTCATTTCAGAATTGTTGGTTCGAACCGCATGTAAGGCGAATAGTTGACATATTATTACTCTGGAAATTGATAGGTCTCACAAAAGCATTGAATTTAAAAAAAAAACCTGGTCAAAGTTTTCTTTTTTTTCTTTATAATTGCAGATCTTGAACCAGTGAAGAATTTGAGCCCAGACACATGCTGCAGAATTTGATTTTTCATTCTGATTGGACGTAAATGTTACAATGGAGCTGTATGGGAAATATAATAGTGATGTGAGACGAGTAGTGTAATGTGAAGACAACATCTGTGAAAACAAACGTACGCTGCAACAATGGCACTGACATAATTATACCCAGTTCTAGGTTGTTGTATATAAAGATGAAATGTGGAAAGCGTGAAACTTTTCAAAAAAGTTGTTTAAAATGTACAGACGATGTAAAACTGTTTTAGTATAATTTATTATATTTATAACTTATGTATTTTTTTTTCAATCCATTTATTCATGTTGATTAAGTTTAAAACTAGTCAACTGATGACCCCAGATTTTGAAAATGACCCCCAGATTTTTAGTCAGTGGGTCATCAATGAACCCAAAAAAAATGGAGCTGGAGAAAACACTGAATACATAATGTGAGATAATTATCAATTGAATCTTACTTCATGCTGAAAATACGCCACACCGATAACACCACTGTGAAGAAAAAAATATCCTTTGTTTTGAGCAAAATAAACAAGTATATCTTATTGTTTTTGTTTTTATTTTCAATGATATGGGATCAGGATATCACACTCTTTGTGACAATTGATTAAATCCATGGTCATTTGAAAAGTATGTACTTCAAATTGCCTGTCAATTTGTCAAAAAAAGCGAAAAATTGTCAAAAGTAATATTCTATAGCTAAATAGGCATTTTAAAAATTTATATTATTTTTGATATTTTCTTATTAAATATGCAAAGGGCAGTGTAGTATATTTGAAATTAGTGCAATAGAGGTCTCACTACACAGTTGAATTTTGTTCTTTGTTCTATATAAAATAAGGTTTAGAATTTCAATGGTAAAAAAAGAATTGCACATAATTTTTTTTTTAAAGTATTTCTTTTTTCATAGCAGGAAAGTATACCCACATAAAAATGCACAATAACTGGTAGGTTGTCCACTTTGGGTTTTTTAAAAAAAATGGTGCAGTGACACCCTGAGCTTTTTGAAAAAAGAAGTCCTCAAATGCTCATAAATACATGCATATCGTATATGTTGAAATCCTATAAAAGTCCCTTTTTTAACACTAGTGATGGCTTATTGCAGTATATGCTATGCCAAACTTTGCTCTACTCATCTGCAGCAAGAAATCACAACCACTATGAACCATTTTGAAAATATTTCATAACCAAAGTACATAGGCCTTTTTTTTAAGCGTAAGAACCTTGCTACCGTGGGAAAAAAGGGGAGTAACTGTGTAGCGAGACGTTAAGGGAGAGAGCGTGTGCCACTTTGTCAACAAAATTTGACTCGCAACAACTTTACATAATAATCTGAACAAAAAGTACATCCAAAAATTTATCTATGTAGATTTTAAAGACTGATGGCTTCAGACAAACTTCATATTTCTAGCAAAAAATGGCCACTTTTCACCACTAAAAGATGAAATTTTGTCCCATTACACTTCTATAGCTCATGAATTGTAAGATTTCAGTTGCTGAATGTTTTTTTTTTAAAATGCCCCTCTATTGTGCAAGAGTGTGTACTTAGTCTAAATTGTTTAATATTTTAGCGTACTATGTTTTTTTTTATAATAAATTCAGTGTTTTAAACATGTCCCAATATGGAAATTGCTATTTAAACATTAAAGATAAATAAATTACCAGTCTCAATATAGGCTAGGTGTTGTCTTTGTACTCTAAATATTTAGAAATAAGAAGAGACTCATATGCAGTTATTCGCTTAATAGTCCAGAAGCATTTAATGATATCGCGTATAATCATTCGCTAAAATGGTGGAGTTACTGTAAAAACTTCATGGCAATAACTTGTACAAGAAACTGAAATAAGATACCAAAAAATACAAAATCATACAATTCTCCAACATATTCAACAAAATTACAAAATAAAATCACAAGCAACATGTCGCGACAACTCGCAAAGCATTATTGGCTACTCAGACTTGTTCTTTTTCTCAACCGAGATTATGTTGACTCTATAGAAATGAAGTAGGTGAGGTACATTTCTAACATGGTCAATATGAAAAAATATGCTTGAAGTGGTGTAAATGAATGTCTGTAATAGGCAATCTGGACACTTTACATGGTGTAAACATGCCCACAAGGTTTGATCATGCAACTGTAGCCTTTTCATGAAGACAGAAAGTTATTCTAGGCTTGAAAGTTACAATTGTAAACAGAAACAACGACTGTTTTAAGCCTTCCTGGAAATATCTGACAATTTGTCAATACCTTCAACATTGCTAAGTTGGTAGAAACAATAAAATGAGTCCCTAGTGCCTATTGTCATACACTTATGCGTACTTCTTTTCGCAGCATCACTGCTTGAGAAGTAAAACAACTGATTGATACAAATCCCATTTATTTTACTTACATTTTCATCAATATATGGCCATAATATTGTCAAACATTTTACAAAATCCACTGATTTCTAATAAAATGGCACCGTTAAACACTCAAATTCACTAAATTTACTGCTTCTAAGAATATTCTGACAGAAAAAAAGTATCTGTGTCATTGTGATGCTTTTTTCAAGAGTTTGATCATATTTTTCTAAAGGTCTCACTACACAGTTGAATTTTGTTCTTTGTTCTATATAAAATAAGGTCTAGAATTTCAATGGTAAAAATAGAATTGAACAAAGAATTTTTTTTTCATAGCAGGAAAGTATACCCACATAAAAATGCACAATAACTGGTAGGTTGTCCACGTTGCTTTTCTTTTAAAGAGGATGCAGTGACACCCTGAGCTTTTTTGAAAAAAGCAGTCCTCAAATGCTCATAAATACATGCATATGTTGAAATCCTATAAAAATCACTTTTTTTAACACCAGTGATGTCGTATTGCAGTATATGCTATGCCAACTTTTACTCTACTCATCTGCAGCAAGAAATCACAACCACTATGAACCATTTTGAAAATATTTCATAACCAAAGTACATTCTAGGCATTTTTTTAAGCGCAAGAATCTTGCTACTGTGGGAAAAAAGGGGCGTAACTGTGTAGTGAGACGTTAAGCACCACAAGTAATATTACAAACACCACGTTTGCATTTTCCTTGCAGCTGCAATGTGGCCGTGTAAGTTGGAACTTGGCCGGGTTTCAGAGGGCAGATTTTAAATGATAAAACTGCCACATTTTAGAGACTAAAACCAAGACATTTCCGAGACGCTGCGATTTTTTTATAATTCTTGTTACATGTATTTATCAGCGGCACTAAAATATTTATTTTTTGTGTACATTTTGCTTCCATTTTAAGTGGTACATACAATTATTGTGATATTTTCAGGACCCTAACCCGTAAATTTATTAATTTTTTTCTGGGAATTTATGCCTTAAATTGTGAGGTTTTTTAACTTATATTTTAGCGCGCGAAATTCAATCATTCTTATAAAAATTTACATATATGGATAAATTGATTAATTATGAGCATCATAATGATGTTTAAAATTAAGACTGTGTATAATTAAGTAACTTACAACATCTAACAGGAAAACAGGAAAAGAAGAACTTTCAAAAAAATTTATTTTCTTATCATACTTTATTTTCATGATTTATGTCACTTTTCTACTTATTTCTACATTGTTTCTATTACATTTCAATTCCATACTTTGAGTTTAATTACACACACCAAGGTCCTGTATAGAAGGCCTTCTTTTTATAATTCCTCTCTCTCTCTCTCTGTAGTTTTAAAAAGACACAGTCTTGATACTTTTGAAAGATTAATTGATTTTGACACTCAAAAGATTGAATAATTTCACTATTCAAAATTGGTAGTTCTGTTGTTGTGGGGATGGTGTATTCTCCAGTCTCTTCCTCGAACTGGTTGGTACACAATACTGGTCTTGAATCATTAGCACAGCTTTATAACTGAAAAATATAAATTATCATAAAATAAATATTTGTTTTTATCTGCAATTTTTTAACTTGTTGTTTTACATAAGCTTTTGGAAGTGACAGTATATATTACAGACAGAGTCTGATATTGACTATTTTTATTCATAATCATTTATAATATTAAATAGAAATAATTTTAAATATTTTAATTTTCATTTTTTCCATGTGTTAAGCATTTCCAGCATCCACTTTAATATGAATGTTTTTCATCCTGGTCTTATGCATTCATCTAAAATATATATATAAACACCTTCCAAAACAGGCACCTTATGTCTCTGGACACAGGAACTCCAGGTATCAAAGAACACCTCATGGATGACAAACATGTAATAATCTTTTCAACAGCAACCTGGTAGAACATAAATAAATCATCTGAGTAAATGTAATCTATATATTGCTATAAAAATACGAAAACAAAACTTCAAAGACTGACCTACGAACACCAAACATCAATTCAATGTGTTAATCAATTATTAAAATACAATACAAATCTCTTCTTTCTGTTTACTCACCGACGATAGTTCGCAAATCCTCCGTCTACCAAACACTCGTTTTTTATATATGATCTACTGGGACAAATGTGTTTCCTTAAAGTCATAAATCCACTTCAATTATAAAGATTATCTTCCATTTGTAATCATTTAATTACATAATCAATTAACACCTACTCCCCCGAGGCATATTGTTGTGGAAACATGTTTTGTTTTGCGAATTACCAGAAGCGCGTCATACGGTTTACTCCGATTTATTCCCCAAAACCAATAAGCGTAAACAACATAAAAGGCGGACATTACTGTAAAACTCGGAAAATAGCTGTCAATTTCTCTACTTCTTTTAAAATATGGTTTTACCGTGAGATTTTGATCACAACCCGTGAGACCATGAATTGGTAAAAAAAAATTGTGAGTTTTGTCTCACGCTGTGAGGTATCACATGTATGGTGGTATATTGTGTTTTAAAGTATATTATATTTTATACATGTATATCAGCAGAGCTTTCAAAATAACTATTGATGATTCAAAATAAAGAAATGAATTTGTAAAACGAGATTTAGTAAGAATTCTTATATTTTATGTAATGGACCTATATATCCAAGTGTTCCAAATCACCCATGAAAACATAGTACACCTATTTTCAACATTAGTATATAGGCATGTATCTGTATATCGTTTATTTTTGCTTTGTTTTTTAAATCCTACGTGTTACCATATGTCAGAGCTCACAAACTTGCGAATGCACAGCTTCGCCGCACATCAGTTTGTATTTGCGAGTACGCAAGCTAGTATGATAACACACAGGATATAAAAACAAAAAAAAAAATTAAACAATATACAGATATATACTAACGTTGGAAATCGGAAATGACAACTCTCTTTTTTCGTGGGTGATTAGTAACACTCGGATCCAGTGAATATCTACATATTTACTCCCAATTAAGGTTTTACCTAATTCATATCATTATTCGTTTAAGCCATTATCTAAGCTATAATAACAGTTTTGTGGATATACTTTAATGCCATTGCGGCGTTTTGTTTTGAAGGACCTCGAAAACTCATGTCGCCTTGCAATAACTGCCATTAAAGATCCCATAATTTGTGTTCAAAGGTCTTGCGTCAACAGCTCTGATATACTTACCTTTTCTCTTCAATTTCAGTTTCTCTCTCCTTTTCTAGAAGCTGTAGTGTTGTAGCAACAAAACTTTCCACGGAAAGTTTTTTCTTGTCTGTCATCCTAAACAAGGGAAGTCACTCTTTTTAAACAAGTTTAATGTTTGTGTACTAAAAGTCGGGACCATCTTGAGAAAAAAAACCGGGTCGATTTGAAATATTTCAACAAATTGCAGGTGATTAAATATAGAAGCAGTTTTATTTGTGGAGGTAAAACGACGACCACCACAAGTTACTGGCAGACATATAAGTGACATATTTTTTCTATATAAATGGATAATGAAATGTTACAAGATTATTTATTTATAAAGTTGTATATATATTATGTTTATAGACTATTAATTACTATTATCATATAAAACAGTTTTATTGTGCAACTGTACATTGATCTTTATAATAATCATTGTTATGCCGGCGATAATATCGCTTGTATATCTAAGATATTGTCTAAGGTGAACTTCTTGTAAAATTTTAAGTTAAAACTTGTCTTAAATGTAATGACAATTTGATTTAAGAAATCATATTAAAATGTGTTGTTCTTTGAACGCTTGTTAGTAACAAAAAAAAATAAATCGTCATACATAATTTATTACATAATATTCAACCGTAACTGTTTACATACTATTATTACGTAACTGTATAATAATAATAATATTCACAATAACTGTATTCATAATACTGTGATATTAATGATAATGATAACGAAATCAATGATCCTCGAATTTTCCTATAGCATGGGGACAAAGTATTATTTGTCCGTTTCATAAAGCGGGAAATTTAAATGATCCAAACAATTTCCGAGGCATTTCACTCATAGACACTTTAAATAAAATTTTAACAGGAATGGTGTTTAATAGATTTAACGAGTGGTCAGAAAATAATAATAAAATTGACCAAGCTCAGTCTGGTTTTAGAAATGGGTATTCAACTATTTATAATTTATTTACATTACAAGCAATGGTACAGAAATATCTAAGTAAAAAGGTGGGAGATTTTATTGTTTATTTGTTGATTTTACCAAAGCGTTCGATACAATTAACCATGCACAATTATTTAATAGTCTTATTCGTAAAGGAATGGGTGGGAAACTCTTATCCCTCCTTCATAAAATGTATACTAAGCTTTCATCATGTGTCAGATATGGAAATAACAAGTATAAACAAATGTTTAACTGTAATATTGATTGCAGGCAAGGCTGTAAATTAAGCACGATTTTATTAAATCTTTTTATTAATGATTTAGTTGATGAATTGAAAGAATCATGTAAAAATGGTATTCATTTAATGGAAGAAGTTGAAGATATTTATGCCATTTTGTATGCTGATGACATTGCCAACTGCAGTGATACTGTTCGACTTTTACAGTCGCAGATAAATATAATTTCAAATTTTGTAACAGAACGGGTATGAAAATTAATCTTAAGGAAACCAAAATCATAGTGTTTAGAAACGGCGGCTATTTACGCAGAAATGAAATCTGGACATATAACGGGACAAATATCACAACTGTTCCTTGCTATAAATTTATGGGCTTATACATTACACCAAACTAATATGGTCGAAAGCTAAATATATGCTCGTCGTTCAAAGTAAAAAGGCCATACCTCCTATTTATAAACTTCAAAAAAATGTTGGATATTTTTATCACAATGAACTTTTTGAATTATTCGACACTATGGTCACACCTATCCTCACTTATGGATCTGAGTTATGGGGTTTAGAGTACGCAACACAAATTGAAACGTACATAATCAATTCTGCACTTGCTATTTAAAATAGTACAGAATATATTTCACGCCTTTTCAAGAGTTGAGTGTGGAAGGTTTCCGTTGTTTATAAATTATTATAGTAAGCGTGTGAAGTACTGGTTACGTCTCTCATAATGAACAATTCAAGATACCCTAAGCAATGCTATATTATGCTACGTCATTTAGATGAAGCTGGGAGAGTAAGTTGGGCTACGAAGGTTTAAACACTACTTTTTTCAATACGGGTTTGGTTTCGCTTGGATATCACAAGACATTGGTGATGATCATTTATTTATCTTAAGATTTAAACAACGTGTAACAGATTGTGCTCTGCAAAGTTGGCACGCTGATGTCATGAATCAAGAAAAGCTATTCATTATAAGCACTTTAAAACGTAACTAAACGTTGAGTAATACCTTACTTTGAAAATCCCTTTAAAATATAAAATTGCACTCTCAAAACTACGTTGTTCAAAACATTCGTTATTTGTTGAAACAGTGAGACATACAAATGTTGCTTATGCTGATATATTATTTATTTTGTGTAACTCACAAGAAATAGAAGACGATTTTCACGCTGTCATGACTTGTACTTTTTATAACGATATACGTAACCAATATCTTGCTGATATTATTAACTATAACGATCACAACTATCATAATGTATATGAATTCTACAATTTGATGAGTACATCCAATTCTGACAAGAAAATCAAACTGGCAAAGTTTGTATTTGAGATGTTTAATAAAAGAACTCTTTACTTCCAATCTTAAAACAAAATGGTTTAAAACATAATAGACTTGAATTAAATCTCGAAATTTTGTATTACTTTTTTCTTTTTTTCAATATTTGAAATAAGATAGACACAAACATTGATTACGAGCAAAATGACAGAACAGTCAATACGTTAAAAAAACAATATTGCATTCATTATATCAAAACTGTATTGAAATATTATGAATGTTTATTTGTTAGATTCCACGTTTACCATGTGTTAACAATGTGTTTAAAAATGTGCTATGGGCTGGAGGCCTACATTACTAAAATAAACTATATTGTCTATTGTTTATTGTCATAATATTCATAGAAAACTGTACACATAATATTCATATGTAACTGTACATATTATATTCATACGTAACTGTATACATAATATTTATATGTAAATGTACACATATGTAACTGTATATCAAATATTCATCGATAACTTTATGCATAATATGTATATAAAACTGTACACATAACATTCATTCTTTAGTACCTTACTGTATACATAATATTCATACGTAACTGTACACATAATATTCATACGTATCTGTAAACATAATATCCATATGTATCTGTACACATAACATTCGTTCTTTAGTACCTTACTGTATACATAATATTCATATGTAACTGTATACATAATATTCATACGTAATTGTTAACATAGTATGCATACAAAACTGTACACATAGTATGCATACGTAACTGTACACATAATATTCATACATAACTGTATACATAATATTCAACCGTAACTGTACACATTATATTCATACTTTAATACCTAAATGTATACATGATATTCATACATAACTGTATACATAACACCATCCGTTACTGTATAAATACTATTCATACGTATCTGTACACATGGTATTCTTACAAAACTGTATACATAGTATCCATACGTCATTATTTACATAGTATTTATATGTAACTGTACACATACTATTCATACGTAACTGTATACATAATATTCATCCATAAATATACACATAATATTCATACGTAACTGCACACTTAATATTCTTATGAAATTATATGTACAATATTCATCCATTACTGTATACATAATATTCATCCGTAACTGTATACATAGTATTCATCCGTTTCTGTATACAGTCAAATACGATTGGCAAAATAATGGAATGGGGTTTAACCCCATTTTCAACGCATTCCAGGTTATACGATATATGTATATAACAAATCCAGTTGTATTGGTGGAGGAACCCCTCTGAATAATATGAGTAGAACCACCATCCTTCCTCATGGCACTGACAAACGTTCTCACATAAATATTTTGGAGCGAACAGGACTCGAACCAACGACCGTAGCGATGAGAGTAAATGCTTTTGAGACGGCTTCTTAGACTACTCCTGCCCACGGAAGACCCTTTGGGGCGGTGCTTTAGCAGCCGCTCTCAGAGCTAACATGATTTTATTTTCAATACCGAAAATCTACAACCGTGTTTCGTGTTAATGCAAACCTAACAACCACTTATCAAATAGTTCCACCACTGATAAGCGCTCGAACTCACTATAAACAGTAGATTCGTCTATTTCAACAAAAACATTTATATTATAACATACAGCAACGATTTATACCTATAAACAATTACGTATCGTATACATTCAAAGTTTATATTCAGTGCTATTAATCAGCACAAAGGAATTAAAGCGCATGAATACAGACGCGCTGAACTATGGTCACGTGACCAAAAGATTACGCCATCTTGTTAATCAAATTCCAGGTCACGAACTATATCGCCAACATACACATTGAAAGAGTCGTATATTTCGGCAATGACTTCAGATAATAAGTACTTGATTCGGGAGTTTGATTTCGCTCTTTTCTATCATTTTAAAAATGTGTACGGTAACGAAACTTTTCTAGATATGTCCCTTATGCCAAGGAAATATACTCCGTGCTCATGTCAATACTCGTTCTAAAAATAGAGATATGCTAATGTCGATCATGTGACTTGCGGTTTCTCCCAAATGTTTTAAAATAGACTTGTATTCCTAAAAAGAATTCGAGATTGATCGAGTTATGAATAATGTCAGTGCTGTTTTTTTTATTATTTAGTAAATATTTCACATATTTCCAATAATTGGAACGGTAGATAATTTCTACTTTAACATATAAGAGTTAAAGCATTTGAGTTTCCGTAGCGAAAATACGCAAACATCCAGATGTGTCTAAAAATCGTCGCCATAACATTTTGGTAAGTGCGGTTCCGTTTACGGGGTGATATAGGGCCCTAGAAAATATAAATGTAAGAATCAATTATTAATGTCGACATACACATTTCTACTTTTCGTCTTTTAAACGAATTGTTTCACTGTTGCGATAGAGAAATCAATAAAGAAAATAGTAAATGAATATACTCAAAGTGGAATTCATCGTGCTAGATTCAGAGTACTTTGATATTTTATATACACTGTTTATGATAGAAAGCTTGGCAGCTCTGAAAATATCACGAGTTGAATTGAAGATACAAATATATATCATTGAGTTGAACTAATATCTTGAAGTTGGACATTTGCCAAATTTAAGAGTTAATATTCTTACTATAGCAGAAATACACTTTCAAAGGCAAACAATTCAGTAACGTTTCCGACATATTCGAGAAAAGAGTCAACGTTAAGCATAGAACATGTAGATTCTGTACCATGTATAAGAATCAAAGGTAATCGGGATTATTCTACTTCAACGTATGCAAACTGACCTGTTTACATCTTATATGCTCCGCCCCCATCAGCACTAGTGCTTTGATTTGTTTACTTATTACAAAATCGGATTTTTTAATCGATATGAATCCATAATGTCTTTATCTTACAACAATCTGTTAGATCATGCGTAGGGAAATTTGTACTTTTTCATATTGATAACAAATAAAAATGTATATACTAGCTCTATAAGTGGCGAATCTAGAATTTTATATTTCATGAAATGGGTAGGGGCAAATTCGGACCATTATAATTTTTAGTCGATATGGATCCACAAATGTATCCATCTCACTAGACTCAGTGTTGTTGTTATTTTTACTCTTTTTCAATCACTGTTACATACAATATTTAGGCATATGCATAAGGCATGAGGGTTGTCGTATATTCTTTACCACTTATGAACAGATCAGACTAGATATAACAGAGTCTCCTATTTTTCAGACTATGCTTAGGTTTTTTTATCAGAAACAATACCCAGTGTAATAAAAGTAGATAATTAGAAATTATATGTAAATACAATATAAAGGTGTTAATTGATACATTACAATATGATAAACTAGCAGAAGCATGTAAACATCATCTGACCCAGACTCTGATTCACCTACATGAGTAAACATTTTTCACATGCCACACATATACAAGCCTCAGTACAAACTAGATTATTTGCTTAACCTTGGTACAAACTAACCCTTTAAAGTGCTGTTCTATTACATTTTTATGATGTCAACTCCACCAATACACTAAGAGCAGATTCCTTGAGCACCAGAAGAATTTTCAAAGTACCAGCTTTAGATACTGGTCAACCTTTTCCGACGAGAGACATCAGTTTTGTATTGCTAGTAAATAATGTAAAAAACAGTGATTGGAAGTTAACTAAGTGATGCTTTAAGCTTTTTGACAATAGTGACATATTTTGTTCCGCAGTCACTTTTGACAGAGCAATCGGTATCTTGTGTCATCAGCAGCACATTCAATGTTATTGGGCAAATACAATGTACAGACGCACTTCTCACGTGAACTGAAGCACCCTTCAGACAATGTTCAGATTAACCTAACTGCGACCATTCTTCTCGGTTGACATCAGAGGACTTTCATAGATTAAGAGCTATTCTCTTGCCTGTTTCAACTAAAGAACTAATGAATCCAGTGATACATTGAACGGCAGGTAAGGCAGAGCAGATGGATTGGCCAAAGCCTTCTACGACATCATGAGTAGAAATGGGGCTCAACTTCAGCATCATATGTACGTCTGCTTCCTCAATATCAGACTTGAAGTATTCTACATTTTGTCAATAGGATAGTCGATGTATCCAAAACACTCTTGACCCCTACAACCTTGAGAAAACTGCTTTCCCAGCAGGCAGTTTTCAGGTCCTCTTTACACCACCTGCAATAAACTTAAACCTGGCTTTCTCAAAGTTCGAGCTGTGTGTGCAAGAGAGAATGAAGTAGTTGATAGTTCATAGGTCAGAACGTCTTAAGAAATACTCCTCTGAAAGTGGATGCAATTATCAATCTACCAATCGGTTCTCTATCGACACTTATGGTTGTATTCTGTTCGTCTTTAGATTTGACAGACTACTTACTGTTCTGATAGAATGAAAACTGTTTTCAATTTCATACGTGGCAGTGGCTCCTAAAAACATTTGTATTTGTGTTCAGTCTTTCATCAATGAACGTTTCCATATTGTATCTTCCAATTGTATCACTGGTCACAGGAGGTTTAAACATATCTGACGGCACAACGACTTCATTGACTCTTTATTGACTTATATGTATCATCTTCGTCTGTTTTGCCGTCTGGGAAGAAATGGGTTTGTCATCATTAACTTTCGAATATATTATTCATCATTTTTCCAGATTATTTTTGCGACTTAACGTGTCACTTTTTATGGCTGAAAATTTAGATGCTCTTTCGTGGCTGGTCAGAAACCATATTTCTTAAACTCCTGGTCGTTTGGTTAGTCCAATGATTCTTACACTTTTCTTAGGATCTGGATTCACTGACTGTTCAAGAGCAATGTCTGTCGAAACTGGATTTAACGGGTGGGGTGATTTAATCGACAAACAGTGTGGTTTCATTAGCATACTCTTCAAGTTCTATCTCATTCGACATCTACATCTATACCTTAAAATGTCATACAGTAACAATGACTCGGTAGAAATTTACCAGAAGCATCAACGTATGTCAGACGTTCAATAAACCAAGCATACATAAATATCTTATTTTCAATTATTCTAGAAAATGGCAATTTATTCCTATTTCTAACCCAAATGTGTCACACAGTGGCAATAACTCGGTAGAAATTGACTTGTCAAGCATATATGTATTTATATCAATGTATTGCAGAGCTTCAATAAACCCAGCATACATAAAAATATCTCAATTTTAATTTTTTCAGAAAATGGCGAATTTTTCCCGATTTTCCCCATTTTTAACCCAAATATGTCACAAAAGACAATGACTCAGTAAAAAATTACGTGTATAGCATATATGTATATATATATCAATGTATTACAGAGCTTCAATAAACCCAGCATACATAGATATATCTCAATCTTAAATATTCAAGAAAATGGCGATTTTTTTCGAATTTTCCTATTTTTAACACAAAATTCCCAAACAGTGTCAGTGACTCTGTAGACATTGACTTGTATAGCATATATGTATATTTATCAATGTATTGCAAAGCTTTTATAAACCCAGAATATATAAAAATGTATTATTTTTAAATATTCCAGATTTTTTCTATTTTTTCATATTTTTACCACAATTCTTTAGTACTGAAGGTCAGATAATGATCTATATGTATCTACCAAACGTTTCCAAGTGACAGACCTTTTCTGTCCAAAGGGTCCTACGTGAGATTTTTTTATATTAGTTTGCTCTTGGACTAAATACGTTTTACGAGTTGTACCAACCTGTTATATTCCAAATATACGACACATTGTAAGCGTTGCTCGATATTTTGTTAAATAAGTATCCAGTTTACTACCAGAAGAAACTCGCTGATATAGCAACATGCGATGACAAACATTCGTTCACTATTTCGATTCTCATGGAAACGGGTCACCAAAGACGGACGGACAAAACTCTTTCATCGTCGAAAGAACACAAACTACGAAAAAAGTACTTCACAAGCCAACGGTCTTGTGATACATAATGTCACTCCTAGCATGTACTCACCAGAGACATATAAACAGAGATACGCAACTGCAGGCCCATGTCTAAATTTCATGTGGCACATTTCGCGTTTTCAATTTCTCGGAAACACAACTACTCCTGAACCAACTAATATAGCTTTGTGATTTTGGTATCAAAAGAATGGACTTGATTGTAACTTTAGATGGTGAATTTTTCTTTTTTGAATTTAAAGAAATCAAGAAACTTTATGCTAACAGTTATTTTTTGTGTGACCATTTTCTCATTTAAGCCAATATTTGAAGTAAGAAATAAGAAAAACGTGTTTAATGTCTGTATGAACTTTTCGCCATTGAAGGAGAACGTACTTCTTCATCTTTCTACATTACATTGATATTACCCCACCAGTCTCTGTAATTACGTCACTGGTACTCATGGCACCATACTCACAAAACATTTCAAATCGAGTATGCACTTTGAGGTGAACCACATTATAAACTTTAAGTAACAGTTTTATCTAAGATGCTCTAAAGACAATTTTTATGAATATCAACATAATGGTTGAAACTGACACTGAAACTCTTATATATGATAGTGTTAATAAAAAATGAACTTTAATCTTGAGTGCATATATAAGATCTTGAATGCATATTCAAGTTCAGACGATTTGTGAACAGAGACATGTTGAACTGAAAATTTCACAGAAACGAATTCTTCCCATGTGTGAGGAATCCGTGAGAATTATTCACACCTTCTTTTTTACAAATAAAGCCGTAAACGTCACAAATCGAAAATGGAAAATGTTCGACCATTTTTATTTTTTCGCACGAACCTATTCTGCAGGATTCGGTTTATCACTTATGTCATGCAATTGGTATGTTGATAGTCTAACTGCCACATTTTTCACGTAATCCGGATAAAAGATTCGTATATATGACCAAAAGATATCTGCCAAGTTAAATTATGGGCCAGTATGATCAGAGTCATGGTCCTTGATTTAGCATAAATACAATATTCTACCTTGTAAGCATTCTACATAATAATCAATTATTGACCAATTTAAATCATATTTCGAATGTAAATGTTTATAAAATGCAGGAAAAGTTGATTTTCGGTTATTTTCCTTGGTTTAAAGCAACACATCTACGATTAAACTTTTTTAAAAAGTTTTTCAATTGAGTTGTGAGCACATTTCCCATACATAAATATATGGTCAGTGAGCTGTATATGTGCTAACAAACACTATCCAGAACGATTTAGAATTATAAAAAAAGATGTCCAAATTATAAAGCGTGACAAACGCTTTATAAATTATTTTTAAATTGCCGAGGATTCCAACTTGGCTTCAAATTGAATTATGCGAGTCGTATTAAAAAACTTCACGTTTTAGTGCGTAGTGTACATTACCTGCCTTGAAAGTCATTTTGACATTTTTTTTTACTCGGGTCAGTTTTATAAAGTGTTAGTCACGCATTATAACTTGGGCATCATTTTGTTCGGGATTGTGTTTATATGCTCATATACAGCTAATTGATCATATGTTTGTATGGGAAATGTGCTCATAACTCAATTAAATTTTTTTTAAAGTTCAAACGTGGATGTGTTGCTTTAAAAAGAGACTGTATTTAGCCCTCGATTGAGCAAAATTGTCATATGACATTTGGTCAATATAAACTTTTACTTTGGAGGGAGTTATGTGCCCCTGATATTGTTTTATTTTTCTAACGGTTTTCCGAACAATAACTCTTATAAAACAGCATATGACAGACCCAAATTTTTATGTGGATACATATTGGGATGCAAAGAAGTTTGGTGCCACAGCTGGGTCATTGTGATCGTGATATTAAATGTTAATATCGAATATTATTTCCTATAGTACGAGGTATGTCCCAAAAGTAAAAGGACGACCCTGTCATTTTTGTATTTAGAGCGTTACATGAAAACCAATGGTATCAATGGATAGATCGGCACATCTTCTATTGTCATAAAACCTTAAATCAACTTTCAGTCATCGTTAAGTTCATGCAAAAGGCACCATAGTAACGTGAGTTTGGAAGTACGGGGGACTTTGAAATTAGACGCCATTTAAAAAAAAATATTGCCTTGGAAAGCACATAACTTCCTCAATATTGTGCCAAATGTTATGAAATAACAGTGGACGTAATTTCAGATCATGTGCGAATGTCATTTAAAAATTTGACGTTATCAATAAACATTTGAATATTGTGCGCACTTTTAAAGTAACAAGTGTGAATTTGAAAAGTAAAGAAATGGGACGACGTCACGCCTAGAGTGGAAATTTGGAGCGTGGTAAATTATGTGTTGGGTGTAATATGACCCCACATGAAACTCTGAAGTTCATTTCACACAACTCTTTAACAGAAGGCATATCCTGGAGTCTTATCTATTGGTGGTACAGACGGGTTTCCAATGGTGAGACAAAAGTAACTGACCATCAGCGATCTGGACGACGGAAATCTTGTGTGGTTTTCCTGGGATTCAAGACAGATCTTCGTGAAAAGTGCTTTTCAGTACTTCCGGGCCATAAGACGGAGTGTACATTCTGTGGTTAGGATCTAAGAATAATCATAGTATCGTGACATGTACCAGAAGTGGGTTCAGTACCACAAAAAATGTGTTTTGCACAGCGGTTCATACTTCGAAAAAGAATGACTTTCATTTGAATGTCAATTTGACGTCGCACAAATAACGTCAATCTCCCCCGTACTTTGTAACATACACATTTTGACTTGACAAAATCAATGTTAAATGGTGGTGTACAATATTGAAATATTGCATGCTTATAGATTAGATATTGAAAATTATCCATGCCAAGTTTTGTATGGATCGAAACACTTAAAGGCATATTTCTAAATGCGTCCTATTGCTTTTGGGACATACCGCGTACACACAGGTGTCAACCTGTTAAACTTGTGAGCGATTTAGGGTCATCATGAACCTCATGTTTTCTTTTCTATTATTTTTGAAATTTTTGTCAAGCCGGCTTACAGTCAGTTTGACATAGTTGTTACAATCTTGGGCTTCAATGTTAACTTAGAAACAGCTTGCCGGGTCTACAACTACTACAGCACATACACATAATGACGGCTCGGTGTATGCGCGCTATCCCGTCCGTCCGATTTACTTCCCTATGCACTGAGGGATTTTTCTCATAAAATAAGTGCGTGTCACTTACAACCTACGCACTGATGACATTTTACATGGTCATTTCCTCTTTAATTTCTTTTACTTTCTTGTTGTCAAAGAATTATTTTCCTGGTACAAAAATGAACACAAAATAAGACACTAAAATAGAGGTATACATATCCTATGAACACATTTGTTACTACTGAACTTTTATAAAAGGTATTTACCTCTATTGATATTTTCATTCAAGGATAAACATGTTACCATTGATATATGGTAAACGTCGTTCGGTTTTACCTTTACGACTGTTTTATTTTATTTTGTACCTAACTCTAAATTATTATTAGAATTCTTCCATTACACGGACCATATGATGTAAAGTATTTTTATCAATACCTATCATTAGGTATGCCATGTCTGCTCTCATAAAAATACTACAAAAGCACGATGTTTTGATAACGAAACGAAAATATGCCACGGTATATCATTATTACATCTTCATGCATCGCCATTGCATATTCGCGCAATGCTATTGCTATAGCATCTTCGAGTATCATTATAGCACCATATGAGAGAAAATAAAAACGCACATCGTGCAGCTACACACAATTTACCGGGTTTTAACTACACAATATCAGTGAAAATTCTAGTCTAGTCGTATATTATATTCTATCCTATCGTGTTGTGTTATGGCTAATTTGCTTATCAGTTCAAACAAATGAGCATTGAGTGGTTAAGGTAAAGGGTTAGTATTTTTTGGGACTGTTGAAAAACGGTTGAAAAAATATGTCTACATTCAGTTTACATTTTATACCAGCTTTACTGTGACTTTTTTGTGTGGCTAATAAATTGAGCGCATAAGAAGCCACTTAACTACCCGTTCGTAGGTACGTCTGTCTACCCGTCCGACTGTTCGTCCGACCGTCTGTCCGTCCATCAATGCAGCAATCAATTCATTCATCCATGAACAGATCCATCCATCCGACAAGCCCGTCCGTTCGTCCATACAAATGTTTTTGTCGCGACACTTTATGTAATCTCGCCTCAGTTGCACATCCGTCCATATTTCTTAAATTTGTTCTAGTTTAAAATAAGCTGTCACCTTCCTACTCACTAACCATTTCGTGTTACATCACACAACTATACAGCAAAGTATTTTTTATCACAAATCAAGGGAGGCAACACTTTTGTACCAATGTGATACATGTTTGAATGTCGCAAAAACGTATAACGGAAATAATTGTGATATTGGGGAAATATGCTTATGTTCAATAATGATATTATTAAATTATAAAACGAAAAATTACGACTATACACAATTTTATTGATAATGACCTTTAATGGGAATAACGTTACTGACACCGTCTTGTTGTACGGGTACATGGAGTTGATCGATGTTGGAATCACGCTCCAGTGTGTCGGTTTTGTCACAGGCTCAAAACTGTGACCCCTTTTGGCAGTCTTCGGTTGGTGTCGGCCTTATTGTTTAATGCGTTTGTGTAGTTGTGGCGGCAATGTAATGCTTTTTATAAATTGGGCAGATACATTCTCTTACTTTTAAATAAAAACTTAACCAAATTCAACTATGATGTGTCCATTTTTTCAAGTACTATCAATCTTATTTCTTGGAGTTTATTTACAAAAGAAATCTCATCGTGTATGTTATTTTAACGTAACCTACATATCTACTTTGCATACCCATCTTCAGTGATTTTGGGAAGATACGTTATGCCATTTAAATCTACTTGTGCAAATATATCTAAATAAAACAACAATTAGATCCATACTTTAACAACATGTACGTATAATGTAGAACAGTTTACCTGCCAATATTACTCAGATTGAGAAACTTCCTTATGTCAGTGATACTCATATAAACATGTGATCAATTAAATTTAACTGTACAAGTTACAATATAAAGTGATATATTTAACCAACTTAATACTGATATTGCGTGTGATAGTTGACTTGATTCCTGATTCTTAATAAGTTATTTGTGCAATAAATTTCTGTGATAATTAATGTTTGGATTGATTGATTGCCTCTGTATGTCATGCTAACAACACAAAATACCACAATGGAAATAAGACTTTATTCTTTTTGTGTTATCCTTGGTGGTGGTGTGCATCACCATGCCTCATGTATGTAATAATTTGATTAGAGTGTACATGTTGTTTTAATTGTCTATGTATGCATTCATTGCCGAAATAAATATATATAAATCTAATCTAAAGCCTGTAAATTCAGACTTCCTGTCTAACCATATTTCATATTATAACTCCATACCGCTGTTTAGGGCATTTTGGGTTATTAATTCTCATTTCGTTTCTCATTAGTTTGGAAAATCCCAGAATGCAAGGTTCAAAATGTCAACTTCTGTGAGATCGAAAGTGCGAAATTAAATAATTTTTAATTTATACTTTGTGTGCTGCATACGTTTAAATGAAAAACATTGCAAAACTGTAGTTCGTTGACCGCGACAATGGCGTCGGCGTCCGTATTGCCGTCAACGCGAAGCGAGTTGGACTTGTTCCTGAAAGGTGACGAACTTGGTAGAAAATTTCATGAATTATTCCAAAAAGTAGAAGATCCTGCCTCGGTCAACAAGTAAGCCTTTTTAATATTGACAAAGCCTGCATATTTATATGTTTAGTAATTGTCATAGTCTAGATTACAATAAAATGAAAGAGATATCTCCTAAGAAACCGGAAAATGAGAGTATTACAAGTAAATATTGATGCATCAGTTTGCTGCAAAGATTTAGTTATGAAAGTGAAAGTGTTAAAAGTTGTTACATGAACTTGACCCAATGTCTGTGATTGCCTCTACATAATAGTCTTCTTAAATTAACTTAGCGTCTGTTGTCAGAGGTGTGTAGAAATATCGTTGGTCGTGTAAATTTTGCAAGCTCACTTGCCCAACAGGCTCCTGCATTAAAAACAGATAAATACAACAAAACTAGCCATTTTTTAAAAATTCCTATTTGAAAACTTCAAAATATTGAACAAAGTAAAACAATGCAATCAAGAATTTGAAAATTGTATTTCCAACAACTGATGGTTTGAAATGGGATTCTTTTCATAACCTTAAAAAATTAAAGACTATTATATATATTTCAAATCTCACAATATCAAAACAGGTTGAGTTACTTGAACGTACATGGGTCGAGGGTCATGTCAAAAGTCTTGCAAATGGAAAAGTCTAGGAAATAGTACATAAGATATATATCTCGCTTTCTGACATTCTTTCGAAACAATCTCCCTTTTTTCAACATGGCATGCCAACAAGTTGGATGACTAGGCAATACTTGATAATGTACCGGATCTTTGCTGATGCTGCTGATTAAAGTTCCCCTAAGATTTCAAAGATTTTCTTTAAGCTTAGGGAAAAGGTAAAGTCTGGTGTACTACTATCTGGACTATAGATTGAATGCTCCAGCATATGTTGAATCATAAGTGCATAACATCATTATCTTCAAATTACTCTGTTTTATAAAGAATTTAGCGGATCTTGAAGTAGGAGGATTTTGCAATTTTGCAGATTGACATAAATTTCAATTCCACTTCGTAAGATCTTAACCATGTTTCGTCTATAGCCACAATAATAGAAATGTAGGATTCACCTTCCTTTTCATGTCCTTCTAACAAAGTGCAGTGCGTAGCCTAGTGTCATATTGTTCACTTGTTAAACAATGGGGCACCCAGTTAGCACTCATCTTCCTCATTCTCAATGGTGTTGGTAAAATGCAATGAACAGAACTTTCACTTATGGCAACCGTACATGCTACCTCCTCGCATTGAAGTCATACACCTATCATCATCATACATTCCTTCTTCCCTTTTGACATAATACTCACCTACAGTCGTTGCCAGTCTACCACTTTTTTACTCATCTTCTATAGAAGTTATTCCACTTCTAAAACATTCAACCCAATACGCTTGAAAATTGTAAACAGTGAATACCACGAACTTCCTGCAAAGCAGTGTGTATATCTGCGAAGACACTGATTTACCTCATAAAGTCTTGATTATAATGTAGGTCAGGGATCAAATTTAACACTCGCTAAATGCGAGCTGATTTTGCACAATGCGAGTTCAAATTTATGTCACTTGAATTTTTCTGCGAGTGCAATTTAAAAGAATTAAACATAGCAAGAATTGAATCAGAAAGCGATTGTCTCTTCGTACATGTTTGTTTACAGTATGCCGAAAGTATATAAACCTGCGAGTGTAATTTTAAAGTTAAAAACGAAAGGAAAAATCAAATGTCACCTGACCCCGTTAGCCAGATTTCACAAGCCAATGAAATACTTTCTATTATACAGGTAATGTGATCAATAATGATTTATGCTTAAAAAAGCTCCAAACAGCAATTATCATGTAAACAAGTTTCAAAATGGCGCCCGAAAAGCACATGAATTTTATTATTTTGTTTATTTTTATAATTTGACAAATATTTACCATATACACAATGTAATCCATATTAAATAACCTTCAATTGTATTTTAGTGTTATATTTCAAGATTTATCACAGATCCAACAAGAATTATCCACCATTTCATCATTGGTTATTATTAAACTAAAACAGACATTTCGTAAATTTCGTCCCTGACACAGTTCGTACTAACCTCAGTTCGCCCACAATAAAATTAGAATTGATATTTTTAAAAAAATGGAAAACACATAATCACCTACAGGTGTTGTTAAATAATATAACAGCAGGTAAACAAAAAAGAGAGGGACAGAAGCTGAACATTAATAAAAAGTGTACATTCTCTTGCTATATGCAAAGACATTAAATCACTGCTATATATATGGCAAATAAGGATGAGGCAGAGGTGATTATACCATTGAACAATATGAAAATGAATACATAGTAACATGTTAACTTTGGACATGTGGTATTTCATCTATTATTTATAATTATATGATTCTAAAGTAGAGAAATAAAACTACATACATGTATGTACTAGATCTGTTAAATAGTGAACTATATTAATTTCATCTTTTGTTACAATTATTTTAAAGGGTAATTTTTTCTCATCTATAAATATGAAAATATGACTACCGGTAATTTATCATTTAATGTCACCATTTTTCATATTTTCAAGCACTTAGTCTCTTAAGCAAGTACATATTCAAATTCAGCAAGTAGAAAAAATTGGCACTTGCTAAAATTTGCAAGTGGAAAAAAAAGTTAAATTTGCTCCCTGTAGGTACCCTAATCTTCATTTGCAATCAGCTCGACCATTGCTAAAGCTAGCCAATTTAAAATGATGTCATTACGACAAAAATGATGTCAGTATGACATCATGAACACATCACTGGTGTAAATATGACTAATTTATCATTTAATGTCATCATTTTTCATATTTTCAAGACCCGACTATGCACTTAGTCTCTTATTTAACCTACAACGCCCCCGGGATTATTGACATGACCCTTGTACATGGATAAGATTATCAGTAGTAAATTAATCTAAAATTTCCAACACTACTGGTACTTTAAAATAGAATGTATTCATATATTTGGGAGCCACAAGGGGGATTGTGTAACTGTTATACAACATGTAATTCCCATACACTGTAAGTCACAATAAGTATCTTAAAAAGTTTAAGTAAGATTCTTTTCAACACGAACATGTTGAAATGTTGCGGGCAGTTGTGGGAATGCAAGCAGTTGTTTTTAAAACAATAGAAGTTAAAAACATGAAAGCTTGTCAAGTTATTGGGTGTGAAAGTAAACACAATTTGAATTGTAAAAAAATGTTTCTATTTTTCAACAATTTTAAAAAAGTAGTGTTATGTTATTGGTTCTTTTGCAGAAAGAAAAATGAGAAAAAGGTCAAGAAATCCAAAACAAAGGGAAAGGACAAGAAAGCAAAGGTAATCTTCTGTAACAGTATTGAACTACCTGTATTCAAACCATTTTACTGAAAGTACTCTTTTCTTCCAATTTTTATTTCATGGAGAAAATGTCATAATAAACTATCATTACCAAATTGATTTTATCTGGGGGGGTTTTCTGATATATAAAAAATAATTATGATATTAAATCAATAAAGAACAATACACATATAGTTTTCTTGACACATTAAGCAGATTCATTTTGCAGTTTTCCATACTTTTACATTAAAAAATAATATTTTGAAAAATGTTAGTATTGGGACCAATTTTAGGGTCGGTCGGGTAACTCTAAAATATATATTTTTTTTGTCTGGCCTAACATTGTTAACATAGATTACAGTGTATGTATAAAAGTTACTTATTAAAATAACACCATGTACAATGTCAATAATTTAACCGGACTTACATGTATATATTAAGTAATCTGTTGAGGGTGACAATAAATTTGTCAACCTGAGGAAAAACAATGGTGGACATTTCTTCTATCGCCATCAACAGAATTAAATATTTAAAAAGTAAATTTGTCAATTACCAGCAAACCATATTTGGTGGTTTGATGTATTCCATAGTGCTTTCGTTATATTTTTATGCCCCCGAACAATGTTTGGGGTGGCATATAGTAATCACAGCGTCAGTCCATCCTTGCATAACATGATGACGTGTTGCAAGTAAGACCCACACCCGTACCTCAAAGGTCAAGGTCACAATTTGAGATTGTTTGAATACACTTAGAGTCTGTATGAGATTTCGTATCCAGCCTGTAACTTTGTCATGCATAGATGGATTTTAATGATACTTGCTACAAATGATCACACAAAAACCCACACCCTTAACTCAAAGGTCAAGGTCACAATTTGAGTTTGACGACACTTTGAGTAGGTGTGAGATTTTGTGTCTGGCTTGCAACTTTGTCATGCATAGATGGATTTTATAAATACTTGTTATAAATGATCAACATAACATGATGACATGTTGCATTTAATTAATACCCAAACTTCCACTTCAAAGGTCAAGGTCACAATTTAACTTCGTTTGACAACACTTTCAGTCATTTTGACATTTCTTGTCCGGTCTGTCATCTATGGATAAATTTTAAAAACTCTTGACTCAGTTGATCAACATGACATAATTAAGTGTCGTATGTAAGACCCAGAACCTTTCCTCAAAGATCAAGGTCACACTTTCAATTTGTTTGACAACACTTTGAATCTGTTTGAGATTTCATGTCCGTCCTTTAACTTTATCATACATGGATGGATTTCAAAAACACTTGGCTCAATTTATATCAACAATTGATCTTTAACTTTGTCTTACATTTAGGGATTTTAAAATAGCTTGACACAAGTGATCAGCATGTCATGATGATGTTTCAGCAGCATTTAACTATTGAAATACCCAGACCATTACATCAGATGTCAAGGTCAAGGTTACACAAAGGTCAAGGTCATGCTTTAATGTAAAAAAACATGAAATTGCATGTCTAGTCTGAAACGTCAGTCCATTATTATTTATATTCATGGATACATCGCTACCTATTATAACATAATTATATTGTTATTTTTCAACGACCATTTGGGGGGCATTACCAGTGACATTTCTTGTTGTATGGTATTTTATGAATCTAGTATTTAAAGTATTTTGTGTCAAAAGACCTACATGTCAAACCAGCAATATTATGTTGCTATTTTAATTCTAGAGAGATCCAAGCCCTGAGGACCCACCAGAGGCCCAAATTCCAAACCTTGAACTGTGTGGCAACCCTTCATCATTCAATGTTTATGCCCTAGTAAGACAAGCTCTGCTGGAGAGATGTGTCAAGGAAGCAACAAAAGTTTATCAGCAGAGTAGTGGTAGATACTCTGACTCAGAGTCAGATGAAGAAGCTGAGGACAAAAACCGCGAAAATGTGAAAATACCAAAGGTAAAATTACATTGTTAGGTAAATGTGAAAATACCAGAGGTAAAATTGCATTGCTAGGTAAATTTGAAAATACCAAAGGTAAAATTACATTGCTAGGAAAATGTGAAAATATCAGAGGTAAAATTACATTGCTAGGAAAATGTGAAAATACCAAAGGTAAAATTACATTGTTAGGAAAATCTGAAAATAAAAAAAGGTACAAATAACATTGCTAGGAAAATGTGAAAATATAAAAGGTACAAATTACATTACACCTGGTGGGGAGGGTGGGGATCATTGAAATGAAGGTCAGATTACAACTTTATAGATTACAAGACAAGACAAATATTAAAATACATATGTTAAAATTACAACACACAGAAAATGTAAAAATCTCCATGATAAAGGGATTATATCAAATATACAAAGTTGAATTACTACATGTAGCTTCAATGGAAATGTGCAATTTGTGTATGCAAGATTACAAGTTAGTGATAAAGGCAGCCACAAGATAAATAAAGGCAGTACAGTCCCGAGGTAAATGAAGGCAGTGCTGAGGTAAATGAAGGCAGCCCTGAAGTAAATGACAGCAGTCGTTGGTATATGAGGGCAGTCTCGAGGTAAATAATGCTGTGTGCTCTTGACACTATTATCATACCACTTGTTTTGTGTTTTATTTTCACATCACATTAATATTGACTTTCAAGCTAGAATTATCTGAGATATTATAAAAATATTGACAGTTTCTCTACTAACTGATATATATGCATGTCCTTGTGTATAGCCATTATCATTGATGATTTCAGATTGTTGGATTGGGTTTAAGGGGTGTTTTCGAACTTGTTCGCGAGACGAGAGACAACTACCCCGAACTATGTATAAAGGCCATGAAAGCTCTGCTAGACATGTTACAGGGGCAACTACCAGAGAGCATGAAGTTAGAACCAGTCGACATTGTAGGTAAGTGTAGCATTGGGATTTCAAATGGCCTCAAAAGATGGCTTCTTCACACAAGATGATAAACACTGAATCTGGTGAAATTATAAATATGCTAACAACAGGATGTTGCTCAATAGAGAAAACACAGACTTAAGCTGTATTTTCAATATTTTATTCTAGTGTATTAAAAACAGTGATAATTCAGGTGATTGTTTGTTTGTCATGTGACCAAAAAACAGCTTGGTTTAAAAAAAACTTTGTGTGAGAAAGTTTGCCTGTTACATGTACTTGGTGAAGGACATTACTCTACTCAGATTCATTCTGAGGATTTCCTCCACCAAATAAACTGGATATGTCATATACATGTATAACCTGTCATGTATTAAAAATGGCATTAATACTCGGAGTAGCCTACGCAGATTATATAAGTTGATAAGCTGTTCAATATGATGTATTTGTTACAGATGGTCTGTTTCAACTGCTGATGGACATTGCCACCAATTCCGGTCCAGATTTTGTCCACGATGGACTGTCGCTCACTTCCTTGGCCTGTTCTGCCCTGATCAGTCTTGTGGTAGCCCTTGGTGATACAGGCAAGCTTCTCACTGCTGTATCAGCCATGCTAATGAGTACCGGCCCTCTGGCTACACAGTATATCAAGGTATGTTTATATGTCACTGCTTATACAGGCCCTATGACTACCGGTACACAGTATATCAAGGTATGTTTATATGTCACTGCTTATACAGGCCCTATGACTACCGGTACACAGTATATCAAGGTATGTTTATATGTCACTGCTTATACAGGCCCTATGACTACCGGTACACAGTATATCAAGGTATGTTTATATGTCACTGCTTATACAGGCCCTATGACTACCGGTACACAGTATTTTAGGTATGTTTATATGTTAACGTTTATACAGGCCCTCTGACTACACAATATATCAAGGTATGTTTATATGTCACTGCTTATACAGGCCCTATGACTACGGGTACACAATATATCAAGGTATGTTTATATGTCACTGCTTATACAGGCCCTATGACTATGGGTACACAGTATATCAAGGTATGTTTATATGTCACTGCTTATACAGGCTCTATGACTACCGGTACACAGTATATCAATGTATGTTTATATGTCACTGCTTATACAGGCCCTATGACTATGGGTACACAGTATATCAAGGTATGTTTATATGTCACTGCTTATACAGGCCCTATGACTACCGGTACACAGTATATCAAGGTATGTTTATATGTCAACATTTATACAGGCCCTCTGGCTACACAATATATCAAGGTATGTTTATATGTCACTGCTTATACAGGCCCTATGACTACGGGTACACAATATATCAAGGTATGTTTATATGTCACTGCTTATACAGGCCCTATGACTACCGGTACACAATATATCAAGGTATGTTTATATGTCACTGCTTATACAGGCCCTATGACTACACAATATATCAAGGTATGTTTATATGTCACTGCTTATACAGGCCCTATGACTACGGGTACACAATATATCAAGGTATGTTTATATGTCACTGCTTATACAGGCTCTATGACTACGGGTACACAATATATCAAGGTATGTTTATATGTCACTGCTTATACAGGCCCTATGACTACGGGTACAAAGTATATCAAGGTATGTTTATATGTCACTGCTTAAACAGGCCCTATGACTACCGGTACACAATATATCAAGGTATGTTTATATGTCACTACTTATACAGGCCCTATGACTACCGGTACACAATATATCAAGGTATGTTTATATGTCACTGCTTATACAGGCCCTATGACTTTGGGTACACAATATATCAAGGTATGTTTATATGTCACTGCTTATACAGGCCCTATGACTACCGGTACACAATATATCAAGGTATGTTTATATGTCACTGCTTATACAGGCCCTATGACTACCAGTACACAATATATCAAGGTATGTTTATATGTCACTGCTTATACAGGCCCTATGAATACACTATATCAAGGTATGTTTATATGTCACTGCTTATACAGGCCCTATGACTACGGGTACACAGTATATCAAGGTATGTTTATATGTCACTGCTTATACAGGCCCTATGACTACCGGTACACAATATATCAAGGTATGTTTATATGTCACTGCTTATACAGGCCCTATGACTACCGGTACACAGTATATCAAGGTATGTTTATATGTCAACGTTTATACAGGCCCTCTGGCTACACAGTATAGTTATGGTACTTTTTCTGAGTACATGTATATTAGTTATGGTACTTTTTTGCTGAGTACATGTATATTAGTTATGGTAATTTTTTGCTGGCTACATTTATATTTGTTAAGATTTTTTTTTTTGCTGAGTGATTTAGTAATGGTCCTTTTTTGCAGAGTGTTTTGGTAAGATACTTTTTATGACCCTCAAAAATATTTTGGATGGCATAAAGTTATTGCAGTGTCTGTCCATCCGTCCTTCCATCCGATATTTCGTGCTACAAATGATCAACATAACATGACATGTCACGTGTAAGATCCACATCCGTACCTCAAAGGTCAAGGTTACACTTCGAGTTTGTTTGACAACTCTTTGAGTTTGTGTGATATTTCATGTCCGACCTGTAACTTTGTCATTCATAGATGGATTTTATAAATGATCAGCTTAACATTACGACATGTCGCGTGTAACACCCAGACTCCCACTTCAAGGTCTCAATTTAACTTTTTTTGACAAATTTTTTGTCCTGTCTGTAGCTTTGTCAACTATGGATAAATTTCAAAAACACTTAGCTCAGTTCATCAGCATGACATGGCGATGTGCCACATTTAAGACCCTACCTTAAAGGTTAAGGTCACACTTTGACTTTGTTTGACAACACTGAGTCTGTGTGGGATTTCGTGTCCAGTCTGCAACTTGCCATACATGAATGGATTTCAAACACACTTAGCTCAGTTGATCAACATGACATGATGAGTGTAAGACATATAACCTTTTCTCAAAGGTCAATGTCGCACTTTTAAGGGATTTTAAAAAATCTTGACACAAGTGATCAAAATGTCATGATGATGTGTCACCTGCATTTACCTGTAGAAATACCCAGACCTTTACATGAGATGTCAAGGTTACACAAATGTCAAGGTCATACATTAATGTAAAAAACAACAACATGAAATTGCGTATCTAGTCTCAAACAACAGTCCATTTATCATGATATTCATGGATACATTTAAATCACTATCTATTATAAAATATATTGTTATTTTCTGAGACCATTTTGGAGGCATGTGACACTTACCAGTGACATTTCTTGTTTGCTGAGTGTATTAGTTTGGTTCTTTTTTGCTGAGTACATTTATATTTGTTATGGTACATTTTTGCTGAGTGTTTTAGTTATTGTCCTTTTTTGCAGAATGTATAAGTTATGATGTTTTTTAGCTGAGTGTATTAGATATATGATACTTTTTTGCTGAGTATATTAGTTATGGGTTTTAGCAATATGTGATTTTTTATTATTCTAGGTTCCTGGTATCTTAACATCACTGCAGAAAAGTGTACAAGCTGTCTTGTTGGGAAAAACTCACCTTCCAGACTGGTTCAGTCATGGTGTAAAGGACAAATCTTTACTGTTCTCATTCAAAATAGAGAGCATACCACCAGGTCAGTAAGATTATCAGTACGTCATGTAGGTCCAGATGTCAGTATTCTCCAAGTCCTTCATGACAGGGTTGTCCCTAGCAGTGCAAGGCACATGTATAGTCTCATGATCTCTGATTACCCACTGCTTCGGCTGTGGGTCCACACAGTTTTATGAGAAAGTTTGCCAGTTACTTACGACAAGATTCTGATTATTTCATGAGTCTGAGGTCTCCTCATATATTACCTGTAATGTGGTGAAAATGAAGTTAGATCTGCCTTCACATGACCATGTTTTATTTTAAGTTTTTTTTTTTTTTTTCTTTTATAAATATAATTTCAGTGGCATATTTATGAATTAAATATCAGGATCAATAGTTATTAGTGGTAAACAAAAATGTTTTGTCTGTAAAAATATGTTGTGTAAAACATAATAATTTTACAGCAAAAACTAATTTTAAATGTGGAAAATCAATGCAAATTTAGAGTTGCCAAAACAGCAAATATTTTTGCTTCTGATAAGTGTAAAATATTCTGCTAAAACTTTCAGCATTTCTTAATGTACAAGTTGGCATTTAGACAAATATTAAATCAAGTTTTAACACACACACAAGTTTTTGTATTATTTCAATGTATTCAATTGAATTTGAAAAATATTAAATATTTTATTTACCACTAAATTGATTGTTCAATTTGATTTATGTTTTTCTCCAAAAACTCTTCACAACATTCAAACAACCTTTGTCTGAAACAAAGGCCCAAACAATGAAATGGAAGATAACTATAATCTTATAATGTTTTTCTCCATATTTGTGTTGCATATATCGTAATGACACAGCTGGGCCTTTCAGGACCATGCCGGATCTCTTGGTTGTATATAATGTCTGAAGAACATCATTTGTCTGCCCATAAACTTACAATCTTATTCATTTTATGATATGAAACACAATAAGTACTTGTATCAGCATTGTATATTTTTTTATTTTATCTGACTTCTATCACATTACAGTTGCTGCCCATGATAACCCAAGTATAACTGCGATGACCAGTGACGGTAGACACCTGTATATTCACAACAAGTATGGCCTGTTTAAAATAGGCTCTGGTTTTGGAGGCTCATTAACAGTAAGTGACTTGTTATTGAGGTAGTGTTGGGGGGTATTCATGATTATAACTAGTGGATGAGTGAATATAAATCCAGATTGACTCTCCAAAATATGAAATGACTTTGATACGTTTACAAATTAGTTTTCAACATGGACATTTACGGTGCCATGAGTCTCCCACCTATGACTATGTGGGGAACTAATCAGTGATTTGCAGAGAAACGATGAGTCTAGTACTTATTAAACACCTAGTGGATCCCAGGAAAGATGGTAAGGTGGGCTGGCGGTCGTTAATTATTTTGTAATATCTTGAAAAAAGGCATTAAACTTCATGCAAACAAACAAATCAACAAGTTTAACTTATAGACAATACTACAGTCTACACAGTCTGTCCCGGTCCCTAATATCTCCCGTATTAGGTCTGTTAAACTCCAATGAAAAGCAGGAAGTTTTATTCCTGTCCTACAATTGATAATACATTAATGTTTACCAAACTGTGACATCATTCAATTTATGCTTCTGACCAATCAACATGCTCAAATGCCACTGCTGTGTGACCGACCAAACTGTCACATCATTCAACTTATGCTTCTGACCAATCAACATGCTCAAATGCCACTGCTATGTGACGGACCCAAGCTGGGTCTGTTCTACAGCCTTCTACAGAGATGAAGCATTTCAACAACAGTGATTATAAACATGCTGATTGATCCACGACAAACTTCTAAACTTTGCGACACTGTAGTGAACGTTGTAACGCACTATGAAGGGTCAGGCATGGAATTCCCTGCTTTTTCATTTAAGCATAGCTGACCCGAGTTGATTAATGTCTTGAGTTTTGCTTTTGTCTGTTAAACTATAAATGATTGTTTAATACATGTAGATATTGAGACTTACATGTACAATGGGTATAACAATTTTGTGATGTACTTAAGCTATGCCATACAATGTTATGTTTCAAATGCTTGTTATTTGTTGCATTTTGATGATTATATAAAGATTTCTTAGTGACTTAAACTTGATATTTTTACTGTTAAATAAAGTGAAATTTTAAATGTTTGTCCACTGCTTTCCTTCATGAAATAAATAAAAGTTGATTGTAGCGAAATAACAATTATATTACACTCAAGAACCAAGAGATGGGCCTGCTCACTTGTGGCAACGCCATCCCTGACCATACCAAGAGATGGGCCTGCTCACTTGTGGCAACGCCATCCCTGACCATACCAAGAGATGGGCCTGCTCACTTGTGGCAACGCCATCCCTGACCATACCAAGAGATAGACCTGCTCACTTGTGGCAACGCCATCTCTGATCATACCAAGAAATAGGCCTACTCACTTATGGCAACACCATCGCTGACCATACCAAAAGATGGGCCTGCTCACTTGTGGCAACGCCATCTCTGACCATACCAAAAGATGGGCCTGCTCACTTGTGGCAATGCCGTCCCTGACCATACCAAAAGATGGGCCTGCTCACTTGTGGTAACGCCATCTCTGACCATACCAAGGGATAGGCCTACTCACTTGTGGCAATGCCATCTCTGACCATACCAAAAGATGAGCCTGCTCACTTGTGGCAACGCCATCTCCGACCATACCAAGGGATAGGCCTACTCATTTGTGGCAATGCCATCTCTGACCATACCAAGAAGTAGACCTACTCACTTGTGGCAACACCATATCTGACCATACCAAAAGATTGGCCTGCTCACTCGTGGCAATGCCTTTACTGACGATACCACTTCAGTGGTCTCTCGATGATACAAACATGATCTTTTGTTGAAACCAATACTTATTCTCTATGGTGTCATTTATGATAGTTTGTAGCATATTCATAAGTTGTAGATTTATTCTAACCATACATATGATTTCAGGGTCACATATATTGCCACAAGGAAATGTTACCTGCAAAGACTAGTGTATGGTTGGCCTACGCTGGGGTAAGTTGTAAAATATACTCACAAATATATGTTATAGACTTGTTATGGTCATGACATTGACAAACGATTGTTTATCAAGACAAAATTCAGATAATTCTACATCTCAACTTTGATTCATTTGCCGAGTCTTTTGTAAATATGTGAATTAATAAATGTCCATACTAAGTACTGTGGAATGATAAAGAAACATAAAAGTAATGCAAACGTATATATAGTTTGGTAACAAAATTAGATACACACATGTGGTTTTTTCATACTTAAAATGTATGTTAGTTGGGCCTGATTAGCTCAGTCGGTAGGGTATCTGACTATCAATCAATGGGTCGTGAGTTCGAATCTTAGTCAATCTTCATGATGATTGATATACAACACTGTGTCTCATTGTTATTCATCTCTCACTGCTGATTCAAGTGGGAAGGTTATCAGTTACTTGTTGAGAGGCTTGAGTACTGATCATGTAAGTAAAATGACTGCAGAGGTCTTCAAGGTTTGTGGTAAGGGTTGTGAAATGTGGTCTTGGTTATTTGAAAACACTGACATAATAAATACAATATCTAATATAAAAGTCATAATCATTGGAATCAACGCCACTGTCAGTATCAGCTTATCGTAGCAAAATTCATTGAAGAGTTAATGTAATTTTGAAGTTTATTTAATGTTTTTAACATATGTTTCAATATTCATATAAGTGAAACTTTCATTATAGAGTTCTGGAACCCATTTTACTAATCTAAGTTTTAAGTCTAAAAAAATTGGTGACTATTGCAGATGTTTTATTAACACAAAATAATTTAAAAAGGAATATAATTTACAATCTTATAATGATGCAAGGGAAACACTGAATGGTGTGGCTTTTTTCCATGATTTCAAATATTATAAAATTAATGAAACAGGCATTTGGAGTTTTTATTCATCTGTTACATTGGTTATCTAACCTGGCTTTGTTGGTTTTGGGTTATCTAACCTGGCTTTGTCAGTTATAGGTGATCTAACCTGGCTTTGTCAGTTATAGGTGATCTAACCTGGCTTTGTCATTTATTGATTATCTAACCTGGCTTTGTCAGTTATTGGTGATCTAACCTAGCTTTGTCAGTTATAGGTGATTTAACTTGGCTTTGAAAGTTATTGGTTATCTAACCTGGCTTTGTCAGTTATTGGTGATCTAATCTGGCTTTGTCAGTTATTGGTGATCTAACCTGGCTTTGTCAGCTATTGGTTATCTAACCTGGCTTAGTCAGTTATTGGTGATCTAACCTGGTTTTGTCAGTTATTGGTTATCTAACCTGGCTTTGTCAGTTATTGGTGATCTAACCTGGCTTTGTCAGTTATTGGTTATCTAGCCTGGCTTTGTCAGTGATTGGTGATCTAACCTGGCTTTGTTAGTTATTGGTTATCTAACCTGGCTGTGTCAGTTAAAGGTAACTAACTTGGCTTAGTCAGTTATTGGTTGTCTAACCTGGCTTAGTCAGTTATTGGTTAACTAACCTGACTTAGTCAGTTATTGGTTATCTAACCTGGCTTTGTCAGTTATTGGTTATCGAGCCTGGCTTAGGCAGTTATTGGTTATCTAGCCTGGCTAAGTCAGTTATTGGTTATCTAACCTAGCTTTGTCAGTTATTGGTTATCTAGCTTGACTTTGTCAGTTATTGGTTATCTAACCTGGCTTTGTCAGTTATGGATTATCTAGCCTGGCTTAGTCATTTATTGGTTATCTAACCTGGCTTTGTCAGTTATTGGTTATCTAGCCTGGCTTTGTCAGTTATTGGTTATCTAGCCTGGCTTAGTCATTTATTGGTTATCTAGCCTGGCTTTGTCAATTATTGGTTATCTAGCCTGGCTTTGTCAGTTATTGATTATCTAGCCTGGCTTAGTCATTTATTGGTTATCTAATCTGGCTTTGTCAGTTATTGGTTATCTAGCCTGGCTTAGGCAGTTATTGGTTATCTAGCCTGGCTTAGTCAGTTATTGGTTATCTAGCTGGACTTTGTCAGTTATTGGTTATCTAACCTGGCTTTGTCAGTTATTGATTATCTAACATGGCTTTGTCAGTTTAATATTATTAAGTGGATATTTGAAGATATCATTCAACATAAATGTTTTAATTGTTACACACATGATTCTATGTTACAGAAGATCCTGTTGTGCAGAATAGACAACTCCACCCAGCTGTGTATGATCAATACTGACACATTGGAAGTGGAAAACCTCTGTGAGATGGATGGTATGAGTCCTTAATCTCAGAACAGAGCCTTGATATAGTCGCCATTTATCTCAGTGGATGCCCATAACTTTTATATGTTCTCTTCAGAATGAGTTTAGTATCATTTTCAACACATTACAGTTTATGTATGGCATTCAGTTATATTGGTGGAGAAAGATCTTGGAATGAATATTCAGTAGAATCACTTTCTTAAGTAACTGGCAAACTTTCTCACAAGTTTTTGGACCGAGTTGGACTTGAACCCGTGACCTCAACTTTGAGAAGTTTGTGATCTTGAGACAGTGCCTAAGACCATTTGGTCATTCAGAATCCTACACACGCATGCATGTGAATTAAGAACTTGTTCTAACAATGATATAAATCAGTGATAAGATAGTATTTGATACAAATTGTTGCTGATATCTGAGATTTATTTTTTTACCTTTAAGTGATATGATTGGGCGCACAAAATGACCTATTTATGTGTCGACGTGCCGTAAAACACCATTCATTCATTCATTCATTCATTCATTCATTCATTCATTCATTCATTCATTCATTCATTTAATGATATGTGTATTTGCAATAATACAAAAAAATATGAAGTATGAAACCTTTTAAAAATATGAGCTTATAAATATATATATATATATATATATAAATATTTAAAATCAGAAATTTGTGGAGCTGGTGATTGGGCTTCAACCCCATGATCAAATGGTAGTGGGTTTGATCCTCCGCCATGGCCGTACGTGGTGTCATTGAGCAAGGCACTTTTTCCGCATATGCTTAGTACTGGTTCTACCCAGGAAGATTTCGATCATGATAACTTGTTTCACAATCGAAGTAAAATAAGTAAGTTTAAATTAAATCCGAAATTATAGACATAATTAAAACTATGTAACATGCCATATAAAACATTTCACCCTCTCTTTGAGATGGCCATGTGCAGTTGGAGCTATGGGTGAAGCATGGTTCAATGTTCAATTATTTGCTAGTTACAGAAGGATTCATGTATGCAACCTTTACAATTAAACTATAAAATGTTGAATGGGACAGGCAACTTGCCCTGGGTTGGTACCGATTTTTCATCCATTAATACAATTTAGGTTTGAATCTCCTTATGAGTGTTATGGAAGTGTATGGTTGCTCGCAACTTTATTGGCTGGTTTTCCCAACATAATGCCATTTCTCTACCATTTAAAGATCCCATGTACCCATGGAACATGATTGGATAAGCTACATGTATGTTGCTAGTTTCATATGTAGAGTTCTCATTAGAGGTAGTAAGAGCCTACACAGTAAACTGAACTGAAATTTAACTGGCCGAGACAAGTTTGAAGCCAAAAGTATACAATATTTTTTTTAGGGGTTTGAACAGGCCAAAAGTGATTTTATATTTACATGTATTATTATTTTGGCCTGTAGCCATTTGTAACTGAGAAGTCTGTGTGTACAGTATTGTATATATCAGATTTATATACCTCTACACAGTTGGCATCTGTTTCAGGACATGGTGTGGCCCCATGTGCCATGTTCTGTGATGGAGAACACATTGGACAGATAACTGCAGCTAAAGATGTAAGTCTCCCATCAAATACCCGTATGGCACTAATTACAAATTAGTACAAAGTGTGGAATAAATGTACATGTAGTCAATTTCCATCTACATGTACCTCTAACATTTCTGTTACTTCATAAATACCCCGTCATCAAAACTAACATTGACTGTTTAAACATGATACTGATATTTGTATAAATATTCAGACACTGTTTAAACATGACACTGATATTTGTATAAATATTCAGACACTGTTTAGAATCATACTGAGCTGTGCCCTGTTATCTCAGTCAGTAGCTCATCTGACTCAATCCAGGGGTTGTTAGTTTGAACCTCTGTGCTGATTCAAGTAGGAAAATTATCAGTTACTTGTGGAATTGGGTGTACTTGAGTACTGGTAAACCTTCTTGGATCCCAGGAAAGAGTTGGTTAGGTTAACTGATTGTCCGTTAGGCTTCTATAGCATAAAAATGACTCTAAACATTCAAACAAACAAACACAATTCATACATTGTAATGGCTTTTAGGGAAAAGAAATACCACAGGGGTACATGTGCTGTAGATTCTCTACGTTACTACAACACTTTTTAGAAAAACACATGCAGGAATTATTTTGTAACTCATTTTCACAGTCTAAATCATTATCACTTTTATACACAACACAGTGCAACAAAAATCATCATACTGTAATAGAAATTATATACTATAAATTATAATGGAAATATATTCAGAAATGAAGGGCCATTTGGTGTTCATTGACAGGTCTTTACAGAAATCCATTGTGCCCTCAAAATATTTTTCAATACAAAATCACACAATAGTGAAATCATATTTTCAAGTTCGGTAAATAAACTACAAAAGATAATAAACATTTTGTGGAATATGAAATTCATGAAAATTGCATTCTTAAGACACGTCACAAATTCATAATATTAAATTAGAAAATGGACATTTGGAAGTTTATATGGTAATAATCACAAAACAAGTACAAATTCTACTGTCCTTGTTGTTTTTATCAGGACAGTTTTGTTGTCCGCATGTTTGATCCTGGACATTCTCCAATGGAAGTGGTCAGTGAGATCCCTCTTAAACTGACACGTAAATGTGTAGATGCCTTCGGCACGGACATCACAGAAGGTGGGGCTGAGAGGAAAACTATTTGTAAGTAGCCGATGTCTATTTCTTTGTTACATCATTGAGGTTTATTGTTTATTCATTTCATACTGTATCACGTCAGCCGTGTCTACTTGAGATGTAGAGAGATTATTAATTTCACTATTCTGCTAATTTTTATATAAAAGTCTTTTTTGTTATGTGTTTCCTTCACTACAAGTATGCCCATGTGTATATTTTGATTATATCTATACTGTTACATTCAGTATATTGTGATTGTCTGTGAATGACCAGTTGCTTCAAATGCATGATTAGTATGATGCAGTTTCATTTATAAACTACATGTACATGCATGTATACATGTACAAACAACTGAAAATTATTCCTTATTATGTGACACTAGTTTTGAGTAGTGTTGATTAAAGACCACATTCATGTAAATAAATATCTAATATTATAATGTTACTGCGCACTTGTAGTTATATTGGAGACAGCTATACAAAAGCATCCTACTGTCAGTCCTTCATATCATGCTCCTGTTTCACTAGCACATTTACGTGTATACTTAAATACTTAACCACTTCAGTCTAAGAAAAGCAGCTGAATGATCATGATTTTTACTGGTTTTAGCAAAAATGCACATGATTATTTAATCTGCATACAGTAGCCAGTGTATCTTGACTAACTCCTGCTGCAAATGATGGCCATACAGATACGAAAATAATGTTAAATTATGATGCAGGAAATACCTGTTGGAATGGGTCTGAATGTGAGCATTTTCGCTTCTTGCTGATAATCAGAATGTAACGTTCGCTGATTTGCATTGGAGCTGAGGAGATGTGTTTTGTAGTCCATATTCAATGTAAGATTGGCACGGAGATGACAACCAGCATTCCATTTACTCCGTATCAATGGCTGTCAAATGCAGGAGTGTTCCCTTTTTCTGAACATAAAGTAGAGTAGTCCAGTCCAGTGGAGTTTGATGGTGTCCTTAATATTGATTATGTAATAAATGAATAACCAGTCAAAATTGATTCAAGCTTTTAAGTATGCAAGTTAAATGTTGATGAAATAGAAGCCTGTAAATGGCATGTACTACAACATGTGTAAACTATGACAATATTGACATGTACTACAACATGTGTAAACTATGACAATAATGGCATGTACTACAACATGTGTAAACTTTGACAAGAATGGCATGTACTACAACATGTGTAAACTAAGACAATAATGGCAGGTACTACAACATGTGTAAACTATGGCAATATTTAAAAATTGTTCATACTTACAATCCTTTCAATGATTTCATATCATAGCATGAAACAAGGAAGTAACTATGTAACTAAAGAAACAGCTACCCTGCCCCCTACAACAGCTACCCTACCTGCCCCCTACAACAGCTACCCTACCCTGCCCACTACAACAGCTACCCTACCCTGCCCACTACAACAGCTACCCTACCCTGTCCACTACAACAGCTACCCTGCCCCCTACAACAGCTACCCTACCCTGCCCACTACTATGCAACATCATCCAAAAGCATCACAATATGCCATCTCTTCCAAACAAGCCCTGTACTGTATACTTACATTACTATATGTCTTATGGTCACTTTGTCATCAGGTTTTAGTCAGCATTGAAATACTGACCAACAGGTTTCTTAATATGCTGGAATTCAAAACTGCACCAATGAAAAAAATTCACAGTTGTATCTGTAAAAGTTAAATGTCTCCTTGATATATATCTGTGTCACTGGTGCATTTAGAGGAAGCAGGGAATTTGGATCTCTGGGAGATTTTCTGAATATTAAAAAAAAGACATGTATTTCAGTGAAAATGGTGAAAAGCATATACTAAGGCCCTCCTTTTAAGACACTTATATAGTTACAAAGGATCTTTAAAACAATTCTCAACCCTTTGTTTAGCATTCATTTTGTGGTTACAGGTACAGGATTCGATGAAGACATTGCTTCTATCACAGCAGGGAAAGAGTTCACTCTAGTCAAGACAACAGGAGGAAAGGTAAACAATATATTCATGTTTTTATTTCACTTCAGTTCTGTGTTAATAGTAAGGGTGGGAATGTCAAAAAACAGTTATTTTGCAGAAAGCCCAAAGCTACTGATTATTGTATTACTTGTATTTTTTCTTTGAGAAAAAAGAAGCCTGGTATTTGAGGTAAATGTGGCCAATGTCAAGGTCTCTGTTAAAAAAAAAGTTTCCAACCAATAACCACCCAATAACATTAGTTTGTTTTCAATATATTATAATTTTTGTCCATCCTTCTTGTAATGAGCTCATTGTCATCACAATGGCTGTTTGGTGTATTTCCGTTTGTGTCCAATCTTGTCAAGGTTATACATGTAATTTATTAATGCATGAAGGGATTTTGAGGAAACCACCTGACAGATTTTGAAATGGCTCCAATGTTACTATATCAGAAGACGTGTCGCACACGAGACCCAGATCCGTATCTTAAAGGTCATGGTTACACTTAGAAATAGATATAAAATTTTGTATCCATGCCATATGTTGTAAATGTGCCATAAATGTCACCATAATGAGACACTGTTTGATCACAGGTCTATACTGACTCGCTCGGCATTTTATCCCTTGTGCAACTAGTTATGAATTTTGCTCATAGGATCCTAACATGAAAAGGTAACCTGGGATTGCTCTTGAGGGATATCAAGGTTAAGATCACAGAATGACTTCTGCTTTGTATTAAACATGTATTTGGAAATACAAAGGTGAGCTGTGCTCTTGTCATGACAACCAACAGTGTTTATAGCTTAAGATAATTCACAACTGAATGCAAGTGCCCTTGAGTACCCTTGAACAAAATGTAGATCGCCTTTTGAAAAGATCCTTGCATCCAGTTTGTACCTTTTATATTCACTGAGGGGTTTTGATATTCACTGAGGGGTTTTGAAATAACAGATAATCACCATATCAACATGTAGTGTGTCAGACCAAGTTCTGTATCTCAAAGGTCAAGGTTACAACTAGAGGTCAATTATATGAAAAGGTAGATACATCTTTTACATTCACAGACCATAGCGGATATTTGTTACTAACATGTTATTTGTTATTTTTGGGAAACAATAAATCAATAATTTTGCCCCTGCCATTTTCAATATAGTATCAATATAGTATCAATATAGTATCAGTGCTGTCCTTACGTACGTCCCGTACAAAAATGGTTTCTGACTTATATCTTTAGTTTTAATGAATATATTTAAACAAAATTTGGTGTGTGACTTCACATTCAGGTAATACAGGTCAAGTTCGTATTTTATTCCGGTCTGATGATTTTTGATGGAGTTATGCCCCTTTTTGGAGTTAGATTATTGACAAATGTCAAGAAATTGGTTTCCGCTCGATGTCTCTTGAAGGATTGGATGGATTTGATTCATATTTAGTAGAAAGATGTATGGTGATAAACTACAGCTCAAGTTCAATTTCCGTCAAAATCCTCCCATATTAATTAGGTGTTCTGGGCTCTGATTGGCTGATAGTTTCCAACCTCTAAAATCTTTATTGATTGACCGATTTTGATGAAACTTGATATTTGGCTTTATTGTCTTCAATAAAACAAACAAAGAACCAATAGAGTGGAAATAATTAATACATTTCAAATTGGGGGAAAATATTTACAAGAAATGTTTGATTTCAGGTTTTGTATTCTGGAAAGTCTGCAGTATTGGGTATAAAGCAAGGTGGACCCACAGCTGGAAAGTGGGCCGAGTTGCCGATAACAAAGTCTCCAAAGATAGTACAGGTGGCAACTGGCCATGATGGGCAACATGCTTTAATTGTAGCCGAGGATGGAAGTGTGTTCTTTGTTGGCACACCAAGACGTGGGGAGGATGGCGACTCTAGTCTCTGTAAGTTTCCTCCTTTTGTTCTACATATCGAGGGATGAATGCGAAAAAGGTGTAAGTGCTTATAAATAAAGAAGCATTTAGACGTTTATCGTCTGGTGGTACAGTAAAAGATGTGCTACTCTTATTTACTTTAATAACTAGAGATTGAACATAGTCTGGTAGTCTTGTAAGGAAATGCCCACTCCTTATATTGGAGGTTTTTGATACCATCCATGGCCACTTCCTATCAGGTGTAGAGGATAGTTTGGGTTTTTTGTCAAGGGTTCAATTTTCCATTAACATTGGGAAAGACAGTGGCTCTACTTAGACTGACGAATATGCAAATTTGGAAGACCATATTCATTCTCCAACAACAACTGGTTGCCATATATATAACCTGTAATGTGTTGTAAACTGAATTTAAGTCCATTAAAAAAATGAAAGACCATCTTACCTGGTTTCAGAATGATAAACTGTCAGGGATTTTAAGTAATGACTCAATTGTATGACTTTAATTGAATTCAATCAATTCTATAGTGTGTTACTGGCTCTCTGGTAAAATATTTTCCTTATTATATAAATGTTGTTTTTCTTAGCCAAAGCTAGGAGGCCACCAAAGGCTGTGAAACCAAAGAAGATGATAAGATTGGAGTCAAAGGTCGTGACTGATGCTGCATGTAACAATGGCACAAGTGCAGTGATCACTAATGATGGTGGACTTTACATGTTTGGTAAAGATACAGCACATTGCCATCAAGCCAGTGGTAAGATATATCTCATCATTTCATCTTAAGTCTTTGCTTGTTGTTTTTTGTTATTATTAGTCTTTTTGAAAAATTAATTGTAACTGAAATCTATGAAAAGAAATTGTTAGCTTTTTTTCATGAATTCTTTTGTAGGAGAGGGGGCAACTTTCTTCTATCAAAGTACATGTCAGCTGAAACTAATAATCAAGTAGGATGAAAATAACCCAACTCAAAAAGTCCTGTCTTTTTCCAATTATACACTAGAAAATAAAACAAATACATTTTCAATGCTTCATATATATATATCATCTCACTGCAGGTCATGTGACAGATTTGAAGGATCAGGTGGTTACCCAGATTACATTGGGTAAGGCCCACGCTGTAGCGCTTACAAGTAAGGGACGCATCTTCACATTTGGTATCAACAATAAGGGACAGTGTGGCAGAGACTTCACCCCAGGGGCTGCCAAAGATGGTGGGTATCAATTTTAAGTGTTATCTGACAGTTAAAAGCAAATTGTAATGTGTTGTTTTTTTGCTGTATGCTGATAAATGTAGCTCATTTGTGAATTTCATGTCCCTGGGTCTTACGGTTAGGCCCTGAGAGTAGGGCCCACTTGACTTAATCTATATAAGAGAAAATAACAAAAAAAACATCATTTCTGATGACTGAATAGACTCATTTGAATGTTTTTTGATGTGACATTTTTGCTGACATGACAGTTAATGCTTATGTTTTATTGAGTGCTCCAGCCACTTCTGTAACATTTTGGCCTGGGCAGAAATAGTCAAATTTAAGATAAACTTAAAAATCTTATAGGAAGCACTGGAAAACAAATTGTAAGCATAATTATTGAGGTATATGGGTCTGTCAGAAACATTGTGAATGTCCCTTGGTCTCACGGTTTCAATACTATTTTACTAAATCTATATAAGAGAAAATGATGGGATTTGTTGATGCAGTTATGACATTCCAAATTCATGTTTGGTTTTTGCCGCCTACTGAAGGACAAAAGTTGGAAAATAGATTCATATAGCTTTATGTCATCAAGAATAATCAGGTGACTGTTAAGGTTCAGAGCCTCTTGTTTATGTTATTGATAGTTGACCTCATCTGTATCTACAGTTGGCAGTATACTTATTGGTGTTATTGATAGTTGACCTCATCTGTATCTACAGTTGGCAGTATACTTATTTGTGTTATTGATAGTTGACCCCATCTGTATCTACAGTTGGCAGTATACTTATTTGTGTTATTGATAGTTGACCCCATCTGTATCTACAGTTGGCAGTATACTTATTGGTGTTATTGATAGTTGACCTCATCTGTATTTACAGTTGGCAGTATACTTATTTGTGTTATTGATAGTTGACCCCATCTGTATCTACAGTTGGCAGTATACTTATTTGTGTTATTGATAGTTGACCCCATCTGTATCTACAGTTGGCAGTATACTTATTGGTGTTATTGATAGTTGACCCCATCTGTATCTACAGTTGGCAGTATACTTATTGGTGTTATTGATAGTTGACCTCATCTGTATCTACAGTTGGCAGTATACTTATTTGTGTTATTGATAGTTGACCCCATCTGTATCTACAGTTGGCAGTATACTTATTTGTGTTATTGATAGTTGACCCCATCTGTATCTACAGTTGGCAGTATACTTATTGGTGTTATTGATAGTTGACCCCATCTGTATCTACAGTTGGCAGTATACTTATTTGTGTTATTGATAGTTGACCCCATCTGTATCTACAGTTGGCAGTATACTTATTTGTGTTATTGATAGTTGACCTCATCTGTATCTACAGTTGGCAGTATACTTATTGGTGTTATTGATAGTTGACCTCATCTGTATCTACAGTTGGCAGTATACTTATTTGTGTTATTGATAGTTGACCCCATCTGTATCTACAGTTGGCAGTATACTTATTTGTGTTATTGATAGTTGACCCCATCTGTATCTACAGTTGGCAGTATACTTATTTGTGTTATTGATAGTTGACCCCATCTGTATCTACAGTTGGCAGTATACTTATTTGTGTTATTGATAGTTGACCTCATCTGTATCTACAGTTGGCAGTATACTTATTTGTGTTATTGATAGTTGACCCCATCTGTATCTACAGTTGGCAGTATACTTATTTGTGTTATTGATAGTTGACCCCATCTGTATCTACAGTTGGCAGTATACTTATTTGTGTTATTGATAGTTGACCTCATCTGTATTTACAGTTGGCAGCCATAATGTAAACATGACAGAGGAAGAAGAGGAAGTTGATATGGAGTCTGTAATGTGTCCATTAGGTAAGCTCACGATGAACTAAGATTTACCCAAGTGGCAATATATGTTTGGAATGTCACTGTTTTAGTAGACAGGGCATATAGTGTTAGGCTTGTCAGTCTGGCAGTTAAGTGTCTTGTTGATATCTCTACAGTTGCTAGTCCTATTCAACAGTTATATATTTGAGCATATGAGGATTGTGTGTTGTTTTCAACTCAACAACCAAGAATGAAGTATGAGTCACAGTAGGAGTCAAAGGTCAAATAATATGCAATAAATAATAACTTCTGCAATGGATGATTTTATTTCAGAAAGAAAATGGATCAGAATGTTGATGAATAAAGTAATGTACATGTACTGTTGACTTTGACCCTGCAAATACGAAGAATCTGATCATAATCAATAGTTCTGTGTGATCAATGACGGCCATGAAGGAATCTATTAAATTAGGGGATATAACATTTTGGAATTTTATTTGGAGGTTTAAATAATAACACTTCAGCTCTCATTACACATCTATCCTTATTAAATAAAACATCCATGTAAAACAACAGCCTGTTCTAGATTGACGCTTTCAGGAGATTGTAGGCATGTAATTTTACTTGATATTTTATGTTGGTATGTAGGAAGACACAAGTGGAAGTTAGACCAGTGTATGATCTGTTTTGTGTGTGGAGAGTGTACTGGCTATGGTCTAGCATGTATCAATAGTGGAAGAAGGAAGGATAGAAACCCAGGAATGTAAGTTATTATTCTACTTTTAGTTCAACTTTTGAAGAAAAAAAAAAGGGAGGTATTGTACTCGTGTGAGTGTTGATTTTTAGCTCTTTTGGTCAAAGGCCAAAAGTGCTTAGGCGATGGTGCGTTGTCAAGTCGTCCGTCATCTGTTGTCTGTCATCTCCATAGTGTGTTAGCAGCACTTTCTCTGAAACCACTAGGCATATTAAACTGAAACTTCACATGTATGTTTCTATTGCATAGGAGACTACAGAAGATTTTTTTTTCGATTTCAAATTCAAAATGGCCGCCTTTACTAAAAAATACTCGAAAACTTAAAAAATCTTCTTCTCATGAATGGCCCAACAGACTTTCAAAATGTTTATGAAGTAATGATAACCAACTATAGTTTTGTTCGATTGTTGAAATGGTGTCCCTAGGGTTAAAAATGACCCCGCCCCGAGGGTTCAATTAGGGGACACGTGTCATTATAATAAATATATATTTTTTTTTAAAAATGGAAATGATTTTGCCTATTTCTTCACAGAAGCATTGTTTGGTGAAGGAGGTTCCGTTTTGTAAAAATGACTGGGTTCCACTGTCTTAAGAGGTCAGAAGGGGCCCTAAAAGGGTAAAAATTGGGAATTACAAAAATCATTTTCTTAAGAACCAGTATGTCAGATTTGTTCATATTTGGCATACATTATCCCTATGTGTAGGGGTTTCATTGCAGATAAGAATTTAGGGGCTAAAATTTATAGGGGCCCTGTAAGGGGACCTAGAATTTTACATAGGAATACTATGGGAAAACAGAAAATTCTCTTTTTTTTCATCTATTTAGGCAAAATTATTATTCAATTAGAGTTCTGAAGTACCATTTAGTCATAGGAAATAAGATTTGGCTCAATAAGGAGAATAGACTTCCCATAAGGGGCCAGGGTGGGTAAAAAAACAGTTAAAATAGAAAAAAATTCAAAATCTTCTTCTCAACAACTGGTCAGTCAAATATGTTAATATTTGATATGGATTATCCCAATGAGTATGGGTTTAAAGTTTGTACAAATCAAGGGTCTTGTATTTATAGGGCCCTGTAGGGGGACTTTGAGTTTTATATAGGAATACTATTGGAAAATGGAAAATTCTTTTTTTTATCATTCATTGATGACTTTTTTTATTCAGTTTGAGTTTTGAAGCAACTTCTAGTCATAACAAATATAATTTTGTACAATACGAAGGATTGACTTTCAAAAAGGGGCTAGGTGGGGTCACAAAATGATTAAAATTGACGTTGTCATAAATCTTATTTTTAACAACCGGTCTGTCAAATTTGTTCATATTTGATATAAATTATCCCTTTGATTAAAAAATCTAAGTTTGTACAAATCAAGGGACACTGGGATGTATAGAGGCCCTGTAAAGGTCTTTGAGTTTTACATAGGAATACTATGGGAAAATTCTCATTTGTTTTGTTCATTTGGGTAAATATGTTGTTTAATTTGAGATCTAAAGCATTGTCTAGTAACAATAAATTTGATTTTGTTCAATAAAGAGGATTGAATTTCCATAAGCAGCCAGGGGGCGGATGGGGCAATAAGGTTAAAATTGGGAATTTTCACAAAAAATTCCTCTCAAAAACTTTCAGGGCTTTTCCAGAATTAAATGTTTGGAGGGGTCGGACGGTAGTATAATTAAAATTTCATGCCTGGTTGGTGTTTTCATAAAAAAAAATGATGCCTTGTGGGGTAAAAGTTTTTTAAAATTTTATGCCTTGCCGGTACTTCCATCTTTGATCCGAACTTTTTCTTCTTGAAATTTTATACATTTTCTGCCCGGATATTTCCTACCATTGTATAAAAAAACATAAAATTTTCTTCCCCATGTACCGCAGCACCTATATTTCAAAAGTCAATATCCCGCAGCGTAAAGATTTCGGCGAGCGTCTATCTTTATCGCAGCAGAAACTGAAGGTCTTTTAAATTTACCTTGATTTGACCTACATGTTTGCAACTGACACGCGTGTTGTAACAATTGAAATACACAACCTCCAGACATCAGGACCAAGTGTAACGTTTTACGTGACTGCACATACACTGGTGTTGTTTATGTTAGGGATTGTCTTCAATTTACTTTTTCATCTCAAACTGATTGATCTTTTTTGTTAAGACCGCCATAATATAATTACATTACCTGACAACAACATATGATTTAATTTGTTTGTTTGAAACAAAGTATAATTATCTACCTGCGGACTTCCCAAAAGGTGACAAAAAAACAACATATTCTTGGTCGTGAATAAATTATTAACACGGAAATTCACGAGCTTATCAGATGTCGGAATACACTCGTAGCAGGCCGTAACCCCACCTACTTTATTATATTTATGCTGAGATGCCGTGTCACAACGTTATCTCCTCAAGTAAATTTCACGAATTATATATATCAAAATTTGAAGTATCGGATATGTTTACAAATACTCCACTACGGATATGAATATACACACGTGTATAATATTAAATTCTGCAAAAACGCCGATTCAACTCTACGGCGGCATTGCTATAATTGTATGTGTATCCCCGCTGTTTGTCAGATGGTGTAAAACGCGAATTTATTCGGCACAGATAGAAACGCCAAGTAATGCAAAGTCTATTGTGACAAAAAATCTAAGTTGGGACATTGTGTCAGCAGTGAAAATAACATCCACATTCTCAGATTTGTTAGAATCATGGCTACACTTTGATGTAACATACATCTTGGGGCCCTGGAAAATATGCACATTCAGATGGAATTAGACCAATTTTCAGTTTCTGAATTTCTTAATTAAATTGAAGTGGAATTCATAATAAATATTTTTAAATTAAAATACCATTTTGTTAAGATTTTAAAATTTCCCATGGTTGATTACTTAATTATTTGTTAGAGAAAGTTGTTTATGCAAAGAATACGACGGCACTTGTGTGTATTTATTTGGTACACAATATCAAGGAATTATATAGAGATATATTCTATACAACGCCTTGACAGTATGCAACAAGGTACTGAATTCATCATTCAAGGTCCAACAACAGCAGACTTTCATAAAGCAGGGGAATACTGGCATGCTGAGAAACCATAGAGGGTGCTGTTTAGTTATGTTCCTTGATGAGAAAAAAAAATGAAATGAAATACACTTTAAATGGTGCTATTTAAACTTAGAATAACAAAAAAGTCAAATCAAATTTCTTTTTTGGTTTAGCACCAATATTTGTCCATAAACACTTTTAAATAGCCCATGTAAAGTTGAAAAAATGACCAATAAAAGTCAATTTTAATACATTTTTTTATTTAATTCTAAACCCATGTACACCTAAAATGGCTCTATTTTAAGTTCAAAAATGAAAAACAAATCAAAGCAGAAGGGGGTACACCTCATCCCACGCCCTACGCCTCATTCTTACCCCAGGGTCTGAAAAAATCATGGGGAAAGGAAGATATTTCTTAGCGGTCGTAAAAAAACATAAATTGGACTCAAATTGTCTTTGGGCATCCATAACCGGATTGTTTGTCATCGGGTGTGCGAAATGAGGTCAAATAAGATTAAATCTTTATCGATAGCAGGGAAGCTTTTCGGAAAAGTCGTAGTTTTTGTAGCACGTTTGTGTTATCTGATCAGTGAGCCAATAATTTGGTCAGTAATTTCTTTGATCCACAAACCATGATACCCCACACACACAAGTGCATTGATGCATACTCACCGTAAACAAAATATATGTATAGCATTTGAAATTAAAATAAAATTTCTATAACGGTTTATTATTGTCGACTTTTTTATATATTTCCTACGAAGTCTGACAAGTGTTTAAATTTTTTAAAAGATGTCTGACACTTTCAAGGAATTTCTGTACATTACACCGATGGAAATTCTTTTGTTTCCTTCCAATCAAAAATGTCCAAGATACCTACTTAGTGAAATAACATGTGTCATAATAATGTTTGTTTGACTGTCAAAGTGACGTCATCGGACATTGGCACAAGGTGTTAGTGAAAGGGACAGCGTGTTCATTCTGTACATAAATTTAGGCATAACTCTCTTTACGGATTGTATCAATTTAATAGTAATTCTTTCTTTTTTTTAAGAAATTAGTATACTGAAAATAAACATTTCAGAAGACAACTAGTTACAAACGAACACTAACCTTTAAATATTATTATGTTGTTGTTTTTTCGTTTGTTATCTGTAGTGCCCCTTTATTTAATTCTCGACCTGTGGTAATTTGTGACGTAATCACTTGCATATCGGCATTAGATCAAAAGTGTAACGTCGGCGTACTTCAAAGAAAGTAGGCAACCGTCCAAACTAGTAATTTTGCAAGTGTTACAATAAGAAAACATTAGAAAGGGGATTTTAGCCTCTTTTTTTTGATTTTGTGCATGGTGGTATTTTATCAAATTGAAATTTTATGCATGGTGGTGTATATGACAATTAAATTTTATGCTCTGTGGGTCTGTGTTCTGACAAATTAAGGGGCTGGGTTGTATAAGGGTTCTGTACAGGGGATATATATTTTTTTACAGATGAATGGTATGGGAATTTAAAGTATTTCTTTTTCATAGCAATTAAATTTTTGTTCTGTATGAGTGTGGTGGGGGTATATATCCATAAGTTGTTAAGACGATCCCCCCTACCCCCACCCCCAAAGAGGGTAAATATTGTGGAATTTCAAAAAGTGCTATGGCCACTATGAGTCAGTAGAGCGTCCTAAGGCCCTCTTGGGCCTCTTGCTTATTTTGTTTAAGGTTTTTAGTAAGGTCATATGAGAGTAACTTGTGTAACTTCACATGTGTTCACTACTATAAACTGGACTCAAAGTGACAAGTGGGATAACTGTTCTAATATAGACAGATTTATCGTCCTTTACTATTATTAAAGAAAATTCATAGAGATTAAAGTTTTGCAACAAACTTAAATCTCAGTAACTACAAGTCATGAATGATTATTGATATATGACATTGCATATCATTGCCATTGGTTTCTTACTGCTGATTCAAGATGAAACTTACCAGCTACTTGCGGAGATGGCTGTGCACGAGTACTGGTTAACCTTCTATGATCCCAGGAAAGAGTGGTTGGGTTAACTAAATGTCTGTTAGCCCTCGAAATTACCCTTTTTTTTTAAACAAACAAGCAGATACTAAAATTTGATAAACATGTTTTAAATAGCTCATAATTATCTCATTTCACTTTTATTAATGCATTTACTAAAATATTGGGAGTAAATAACTTTTAATTGAGGTAGAAATCTTTTTGTAATTTCCTTATTTCCAAACTATTAGTTTACATCTGTGAAAGATGTATATAAAATGTACATATCTCTGTTGCAGGCCATGTGGTTGTGGTGCCGGGGAAGCAGGATGTACGGAGTGTGGTACTTGTAAAACATGTGCGGGAGAACAACTTTTAGACGGTGAGGACCATGATGACCTGAAAATGGACTTACTGAAGGGCAAGGATGGCCAGTTTGACCTTTCCAAGGACTTGGTCCCCCTCAACCTGATAATGGGTGAAATTCTTAATGTTGTTCTCAGTCCGTGAGCCTTCCAAGTTACATGTATAATCAGTATATTCAGCATAGCACGCTTCATTGTTTCCTTTGCGGAACTCGTAGTTGTATAGTATAGATTTTTTACAAATTCTTTTTTATTTTATGTTCGTGAAAATACACTTACCGGTAATTATTATTTTTGAATCTATAAAAAAACAACAGTTTTAGGATATTAAAAAGAATATAAAAGGGTAGTTTAAATATAATTAGGAATTAAGCAGCAAAATTTATTCTACTGAAATTGTTACAGCCTTTTCTATGAAATAAGACTTTTTAAAGATTTTCTACAAATTCTTTTTTGAGGCGCCAGATCTTCTGGCGTCTCTTTAGAATAATACTAGTTGATAAAATAATCTCATTTCATATGCACCATCTAACTGTTCAAGAGAAAGTCGTTCTTGATTTTTTTACGTATCTGTCAGATAAAGGTTACTTTTCAATGTACGAAAAATAAAGTAATGACGTGATAATGTGTTTGAGTCTTTACTTTTGATATCTGATGTCTGCGAACGATTGCTATTTACTACGAAGGCTGAAATGTAGGAGTGTCCATACTAATTAGCATTTCACTCAACAATGAAAATTGTTGTTGTTGTTGTATAGTGTTTAGCGTCGCTTTCAACAATTTTTCAGTCATATCGCGACAATGTCTACTTGAGACAGTATTCTAAGCGCTGTCACACTGAAGTATCGTGCCGCAGACACATGGTATGATACCCCACCCAGTCACATTATACTGACACTGGGCTGACCAGACCTAGAACTCTCCTCAAAATGCTGAGCGCCAAGCGAGGAAGCTTCTAGTTCCATTTTTAAAGTCTTTGGTATGACACGGCCGGGGATTGAACCCACGACCTTCCGCATGCGAGGCAGACGCTCTACCACTAGACCACGCCATGGTCTAACAATGAAAATAGTCCCTTGTAGGAGTGTCCATACGTATTAGCATATTGGCAATGAAAATAGTCTCTGAAGCAAATAAATATTACAGGCTTTCTTTATGTCGTCGTCAATCATGGTTGATTTAGAATTGATGTTAGATTCAGAAATGTTAAACATTATTGCAGAAAAGTTCTGTAATATGCTGTATAAATAGATTATATGTCATGTAGATTCAGATTCAGATCTGTCCATTTAAATGGATTATATCGGCAAGTTACACATACACTCTGTTGATAAAGGGTGTCTGGAATTTTAATCATAGTGTATTAGTGAGACCATTTTACAAGTAAACAAATTGATGCAATCGTAAAAGGTTTTCTGAGCGTCTAATTTCAACAAATATAGGATAAAATCACCACTTAAAATGGTTTATTTTGTAAACAAATCATAGAATTTGTTTAAAGCAAAAAAAAATACGGGAGGTAGATTACCTTGAGAAACTCGATCTAAAAGTTGGCACCTTAAAAAATAGGATCCTAAAAGTCATCGCATAGGTTACTGCTGTCCCGTTTATTGGGGATGTTTATTAATGTATACTTTTATGAATTTTGTATTTCGAAATACACAGATACCTAATGAAAATATTCTTCATTACAGAATCAAACATTAAATCAACAACTTATCATTTGTATTAACTTTGAAATATGAAAAGTTGTCCATAAAAAAAAAAACTCCCTTTTTTTATACCATATTTTTATGGCAACAATATTTTAGTGTCAGTTTTATACATCATGACGGATGGAGAATATTGCAGTTGATACTCTGAGGTATCCCGATGCATTAATGAACACAAAACCAAAACTGTTTTCAACACAGGATGGCATACCAATCCCGTACCCACCCAATCTTATTTCTTGTTACATGTGTTTAAACACAGAAATATACTCTGTTTTTAGCTCACCTCGCTCTTAAATGTATTTTCCTTGGTAGAACTACATTGTACATGTAGTATTAAATGTTGTTTTTGAGAGGTCACTGGGTTGAGCCATGGGATAGAACCTGCAACCTCTGGCAGCATCGCCTGTGGCATTTAAAGTCCAAAGTCTGCTCTCTTTCATTTAAACCACTACCTGTAATTTCAAAGATTATGAGTTGCATGTACAAAATCATTCATTTAATGCTTAAATATTTCTTTAGGCATATAAACTTCATTTTGATAAAAAAACAAACAATATTCTGTTTCAAATAAGATATAAATGTATAACCATGCAAAACTATGCTGTAACTTAAGGAAGTTGTGGTGTTCCTTGCCGATTTTTGACATCTCGCGAAAATTATCAATAATTTGTACATGTGTACTATAAAGTCTTAGCTTTTGTTTAACATTCTTTTTTTAAAAAATTGTTTGACAGTTTCTCGTTAACAGCGCCTCCTAGAGGTATGTATTTTACAGATGATTTTTGCCGTGTTTCCCTTTTAAAATATTCAACATTAACGCAAAAATTGTTTTTGAAAATATTTTTACATTACTAGTTTTATTATCTTTGGGATCTTCCTTTTACACAGATAAAATACAAATTATGTTACTTTCACGTCTAATCATTACGACGGGGTTGGTTTAAATGCGCCTTTAAAAACAACAAATTTTGAACGTTTACACCTGGTTGCACAAAAACACGCTGGTACATGTTCTTGAAATTTACATTTATTAAACTTCATTCATTTGACTATTATATGATAGAGCAAAAAAAAAGAGGGGGTGTTCACGCTAGTTTTTTCATAAAGTAGAGTTCAAATTAAACATGAAACCCTTAAAAACACAACGTTTGTCTGCTATTTCGGACGGCTTCGTTATTTTACGTTGGTATTATATGGCGTTTTATTGACGTCGTTTGAAATCACAAGCAAAGGTTTTTTTTAAGTGTTAAATTTTAATTTAAATTCAAATTGATGAAAAAAATAGCGTGAACACCCCCTCTTCTTATTAGCTCGCCGGGACAATCCAAGGAGAGCTATTGTCTTGACCCCGGCGTCGTCTGTAGACACCCGGGTTAAACTTTTGCGTTTAAGTTTCAGTTATCTATACAACCACTCATTGGATGTCAATGAAACTTTGCATGTGTGTTCACCATTATCAATGGAAAAGACACAGATAAGAACCATATCTATGGATTGCATTTTGGCACAGTTATGACCCTTTTTGGACTTAGACACCCAGAACTTTGCGTTAAGTTGCATTTAAATTTAAGATATCTATGCAACTACTCATTGGATGTGAATGAAACTTCATATTTGTGTTCACCATCATCAATGGAACACACAGAGACAAGAACCATAACTCTGGATTGCATTTTGGCACAGTTATGGCCCTTTTTGTACTTAGACACCCAGGTTAAACTTTGCGTTAAGTTGCGTTAAAGCTTAAGATATCTATGCAACCACTCATAGGTTGTGAATGAACCTTCACATGTGTGTTCACCATCATCAGTGGAACACACAGAGACAAGAACCATAACTCTGGGTTGCATTTTGGCACAGTTATGGCCCTTTTTCGACTTAATTTTTCAGGTTAAAGTTTTTTATCAGGTAAGATATCTATGCAACCACTCATTGGATATGAATGAAACTTCACATGTGTGTTCACCATCATCATTGGAACACACAGAGACAAGAATCATAACTCTGGGTTGCATTTTGGCACAGTTATGGCCCTTTTTTTACTTATTTTTTCAGGTTAAAGTTTTTTATCATGTAAGATATTTATGCAACCACTCATTGGATATGAATGAAACTTCGCATGTGTGTTCACCATCATCATTGAAACACACAGAGACAAGAACCATAACTCTGGGCGGCATTTTGGCACAGTTATGGCCCTTTTTTACTTAATTTTTCAGGTAAAAGTTTTTTATCACGTAAGATATCTACGCAACCACTTGTTGGATGTGAATAAAACTTCGCATGTGTGTTCACCATCGTCATTGAAACACACAGAAACAAGAACCATGTATCTTGCATTTTGGTAGAGTTATGGGCCTTTAAGACTTAGTTTTTTGTCTGTAGACACCCAGGTTAAACTTTTGCATTTAGACGCGTTTAAGTTTTGGTGTTTGCCTCCAATCTCAATCTTGGTGGTGAGTTTTATCCCATCAGCGAGCTTTGTTGTCTTCTGACAACTCTTGATTGATCATATTTCAGCAAAATTGATAAAGTTTAACATAAATATGTTTAATTCAAGAGCTTGTACCAGAGCTTTTTCACGTAATCAGCTGTGAATGTTCAGAATTTATTGTTTTAAAACCCGCATTGATATTAACCCCAGCGTAACAATTAGATGTAAAGGTAACAAAAATTATATTTTATCTGCATGAAAGTTATTGTCTTATCGCAGGAAATAAAATGAGTCTTTTAATAATGTTATTAAAAACAATTTTGAATAAATATTGATTATTTTACAAGGGAAAAACAGCGAAAATCGTCCGAAAAATATGCACACCAGGAGACGCCGTTAACAAGAAACTGTGGTACTTTATTGAATAAAACAAAGCTTAAACAAAAACTGAGACTTCGATATCAATTGTACAGATTTTTGATTAATTATGCGTATGTCAAAAAATCCGAGGAACTACCTTAAAACAAGATACTACCAATACAACTCCGATACATTGTGAGCTGGGCTCAACATATGATCTTAATGATGATAATTACAAACTCATTCAATGACATATAATTAATTGTCTAAACTTGAAGCATGGTCCTCTCTGGCCAAGTGATCTAAAACCCTGTCATCTAACAATTACTTACATGTATCTGTTACCCAGGTCCTAAGTTCAAGTCCAGTTAGGTTCAAAAACTTTTTGTGAGAACCTTTGAACGTTGGGTCTACTTAGATTCTTTCTGAGGTCTTCCTCCACCAATATAATAGGATTTGCCATCTAATTTAATCTGCTATATGTTGAAAATGGATGTAAACCACTTAAAATGAATAAAAAATAAACTTGAAGCTTCATCTTGCTGCAAAAACTTTATGTGAGAAAGTTTGCCAGTTACTTGTGGAAGGATGATGGATATGCCATATATAGCCCGAAATGTGTTGAAAATGGCCTTAAACCCCATTAAAAAAATGTCTATAAGATCACTAAACATGTACTTGTATCTGTATACAAGTGCTCATAACTTAACTTTACATGTAGCATTCTAAATTTCTATAGTATGTTTTGTTACATTGTCTTTCTAATTTTCTTTTTCACGTTCATTTTAAAATTGCTTTGAAAAAGGATGTGTGCATTGTGTAAAAATTGCATATAAACCTTCTTTTATGATTTATAAAGTATGTAAGTTTGTCTATCGAACTTCATTTACTCAGTTAAATGTAAGATTCGTTACTGTGTGTCTACCATAGTTAGTATAAGTATTAGTTTGATATTGTCTTCATAGCTTTGAATACCAATTAAATGCCCCAGTGACCTTCCATTGGGGTGAAGGCATTTTTAAAGGGATTGTCCAGGCTAGGACTGGAGATGTTTTGTAATTATCAATTTTGATTTATACTAAATCATTTTGGCTTGATTGTGAAATACTGGTTAGCGTTTGTGAATACCTCTCGAGTCTGCTTCCTTGGGGCTATTATTCATGAAAGGTCATTAGATTGAGTCTGGGAAGGAACCTGCAACCTCTGGCATGAGCAGCCACTACACCACTTGCATTGCTTTAAAACCACTGACTTTGTTGTTCATGAGTTTAGAAGAAAAAAATATGTGATTTTACAGAATGTATTCTGGTATTTATGTTTCTTTTCTTATTTTGAATGGCAGGTGTTAAAAATGTGAAAAAAAGTGGACCCCTGGTGGAACTGTTTGCCAAGCTGGAGAGATCTCGGGTTCTGAGACAAAGAAACCAGAAAGTGGCTAGTAAAGTTTCCAACAAACACAGAAGTGAGTTATATGAATGTTATATTATACACTTGTGATGGCATAGGGCCCTGGATACGATGATTTGCGTGGAGGGATATTTTCCCCTCATGATTAAGTTAATACTCCTTAGTTTTTAAGAATTGCTGGGTTGGAATTTACTCCTTATCTTTAAAAATCGGGCAAATTTACTCTTTCCAAATATGTTAAATAAGGTTTTTATACAGATACATGTATATTCCGCAAAGGCTTGGTAACAAACGTAACATTATGTATGTGTTTACCATAATTGTATGACTTGAAATAACTTTTTTGATAACTTTCATTTAAACAGTTTGTAGTTACCATCACTCTTAAAGGGGCACACAATATTTACTAATGTTCACACATTAAATCAGTATTTACACCTGTGATTGCAAGTGTTACAATATGAGCTATGCCAGCTCCCCATAGGATACATGTATATGTGTTACACTATGAGCTATGACAGCTCCCAATAAGATACATGTATGTGTTACACTATGAGCTATGCCAGCTCCCCATAAGATACATGTATATGTGTTACACTATGAGCTATGCCAGCTCCCCATAGGATACATGTATATGTGTTACACTATGAGCTATGCCAGCTCCCCATAGGATACATGTATATGTGTTACACTATGAGCTATGTCAGCTCCCCATAGGATACATGTATATGTGTTACACTATGAGCTATGCCAGCTCCCCATAGGATACATGTATATGTGTTACACTATGAGCTATGCCAGCTCCCCATAAGATACATGTATATGTGTTACACTATGAGCTATGTCAGCTCCCCATAGGATACATGTATATGTGTTACACTATGAGCTATGCTAGCTCCCCATAGGATACATGTATATGTGTTACACTATGAGCTATGCCAGCTCCCCATAAGATACATGTATATGTGTTACACTATTAGCTACATGTATGCCAGCTCCACATAAGATACATGTATATGTGTTACACTATGAGCTATGCCAGCTCCCCATAAGATACATGTATATGTGTTACACTATGAGCTATGCCAGCTCCACATAAGATACATGTATATGTGTTATACTGTGAGCTATGCCAGCTCCCCATAAGATACATGTATATGTGTTACACTATGAGCTATGACAGCTCCCCATAGGATACATGTATGTGTTACACTATGAGCTATGCCAGCTCCCAAAAGGATACATGTATATGTGTTACACTATGAGCTATGCCAGCTCCCCATAGGATACATGTATATGTGTTACACTATTAGCTATGCCAGCTCCCCATAGGATACATGTATATGTGTTACACTATGAGCTATGCCAGCTCCCCATAGGATACATGTATATGTGTTACACTATTAGCTATGCCAGCTCCCCATAAGATACATGTATATGTGTTACACTATGAGCTAAGCCAGCTCCCCATAAGATACATGTATATGTGTTACACTATGAGCTATGCCAGCTCCCCATAGGATACATGTATATGTGTTACACTATGAGCTATGCCAGCTCCCCATAAGATACATGTATATGTGTTACACTATGAGCTATGCCAGCTCCCCATAGGATACATGTATATGTGTTACACTATTAGCTATGCCAGCTCCCCATAGGATACATGTATATGTGTTACACTATGAGCTATGCCAGCTCCCCATAGGATACATGTATATGTGTTAAACTATGAGCTTTGCCAGCTCCCCATAAGATACATGTATATGTGTTACACTATGAGCTATGCCAGCTCCCCATAGGATACATGTATATGTGTTACACTATTAGCTATGCCAGCTCCCCATAAGATACATGTATATGTGTTACACTATGAGCTATGCCAGCTCCCCATAGGATACATGTATATGTGTTACACTATTAGCTATGCCAGCTCCCCATAAGATACATGTATATGTGTTACACTATGAGCTATGCCAGCTCCCCATAGGATACATGTATATGTGTTACACTATGAGCTATGCCAGCTCCCCATAAGATACATGTATATGTGTTACACTATGAGCTATGACAGCTCCCCATAGGATACATGTATATGTGTTACACTACAAGCTATGACATCTCCACATAGGATACATGTATATGTGTTACACTATGAGCTATGACAGCTCCCCATAAGATACATGTATGTGTTACACTATGAGCTATGACAGCTTCCCATAGGATACATGTATATGTGTTACACTACAAGCTATGACATCTCCACATAGGATACATGTATATGTGTTACATTACAAGCTATGACATCTCCCCATAAGCTAAGTGTTACACTGTGAGCTATGACATCTCCCAACGGGATAAGTTTTACACTGATCTATGACATCTCCCCACGGCATAAGTGTTATACTTATAGTTATGACATCTCATGCGTCAATGTTTCAATGTAAGCCATGACACCTTCTGATTGGGTAAGTATTACACCATGAGCTATGATATTATTTCTTCATCCAGATGATGTTGGAAGTGACCAAGAGGCAGAGTATAGCAACAAGATTGTGAGCCTTCCTCCCACAGAGGTCACTGTGGGGTCAGGTGACACTCCTGTCATACAGGTGTCATGTGGCATGCATCACACAGGTAAACCAGAGTTACTAATTTACTGAGTTTAGAACAAATTTAATATCCAACTGAATCAAGCAAGACACTGTATTTTTCATATTAATTTTTTTAGCACCTTTCGTCAATTTCAAAGTTATGACCCTTGAATTATCAAAAAAATTATTATTCAATCATGTGTGAACATCATATCTCAGAACAGTTCTTCAGCTGGTCAAATCTGTATGTCTGAGGTTTAACTCTTTCATAACCAAATTGCTTGATTTCACCTTACACTGACTAGTCACTGTTAATTTTGTTTTATGAAATAAATAGAACATGCATGGTTTGAGTAATTAAGTAATTGACCATAATTCACCATAATTCTTGTAAAGTATTGTAATACTATGCCTTGCAGTGGTGCTGTTACAGAATGGGGAGGTGTACACTTTCGGCAGTAATCAGTATGGACAACTGGGTCTTGGCGACATAGTCATAAGGTACATATTTTTTTTTATATACTAATTTTTTTAACTTAAATTGTAAATTTAAAGCCTATACAAATCACTGTAGATTTGGTGATCATAGACTCAGCACTGAGTGTTGGATGAGTAGCCATCAGACTTTGCCTCGTATTGAACCCATGACCTGACTTGAGCAGCCAGGACCAACACTATATTGTTCATTTTTGCATACATGAAGAACAATTTGTCTTTGTGAAGTAGTCGAGCATTTACAGTGATAATTGACTCATTATTTTACAGTATTTGTTTTTGGAAGTTCACTTTATGACAGCAACATCAAAACCACGTGTGTACATGGTGCATGTGTCGGATGACAATAGAGCTGTTTGTTTTTACTTAATTTTATATATGAATGGCTGATTCAGATTCAAATTATTTGAAAATTGTTTAATGTACTTGTAATTTGACCAAATACTGCTTCAAATGACTTGGATGGTTTATGACTGGTAAATCATCACCAATCATGATACGAGGAGGAACTTTATGCTATGAGAACTGTCAAAACAAGTTCAAGAAAAATACTTATGATGCCAACCAAAGAAATGTTTCAAAAATTAAAAACTGTTATTTGATGTGTGTAGTATGAAGCAATATTGTAATTTTTTTCAGGGGTAGCCCTACAAAACTGCCGTTACCGAGTACAGCTGTACAGGTGGCATCAGGAAGCCATCACACGGTCATACTGCTCGCTAATGGTCAGGTCTTCACATGCGGAAACTACCAAGTAAGTTATGTTTGAAAAATATACGGAAAGGAATAGTTTAGTGAGTTTTTCCATATGAATTATATTTACAAGATGAATAGATTAGTGAATTAATTTAATTTATTTTGATATATGTCAATACCTAAGAAATTATTTCGAAGTATGGTTGCATTTTTTGCACTCTCAGACTAAACAGCTATTGCCGTGTTATGTAAATGACAATGTTGCTACTTTAACAGAAAGGTGGCCTGGGGAGACATTGTCCGGATGAAGGGGCAAAGTCAAAAAGTGGTTTATGGTATTCTGCTCCAGGCCCCATCCCGGGTGTTGGTAAGTATGTTTATTTCTACTGCATGTATTGAAACAAAAATTATGATGGACTTTCATCTGCAATATTTAATAAATGTTTGTGTATTTAAGTTATTTTAAATATTTATTTATTTACATTAAATATCAATCAAATTCCTTCTCTTCCTGGGTAAAAACAGTACTTAAAACCAGTAGACAAAATCATTATTGGCCCAATTGGCCACAACCGAGGCGGCATGGTTTTATTGCTAGATGTGATTCTAAGGATTCTAGAATATTTCAAAAGGATAGAAAACTTGATTTAGACATATGATACACTTTCATGTATGATATTAATGTACAATGTATATAGACCACACAATAGATTTAAGGTCTTACTTTACTGTTTGTTTCATTTTATATTCATTCCCTTGATAATTGTTCAACCTTCACAGACCTGTGGAGTGTATTGGAATATCTGGATCTTCTATGATTATATTCGATTGTCTATGACACTTTATACTAAAAACTGACAGGGAGTCAGACAGACCAACAGAACTCATGAGGTCTTAGAAATACAGATTTACGTGTTTTGACATGAAATTACATTAATACATACATGTATACTTGCATGTTTTCTAGTTTTAAGGCTTTTAAGTATCAAAATTAGATATTGGATTTGTTTATTATTTATATTATAAAAATAACATATAACCTCTCAAGAATTTTCGGATTCTTTTGTGCTTATGCGATGGTGCGTTGTCTGTCGTCTGTCGTCTGTCATCTGTTAGCAGCACTTTCTCTGAAACCACTAGGCCAATTAAATTGAAACTTCACATGGGTGTTTCTATTGCATAGGAGACTATACAGAAGTTGTTTTTTTCGATCTGAAATTCAAGATGGTCGCCGTTACAAAAAATAGTCCAAAACTTAAAAAATCTTCTTCTCATGAACGGTCCAACAGATTTTCAAAATGTTTATGTAGTAATGATGACCAACTATAGTTTTGTTAGAGTTGTTCAAATGGTGTCCCTAGGGTTAAATATGACCTCGCCCCAAGGGTTCAATTAGGAGACACATGTCATTATAATATATTTTTTTTTTTTTTTATTAAAATGGAAATGATTTTGCCTATATCTTCACAGAAGCATTGTTTGGTGAAGTAGGTTCAGATTTGTTAAAATTACTGGATTCCACTGTCTTAAGGGGTCAGGAGGGGCCCAAAAAGGGTTAAAAATTGGGAATTACTAAATTCATTTTCTTAAGAACCGGTATGTCAGATTTGTTCATATTTTGCATAAATTATCCGTTTGTGTAGGGGTTTGATTGCAGATAAGAGTTTAAGGGCTAAAATTTATAGGGGCCCTTTAAGGGGACTTAGAATTTTACATAGGGATACTATGGGAAAACAGAAAATTCTCTTTTTTTTTCATTTATTCTGAAACCACTAGGCCAATTAAACTGAAACTTCACATGGATGTTTCTATTGCATTGGAGATTATACAGAAGATTTTTTTTCTCTATCTTAAATTCAAGATGGCCACTGTTACTAAAACTAGTCCAAAACTTAAAAAATTTCTTCTTCTCAAGAACAGCCCAACAGATTTTCAAAATGTTTAGTTAGTAATGATGACCAACTATAGTTTTGTTAGATTTGTTCAAATCATGTCCCTTGGGTTAAAAATGACCCTGCCCTGATATTTCTATTGCGTAGGAGAATTTCAAAAAGTGCTATGGCCACTATGAGTCAGTAGAGCGTCTTCAGGCCCTCTTGGGCCTCTTGTTACTGATTTGTTTATTAACTGTTTCTAAGTTGAATAATCAAACTTCATGAGGTCTTCTTGATTATGTAAATTAGGTGCACGGTATGGAAGAAGGGCCACATGGGTTGGGGCTAGTGGCGACCAGACATACATGAGGATTGACGAGTCCCTTATCAATGCCCACATACTCTCTTCATCAAAAGTGTTTGCCAACCTTACCACCATAGGTAAGTCATAAAGTATCTGTAGAAATACTGAATATGTTTACTCTCTAACTTATCTCAGTAATTTTATTTCAATGTTTACCAAACTTGTTCAGACGTTAATTGGCATAATATTAAGATTAAGTACAAAATCTGGCCTGTTTTTCCCCAGTCACTCCGGAGTTATAGCCCTTGGAATGTTCTAAATTTGCACAATAAACAATGTGCCTTTTCTTACTTAGCTTCTTTTAATCACATCTACACCAAACTTGGTCACAATTTATGATATTGGCAAAATTCTCTGTCAAGTCCAATAAGCAGCTTGGTAGCTCCGGTAACTCCCAAGTTGACCATTGGATTGTTTAAAATTTGCCCAAATATTGATGTTGTTGCCTGTCCCAGTCACTGTCTTTTATTTTAAAAGTATACTAAGTAAATTGTATTTTTTTCTATCTCAAGTGAGATATTTTGGGTGGTTTTTATTTTTAAAATTGTACATGTGTAGGTTTCACACCACTTTTGGAGACAACATCTTATGTTTCAATGGAGAGGAGGGGCACATGTGCATAGGAGTTATTCCTCCATTCTCACTAAGGAAGATGTCAATATGTATCCAACTAGCATGTAAAATGTTTTGTGACATATGTTGTACAGTTGGTAGAGAAATGAGAATTAATGTGCCAGGTGCTGACACCTCAGGGGTCATCTTTACGACTCCTGAATATGATAAGAATGTACCTGCACCCGTATTTTGTGTTTGTATTTCAGGATTGATACCAATGGGAGAAGATAACGCGGGGATCATGAAGTGTCTCATGATCAACAAAGTGGACGGCACTTGTAGAAGGTATGTATACAGACATTGCCAAACTCTCATATCTGCATATCAATACGGTTAGATGCACAACAGTTGTGTTTTATTGTGACAATCCACATTGTATGTATATTCATTGTCATGTGAAATGCATTTGTATGATTTCATTGTTTATTTTTTGTGCCTTTTAGAATTCTAACCGTGTGTGTTGTGCATCTGGTCTGGTTGTTGTATTATTTAATTCAGTTTTAGATTATCATTGTTCTAGTACAAAAAAGACAATAGAAAAACAATTGTTATATTTATCATATACAGAAAAATGCAATACCTGTTAAAAAGAGATTGTTAGGAGAGTTTTATCTGGTCTGATATCGTATTGGACTCTTGGTAATAATGAATTTTCAGTTTAATTGAAAATATTGTGAACAAGTTATGTTGTTTCATTAATTCCATTAATTTTATTTTTACCTGATATTATTTTGTTTCCTAGTTTCACTGTATGTGCATGATTTAATGTGCTTGACTGAATATAGAAATATTAACCTTATTTACAGTTCCATTGGCATAAATAGGTATCTCCAATTTAGTTACCGTTAGCCTAGTTTTCACGTTTGTATTTATTCAGTTGTAACACAGTTTTACCTTCACTGCTAACCTGCATATTCCTATAGCTGGTTTTTGCCATCTTGTGGGTACCAGCTATACTCTAAAGCTGGTTCTTGCCATCTTGTGGGTACCAGCTATATTCCATCTATAGCTGGTTCTCACTATGGGTACAATCTATACTCCATCATCTATATCTGATTTTTGTCATCTTTTTGTTACCAACTATAGCTAGGTCACACTATTATGTGTACTATCTGCACTATGTTCTACAGTTAAATCTGACTGTCTTTTACATGTAGGTAGCATCCCCAAATTCTACAGTTGGTTTCTCGCTATCTTGAGAGTTCTGTCTGCTGCAGAGTTCTGTCTGCTTCAGAATTCTGGCTGCTACTTTCTGTTGCTGGTTTACATAATTTTCTAACTTCTACAGGTTGTTCCTCCATGTTTCATTTATACTCTACTAATTTCTAAACATGGTTTTCAGCAAAGGGTGACTACCATCCCTTCATTTCTTTAGCTGGTGCCCTGCTTTAATGCATACCACATACTAGTTCCTACCACTATCTCTGAAGATTTGAGTACAGACTCAAAGCTCACAATTAATCATGTGATTGGATTTAAACAGTTTGACGGTTTAATATTAACTTGTGTGTATACTGATCAAAAATAGAAAAGTTAAACCAACCATTTCATCATTTAATAAATTTAACTGAGCATATTTTAGATATGTCATAAAAGGTAGGAATGTTATCTATATATACTCAGCCAAAAAAGAATCCTGACACTTTTTAATGTGACGTAATTTTTTTGTTTATGTTTAAAATTTGTATTATCATGCCACAAACATATGGTCTTTCATCACACAACACATGTTTAAACTTTGTATTGTACGATGTCTTTAAAATTGGGTTAATCGTAAAATTGCTAGTTTTGCATGGGGACCTTATGCACACTAAATGTGGTCCAATAAAATGTAAACAAGCATGTCACATTGTACCTTAGCTAACGCACTACCCAATTCACAACTGAAATCTGATGTAAACAAAATGCCAAGATTGTCGGAGGCTGAGAGAAATAGAGCTATCGGGATGATGCAAGCGGCTTATCTGTTGTTGACGACAGTAGGACGTTTAAGTGTAGTAGGGACACAATTCATGAACTCGCTAGACGTTTCAGGCTAACTGGTGATGTGCATGGTCTTCCTAGGTCAGGTAGACCAAGAGCGACTAGCCAGCGGGATGACCATGCCATTATCTTGACATACCTGCGTAAATGGTTTAGACTTACAGCGTTGACGGCACCTGTGTATAACGTTTGTTCACAAACCATACGCAACTGATTGCGTAAACAAAATTGCCAGATTAGAGCTGCGAAAGAAATAACAAACAAATGCCAGGAAAATGAATATCTCTAATTTCAAAAACAAAAATATTCACTGACACAGTTATGGGAAATTCCATTTACCACCTCTGTCATCAAAATAACGTTATTAAATATTGATAAAATGCATGAGTAAAATTATAAGGCATGTTTGTGTTTAAAAAACATCAAATTTTAATGTCCAACCATTGATTATATAGTTACTTTATCTGATTACTGGAAAATAGGTAAAATATACTGTGTCAGGTTTCTTTTTTGGTTGAGTATAGTTCATTATTTGGTTGGTATGTGTGCCTGGTGCATTAACTGGAGCAGTAGTCACTATCGAAAATAGGTAATTTGTGTGGTTATTAATGATATAGTGGTCTTGGGTTCTAGTCATGACACATAGAGTCCACTGAAAACATGTCCTCAGACTTCTCAAGGAACAGTTGGAGGCCCCATCAACTCTTCCCTCATCTGCTGTTGAGAAAATGAAATAAACTATAAAAATGTTAACAGCTTCCTTTGCATTGACAAAGACTGTAAGATAGTCTAAAAATCTAGGTATGATAACATGGATTTACTGGCCCCATGTGTGCAGGTCAAAAATGGGATTCATACTGCACCAACTGTATTGTTTGCTACATACCTGTTGGTTTAAGTCATTGATTTCGGGCACCTTGGGTCAAGGCTGATTATGTGTTTTTAAGTGTGAGAGTGGAGTAAAGTATAATTCCTGTAAAATCCTTAAATCAGTTTTTACATAATTATATTTTATGAAGTTTTTGGAAATATCTAGACCCTTTCCTAGCTCAGTACTGATTACTCATATTTTGCTTTTATGACATGTATTTAGTGTGAAAGTATGAGGCTTAAACTCCTGTGGAACACTCCTGTGGAATGTTGTCCTTACTTATTTTAACAAATCTTTAATGAAGGTTTTAGTTTATACTAATTTCTTTTAGCTTGATTGCGATGAAAGCTCAGAGTTTTTATGAACTGCTCTTGAGTCTGCTTCCTGGGTAGAACCATTACTGAGTGTTGATTTATGAGAGGCATCGGGTCGAGCTGGGGATCGAACCCGCAACCTCTGGTGTGAGCGGCCAACACTTTGTCCATTCGACTACCGCCCCGTTTTTTTTTTAATATTGAATATAATTTGATGTTTGATTACAGATTTGTTATCATTTTTGTTGGTTCATACATGTTACAATATTGCTGTTGACCGCAATTAATTTGATTTATAGTTTAAAAGCAAGGCAAGACAGTTTTGTCTTGGATTATCATTCATATCATATCTAGATTTGATACCTATACTTGCATGTTAAAGTCTTTAAGTAAACATGTGAATTAAGGCACTGTTTCAAGATCAGTTACTTCCCACTGCTTAGGTCATGAGTTTGAGGCAACCTTGGTCAAAATACTTTATGTAAGAAAGGTTGCAGATTTTCCTTGTGCAATACATGAATTAATGAATGAGGTTTTATGGCAGTTTGACACATGTCGGGCACATAAGTCTAATGTATGTGATGTCAATATTGATATTATTAAATAAAGATATCAGTAATTGTATTTTAAAGAAACTTGTGCCCAAATAGATACCGGTAGATTAGAGGCTAGATACATCATCCTCTTTGACTGAGTGAGATAAGTGAATCGCCATATTTCTTCTTTTCACCTGTAAGGTTGTATAATATCAGCTCTGCACATACGAGGGTTTATCCACAAAGTTGTGAACAAATTTGATAAAATTCATATTTATGTACACCACTTTGGTGTATTTGTCATCAATGTACTGTATTTTAGTGTATTTCTTATGTCAATAATAATGTTAAGGTATTCTTAGCAACATGCATACATGGTTAGTGCCTCAGCTTAAAATGTTAAACAATTTAACATTGTCCGATAAATATGTGAAAAATAACAATCATTTCCCTGTAAAACTTGTGGTAAAATGTATATTATTGAGGACACGTCATCAATATTTGCATAAGTCATTTCAGTAATAGCATTGCATGCAAGTGTTAGGAGTTTAAACAAACTTACATAAAAACGGTAGACTCATTCATTAGCAAAAATTGTGTCTGAGGAAAAGGTGAAACAACGAGCGGCAATACAGTTTTGTGTCAATATTAGCAAAACACCAATCCAGATGATATATATGTTTAGTAAAGCTCCGAGAACGTTATTTGTAGTGCATTTGTAGTCTATAAATGGTATAGTGAGTCACGTCAACTTGGTAAAAGATGCCTCAGTGAAGATCGCCGTGATGCAATTCATGAATTATGCTGCAAGCTAAGTATAGGTTACAGTACTGTACACATGATAATTAGTAATGAATAATATGCAAGCCATTAGAGTGTTTGCAGGGTTTTCTGATTGCTAAAAGATAGGCATACATGACATGTTTGAAATACATATAACTATTATAATATTTTATTATTCCAATATATCTTTTCTTCATATTTTGCATATGGTTTGCAATTAGATAAAATATTATACATGTAAAACTCCAAATAAATCCGACATGCTATTTTCATATTATGATATTTTTCCATGGACTTCTGGATAATCCCTCCTATCTTTATGAGAAATATGACAGATGTATTTTCAGTTTGAGAAATATGAGAGTAACATTTTTTAGTATGATGAATATGAGAATAAAAATTCAAATATGAGAAACATTAGAGAAAAAAATCAGTTAGAAATATATGAGAGTAAGATTTTTAGTTTGAAATATATGATAGTAAGGTCTTTTTTAAATGTAAGAATTATAGTGTGAGAAATATTATGGTAAAAATTATATAGTGAGAAATAGGATGGTAAGAATTATAGTGTGAGAAATATTGTAGTGTGAGAAATATGATGGTAAGAATTATATAGGGAGAAATATTATGGTAAGAATTATAATGTGAGAAATATTATGGTAAGAATTATATAGTGAGAAATACGATGGTAAGAATTGTAGTGTGAGAAATATGATGGTAAGAATTATAGTGTAAGAAATATGATGGTAAGAATTATAGTGTGAGAAATATGATGGTAAGAATTATAGTGTGAGAAATGTGTGAGAAATATGATGGTAAGAATTATAGTGTGAGAAATATGATGGTTAGAATTATAGTGTGAGAAATATGGTGGTAAGATTTTTAGTGTGAGAAATATGATAATTTAAGAATGAAAATTGTGAATTTTAAGTTAAATGATAACATTAATAGAGTTAGATTTGAGTTATGGTGTTGGATGTAAAATAATGCGACAGTAACACTTTAATTGAACACTAAATATTAGAATTATATACGAGAAATGATGAGATAAAAATTGCAGCCATGTGTGACCCTCTAGGATTGTTTGGTAAGTGTTGTTACTCCGTGAAACACAATATTATTTATAGCAAAATCATGTTTGGCTTTATATGTAATAAAATAATTCTTAATATTCCTCTTACAGTGAAGTTCAACTAAAAACACAGCTTATAATGTGGCTAACATTAAAACAAAACTAGTGGGTTTTTAAATTTTTATTATATATTAGCATATGTCAATTTACAAATCATGACTATTAATAAACAAGCAACACAAACTTTTACAATAAATTACCCATTGAGATTATGATGAAAAAGTTGGTTTAATTTCTGTATAGGGAATCTTGCGCAAGTGCTTATTTGTTATTAAATTTATTAAAAAGGTTGGCAACAGTATAATATTATGTAATGCTCGGCAAGAATTAATAAATATAATTTTTGCCAATTAGTTTAATCAATTTTATAATAAATGAGCACAAATGTAATTTAGGTAATTGTTATAAGAAACCAGAAAGATGTTCATTTTTCCAATGTGCGGTAAATAACTCTATGCATACATTGGTTAACATCAGTCTTCTAATTAAATCTGCATTTCAAGATAACATTATATTACAATCTTTAATTGATGTCATATATATATATAGTCAGATAGCAGAGGTATACATATAGTAATGAGCAATGAGTTGGCATTGATAATGCACTGAACAGATAATGCATTGGGTTAATTCAAAAAAATTTATATGGGCTTATTTCTTTGTAGCACTATAACTTACATGTATTTGATCAAAAGAACTGTCAAAAACAGATAATTTTATAGTCTCAACATCTCTTATTGTTAGATAGATGATGGTAATATTTTATTGTTATTAATATATATGTTTGTCAGGTTTTTCTGCATATATTTACATGTATATATCTCTACGTAATACATATCTCTTCACAGTGATTGATATAATAATGAACCTTCAGTATGAAAAATGTCTTATACAAGCACTCCGCCAAGCTAGTATATATTGCACAATCTAATAAAGCACACTTTTATAACAGCTTAATCCTTGAGGTCAACAAGTACCGGTATATCATAAGATAATATAGTTGGATTTATTTCTTGATACAATAAATCCTGACAATTGAGATCAAGTATATAGTTGGATTTTTTGATACAATAACTCCCCCCCCCCCCCCCCCCCCCCATCACTCCACTCAAATATCACAACCTGTAGCTGGCGTAGATTCCTTTTCAGTTTGTAAGTTGATGTTTTATAGCTTCTGTATCAATTCTGTGTTTTTTAAACACAATCAAATGCCCATTATCCCAGAATCCTTGATATCATATAGTACAATAAGCATAGATTAGTTGTCACACTTCTACATTTTAAACAGATACATAATGTTTACACTGTCATGTCAACCTACACATTTACACATGCCAACCTACATGTTTACAAGTTTCAACGTACATATATCAACAGAATCTAAAGAACTCGCAGTGTCTCACCCCCCAGGTGTGGGCTATAGTGTCACTCACACCTAACCTGTTAAGTTCAGGGTATCGGTCAAAAATCTGTGTTGGTAATGACAGCAAGTGCTCGTGATTATTTCTGTTATTGACTCTTAGTAAATTCTGCAAAAGTAACTGAACCTTGAACCATTTCTGTAAACGATAATGCTTGTACATCTTCTTCACCCCCTCGGCCACAGACTTGCGAAGTAAGAGATGCAGCACTTGGTTTGTATGTCCACTGATGGCTGTGCATAGTGCCTGCCAGCTGATCGCCCCAATGTAATCATCTGAAACACAACAATACCATAGTAATTACAGTCTCACAAATATAACTACTTCTCCCCTCATTTAATAGATAAATTCTACTTGTGCCAAATGTAAACCCGGAAAATAACTGTTCACAGGTATGCATCTTGTGATATAAACAAAAGTTCATATAGGTTCATGAAATAGTTATGTCACCAATGTTAATATTTTAACATGCTACATAATAAAAATATTGACATAGGTGACATATTGTAAATCAAATATATATTTCACACATCAGACAGCTTATGCTTTTAGGGGAAATTAAATTAATTTAATTTTTAAAAAAACAAACTATTTTTTTACCTATTGCTAAATCATGAACTTCTTTAAAATTTTGTCTGACTTGTAACTTGTTCTCATGGAAGGGTGATAATTTTACTCCTGTAAATGGGTCTGAAGCAGTATTGAGAAATCACTTCTCATTGTAGAGGTTGTGGTTGGTAAAAACAACAACTATATGTGAGAAAGTTGGCCTTTACCTGCCGAAGGACAGTGCTTTTTCTCAGAAGTAACAATTCAGTACCCATGTTAACCTGTTTATTTAAACCAATGAGTTTAGCTACATGCATATAATGTATGCAGTGACTTCAATTAGGAGATTAACTTCTTAAAATCGTTGCGTCTATATTTCCCCAAACATGTCCCTGTATGCTGACTGATTTAGATGGTTGTACAGGCATTGTTATATTTTTCTTCTCCCAAAAAACAAACTATATTATTATCGGTAATTCAAAATTTATTTTATCTTCAAAATTGTTATGGTTATCAGATTGCATAATTATGGCTACATGTAGGAAAAGTGATATTTTGATTGCACATGTGTTAATGAATGACACAAATGTAAGATATAAAAGCGAGTTTTGGACAGTTCAGAGAAAAAGTCCTGTGAGTCGATCTGAGCCCTTCCTAAGACACTATTGAGTAATCACTTACCTCTCGCCATGGAGGTTGGGGTTTTTATCCTCGCTATTTCTAAAACCTTTTTGTAAGAAATTTGTAGGATATTTACAGAAGGAAAATGATTTTATTATGATTTATGTTCCTGTTGCCAAATATGACCTGTAATATACTCGTTCCATTCAGCATAAATTTTTATGTTGTTTAACACTATCTGAAAGGAGATCAACTTTGGTCAAAATGTCTAACATGTCACTGTAGAATTATTATACAAGTGACTTAATTACAATTCTGTCACTGTATATGCAACCCCTCGGTGTTCTTACCTATGATAAGTATTTGTCTTACTGCTCTGTCATGCTGTACTAATAAACTTTTCAGTTCATCTGCAAACTGTAACATTTCCATTACATCCATGGAAAAATTGTTCACACTGGTCAATTTTTCTGAATATAAAGTTTTAATTCTTATAAAATCACAGATTTCAGGTCGTTTTCAAGATTTTACCGCATTTGTTTCTTTATCACATTTTTTTTTAAAAATTCCAAAAATAGTTTCATTTCCACTATAGTATCATTTAATCACATTTGTATGTAAGTTTGCAGTAAATGATTCTGAGAGTGTCCTATATTATATTAGAACACTTTATACTTGAAGAATGATAATGAATCTCTATATGTCCTTCACAGATCTAAGGTCAGTTTAAAAGTAATCATATTCTGAAAGTTGGCAATATATATATATTTGGAGTTACAGGTTATTACTAGGACTGGTCTAATTGCCATAAATCAATTATAATAATGGCCTCCCAATTAAACACATCCTTTCACTAAAAAAAAGTGTGTCATTGCTTTAAGTTGATTGTTTGCAAACTTGTTAAGCTTTGAAGTTATATTACAGGTACTAATTATTCTCATTATGTAAGTGCAATGGGAAATTGCAAACAATCAATTAATTACTTTTCCTGTGGAAAGATTACAGATAAGGTTTGTCACACACATCTTGTGTAGGCTAACCCATTTATTACAAAGCCAATTAAAGAAATAATAAATGACATTAAATCAATCAAGTGCTTGTTTAGAAACCTGTGCCAGGAAATTATAGTTATCTTCCAATTATTCACTTAATTAAAATAAGTATGCACACTCACTAATAAACAACAACTATACAGTAACCTATATACAGGTAATATATCCCATAAACAACAACTATACAGTAACCTATATACATGTAATATATCCCATAAACAACAACTATACAGTAACCTATATACATGTAATATATCCCATAAACAACAACTATACAGTAACCTATATACATTTAATATATCCCATAAAAGTTTGTTTAATGTGGAATTGATTTAATAAAATGTTGTAGCCTAATTATTGTCTTTTGTGTATGTATTTGAGTTTTAAATGTAAGGTTAGAGTTTTTTTATATACATTTGCAGACCCTGCTAACACAACTTTTAACAAAATGAAGAAAAAAGTTTTAAAATAATTTAAACTCTTGATCTTGATATTTGGACAAAACACAAATAATAGTTACCCAACCTTTTCCAAAAAAATATCTGTAAAACAAAATTAATAATAAAAAGACCATGCCTAATGCTTCTGCCACGTTAAATATTGTTCTCTGTTCTATAATTACACTTTTTTATTGTTCTGTTCAATTAATATTTATCAGTTATATTAATAATTAATTACTAAGACTAAGTACATAAACCAAACACACCGTGTGGGACTGACAGTGGTCTATTTACCGGTATATACAGTAACTGTAAGTACATGAACCAAACACACCGTGTGGGACTGACAGTGGTCTATTTACCGGTATATACAGTAACTGTAAGTACATGAACCAAACACACCGTGTGGGACTGACAGTGGTCTATTTACCGGTATATACAGTAACTGTAAGTACATGAACCAAACACACCATGTGGGACTGACAGTGGTCTGTTTACCGATATATACAGTAACTGTAAGTACATGAACCAAACACACCGTGTGGGACTGACAGTGGTCTATTTACCGGTATATACAGTAACTGTAAGAACATGAACCAAACACACCATGTGGGACTGACAGTGGTCTATTTACCGGTATATACAGTAACTGTAAGAACATGAACCAAACACACCGTGTGGGACTGACAGTGGTCTATTTACCGGTATATACAGTAACTGTAAGTACATGAACCAAACACACCGTGTGGGACTGACAGTGGTCTATTTACCGGTATATACAGTAACTGTAAGTACATGAACCAAACACACCGTGTGGGACTGACAGTGGTCTGTTTACCGATATATACAGTAACTGTAAGTACATGAACCAAACACACCGTGTGGGACTGACAGTGGTCTGTTTACCGGTATATACAGTAACTGTAAGTACATGAACCAAACACACCGTGTGGGACTGACAGTGGTCTGTTTACCGGTATATACAGTAACTGTTAGTACATGAACCAAACACATCGTGTGGGACTGACAGTGGTCTATTTACCGGTATATACAGTAACTGTAAGTACATGAACCAAATACACCGTGTAGGACTGACAGTGGTCTATTTATCGATATATACAGTAACTGTAAGAACATGAACCAAACACACCGTGTGGGACTGACAGTGGTCTGTTTACCGGTATATACAGCAACTGTAAGTACATGAACCAAAGACACCGTGTAGGACTGACAGTGGTCTATTTACTGGTATATACAGTAACTGTAAGTACATGAACCAAACACACCGTGTGGGACTGACAGTGGTCTGTTTACCGGTATATACAGCAACTGTAAGTACATGAACCAAATACAACGTGTAGGACTGACAGTGGTCTATTTACTTGTATATACAGTAACTGTAAGTACATGAACCAAACACACCGTGTGGGACTGACAGTGGTCTGTTTACCGGTATATACAGCAACTGTAAGTACATGAACCAAACACACCGTGTGGGACTGACAGTGGTCTGTTTACCGGTATATACAGCAACTGTAAGTACATGAACCAAACACACCGTGTGGGACTGACAGTGGTCTGTTTACTGGTATATACAGTAACTGTAAGACTCACCTAAAACACGGACTACATGTATATCATGGCATTTCTTAATTTATTTTTTATAAACGATAATTTATTAATAATATCCAAGCAAACCCCTTATTCAGGTAGGTATATTTTCTTTATAATAGAAAGACATAGACTTTAAATGGTTTATTAGGTTAACAAAGTTTCATCAAAAAGTGTACGAGTGATTTAGGAGTTAAATTCTTCTCAATTTATAGCTTTAGCGACACAAAAAGCATTGATCATGATGTAGAACAAAATAGTTACCAATGGTAATAACATTGAGATAAACACTAATATCCATTACATTTTTTTTACCACACTAAAAAGTCTTAAAGCTTTACAAAATGTCAAAACCATTGCTACCCGGAACGGAATTTGACACCTGACAAATTTCTGTTGAAATTATAAGATTATTCCTTTTTAAGAAATGTACATGTCAAGTTGCAGATTTAATATTATGAATATGTAGATGACATGTTAAACATGTAGGGACTTACTGGAAGGTCCTGGGGTAGCATGTGAAAAGAGAGAATATTTTATTGATAGTAATATTTACATACTTTGATATAGATTTACACAATAGTAAACACCGGGGTGGGGTATTTATATGAACATATTTATGTGTTTTTATGGACATATTATCGTCATTGCAGTTTTGGCAGTGGTGAGCAAGTGGACCTGTCCACCAAGGCTGTCTGTCTGGACCCGGTTTATGATGTTCTGTGGAGGTGAGCAGTAGTTTCCTGCCATAACTACTTATGTTGTATTTAAACTCAGTTTGAAATAAACATCACCTATTTATTAATTTTTATGACAGGAAGATGATACTCTTTGGGCAGATTTATGCTATGAATGTAGTGAATAGGGTGTGGCTCATTCCAAGGGTGTGAGTACGATTCCTGGTTCAACTCGAAAGATCTTAAAATAAAACCAATATCTAGTACTAGTTCTATCCAGGTAATTGACTGGAGGGCGATTCACAAAGCTTTGAACTTGTGATACTTTTGAATCAAGCTAAAATAAGTTGAATGAAAAAAAAAGGTTGCAGTCCCAAAATCATGGAAGAAAAGTTATGTATATCAATATTTACTTACAATATTTAATGACATATTTAAAAGCAGCTGTCTGTACTTTACAGTTTTAGCCAAGAGACACATGAAGTAAAGTGTTACAATGTCATAGCTGCAGAGGCTCGTAGCTTCAAAACTGGAGATAAAACCATATGTGATTTATTCAAACCAGAGTTGTCTGTACCTACATCTGATGGTTCAGAAGCCACCAGATCCCACTGTGCCTTGCATGTTCTAGGTACGTATAGTTGGTATCAGCTAATGGTTACCATTTACAAGGGAAGTAAAAATCGAAGATATTGAAGAATATCAGAGAACTTAGAAAACAACCTCAATGAAAATTGTGTTGAGCAAATAAAATAAGACTGCAAGAAGTCAAAAAATGTAGAACTTGCCAGCTAGAACATTAATTTTGTACATGTATATGCCTATTTGTATTGTTGATGCCATCTGATAATCTAATCTATGCAGCCCATGAATTAAAAATAAACACCCTGATATTGTGAGAGAAAGTCATAGAATATTGTTGAAGCCCTTCTGTTTAAATTTTGATTTACTGGTAGTGATAAAAAATCGATAACAGGGAAAAAATGGTTTTCTGTGGCCAAGTTGTCTAAATTAGTGGTTCTACAGAGGAAACAGACTGAACAGTGATTCACACAGGTTCTCTGTGGCCAAGTTGTCCAAGGTAGTGGTTCTACAGAGGAAACAGACTGAACAGTGATTCACACAGGTTCTCTGTGGCCAAGTTGTCCAAGGTAGTGGTTCTACAGAGAACAGTGATTCACACAGGTTCTCAGCTTACTTCACAATCAAGCTCAAATAAATTAGTATAAACCAAAGGAAAGTCTTAAAACATACTGACAATTCACAGGTTGCCTGGATACCCTGACAGTTGCCAAGCAAAGTAATCTAACAGTGCTGGAGGAAGCCAAAGAGAAGACCTCGGCCACCAAAGTTTACACCAAAGATGACTTCTCCGTGGTCAATAGGTTTGAAAGTAGGTAGTGGTTTAGATTACATATTTATTTGACACCTTGCAACTGGTACACATCGCTCTTAGCCTCTGGTCCCACCAAAAGTTCCTAAAGTGGTAGTAGTTTTGTGCCCCCGCTATTCTTGGTCCGGCTGTCTGTCTGTCTATTCAACCAAGGCCAAATTGGTTTCAGGCAGATAACTGTAGAAGGGGTCTATTTATTTAATTTATATTTTGTGTGTAGCTGTAGAATTATAAGATACAGGCTAAGTTCAATATTTGTTGGTAACATTTCTAAGTTTTTACTTAGTTTTTGGTAAATAATGGTTTCCAATCAATAATTTTTTAAAAGATCTACGTATTTAATAAGTTTTGTTGTACATCTGTATCATTATAAAATACAGGTCAAGTTCCATATTTGTCAACGTCGATCATATTTTACTGGAGTTATGGTCTCTTTTTCGATTTAATTTTTGGTAAAATACATCAGTGTTCTTTTGACACATGTCTAGTTAATCCATGTTTAAGGGTTCAATTTCTTGGCTGTAAGTTTCACATGCGCCATGTTCTAGTGATGATTGTTGTAAGTAGATATAATATACAAATGTAACATTAGTTATACCTCAGTGTCATAATTCAATGATAGATCTGTAATGGATATGTCTTATGGTGTTCACTCTCTAATACACTACAACTAACAACTTCGACTGCTTAATTTCATGGTTGACTTGTAGAATTGTTCATACCTTGTGTTTATAGTAGATAACATTATAAGATGCAACTTAACATCCTGAAAAACAAATTGAATTATTAAAAAAAATGTTTTTATTTACTATGAAAACACGTCATATTAATATCCTTCAGTACCTCTTCTTGTACAAATTTGATGTTTTCTTTCAGGTCACGGAGGTGGGTGGGGTTATTCAGGGCACTCTGTTGAAGCTATAAGGTTTATGTGTGACACAGATATTGTCCTTGGAGGGTTCGGTCTGTTTGGTGGGCGTGGAGAATATTACGGCAGAATCAAGGTAACACATTCATTACAGTTTTGATATTAGATAAATTAATAACACAGCCATAGAAGAAAACCCTATGCTGTTAATGTCACATTGATATTGTAAAAGAACATGTTTACATTATGTGCATCTTAAAAGTAAAACATACTGGATACAACTTTCAGTGCATAGTGTAGTGAAATTGAATGAACGCTGATGTTTTCTATGTAAATTTTCACTAGAGTAAAGCAGATTTTATTAAATATTCCAACTGTATTTGCCTTGACATTGAGGAACGATAAGAACTGGGTCAATATGAACCAAACTGTGCCATAAATATGGGATAAGAAGCAAGGCCTGCATGAACTGGAACTAGGCCAATACAATTACTTGTAAATGACTATGTAAATAAATAAAATTGTCATTAATGAAGGAATTTCCTAACGACCCAGTTATTTTGGCCAATATATCAGTATTTCGCCCAATAACTGGACCAATATCAAATTACATAATTATAATTTAGTAACATTATACATGTTGTGTTGGTTATAAATCACATGTTCATGTAAGTAGAACCAGGATATTTGGTTTATACTACCTTAATTCATTTTAGCTTGATTACAAAGAAAGCTCAGAGCTTATATGAACCGCTCTCGAGTAATCCTGGGTTGAACCAGTACTGAATGTTGTTTTTTAAGACGCATTGGATCAAGTTGGAGATGGAACCCATTACCTCTGGGGTGGACAGCCAGCACTGTAAGCACTACTTTGCTGCTGTCAGAGATGTGATTTTTGCGGTTTGGTATAATTTACTGTTTAATTGTAATATTCTCTACAGTTATTTGAGTTAGGACCTGATGGAGGTGAGAATGAAGGAGATGGAGAACTCCTGGCTGAGTCAGAAGAAGTGCCCTTTGAATGTGCAGCAAGGTAGGTAGCATGGGATATCATTTAAATCTACTTATTTTCTGTTTCACATGCAGTTTGGTTATAACCAAGATTTCACTCATTCTTTAAGGTTGGTCTGTTTACAGCACAAATGAACCATATTATTTATCTGTCTGTACTGTGTATACAGACAAATCTGTCTTTAGCTGCTGCTCATTGTATTGTAAAAAAACAAAAGTAACCTTGTATATACATGTATGTAGATATTGTTCTACTTTATATTAGTATGACTTTGGAGTACAGTCAACTGAGTGTTGTTTTTATGCCCTCTCCATCACAGGCTGGTGATGATGCAATTAGTGTTACCCCTATCCATCCATCTATTTGTCTGTTAGTTCATGTGTGCATGCATCCATCCGTTTGTCAAACTGGTTTCTAGCCAGTAACATCTGAAAGGATCCACATATATATTGATATTTGGTGTGTAGCTGTATTATTATAAAACACAGGTCAAGTACGATATTTGTCGATGCCAGTAAAATTTTTCTGGAGTTATGACCCTTTTATGACTTGATTGCTTTCTGATGACTAACTACTGGAAGGGTGTGTTAATGTAATTAATATTTGATGTGTTAGCTGTATAATTATAAAATACAGGTTATCTTAGATACATGTATTTGCCATTGTTGGTAAAATTTTATAGGCATTATGACTCCTTTTCCATTTAATTTGTGGTAGAATTTACCATTTTTAGTTTGAAAGGCTATTGAATCATTACACTATTGCCATGTTTAAAGGCCCCTGTCCTATTAAAGCGGGTAATTTCTAAATAAAGGTTTGTTGACACTAAAACCATCAATACGAGATACAGAAAAAAATAAACTTAGACAGGGGAGGATTATAGGGGATTGCTGACCCAGGTTTGATAGTCATGGCATACATCCTTTCTCTAGGAGCAAAATAAACTTGGACAGGGGAGGATTATAGGGGATTGCTGACCCAGGTTTGATAGTCATGGCATACATCCTTTCTCTAGGAGCAAAATAAACTTAGACATGGGAGGATTATAGGGGATTGCTGACCCAGGTTTGATAGTCATGGCGTACATCCTTTCTGTAGGAGCAAAATAAACTTAGACATGGGAGGATTATAGGGGATTGCTGACCCAGGTTTGATAGTCATGGTGTACATCCTTTCTCTAGGAGCAAAATAAACTTAGACATGGGAGGATTATAGGGGATTGCTGACCCAGGTTTGATAGTCATGGTGTACATCCTTTCTCTAGGAGCAAATAAACTTAGACATGGGAGGATTATAGGGGATTGCTGACCCAGGTTTGATAGTCATGGCGTACATCCTTCCTCTAGGAGCAAAATCATGGGTTAAACTTTCAGGAGGCCTCACCTATACATTGTATGTCCAAGAAAGGATGCAACTGTACATAGAAAGAAACCCTTGTAACATGCAATTGTTTACAACACTTGTTACACAACTGTATTCTTGATTGATATTAGTAAAACCAATTCTTGACCGTTTCCGAATGCACTTTGCTATTAACTTGAAAACAAAAGATTTGTTATTATCTCGATATTTTATAAACCCAGTCACAACTGTGAAACTACTTCCTTCTTTTTTTTAGATGGAACCTACCGTATTAAAGGCACTACAAAATACCCCTTATACTGTAGGTTCCATTTAAAAATAGAATGACTTAGTTTCACCGTAGCATATTTGAACTATAGGACAACCACGTTTAAACATCTTCGCCATGTGTGTTGTGTTGAAATTGTTAGCAGATCTCTGCACATTCTTTCTGGCCCATTTAATAGGGAGTTTAGGATAGTTGTAGCATTTAAAGTGGGATGCGATTTATTCAACAAGAACACATCACAATCTGACTGCAAAATCCGTATTATAAAAGCACAAAATAATTCATAAAAAGCTTTATTTGTATGATAGCATTTAAATAATCAGTGCTAAATATTTTATCTTAAAAACTATTGAACTTGAAGGTGATGCCTCTTTAAACAGTTCATCAGGAGTTGCTGAAATGAAAAGAAAAATGTTTTTTGGTTGCTGCCCTCTCAATTCCAAATATATCTATAAATTTTCTAGGGAGAAGTACCCAATGTTGTTGGATGAACCCGTGCTTCTACAGGCAAACAGTTGGTACGTAGCATGGTCACGTATCTCTGGACCCAGCAGTGACTGTGGCTCCAGTGGTCAAGCAGCGGTCACCACCGAGGATCAGTAAGTGACCTTACTTTGCATACGTGCATATCATCCTAGTGATGCCACAAGTTGCCATAAGTATATGGAATAAGAAGACATTTAACACCTTTCGGGGTTAACATGGTAATAAATATATATAGAGAGAGATATTTATTTATGTTATGCTTAAAGAATGAGTTCAACAGTTTTCTAGAAGAATTACAATGGGGTGCACAAAATATCTTGTGTATTCACGTGACAGTCAGATTTATATTAATGTGCAGACAATTCTGACCAAAGAAATTAAAATTTAAATGTGTCTTTTATTTTGTTTCAGAGTTATATTCAAATTTAAAGGTTCCAAGAAGTCCAACAATGGTACAGATGTGAATGCAGGTCAAATACCACAACTGTTGTATCGATTGCCATCACGTGACAACACAACTGTGACGAGGAAGTCTGACAGTGTCGAGTCTGCCCATGTGCTTAGTCCAGAATTTTCCTGCTCAGTATCATCAGTAAGATAACTCAAATTTTACTTTTATTTATCCTTAAATACCCATCAATGGCTTACATTGGAGATCAAGAATAATGTTTTAACATGAAATTGATAGTATTAAGTAAACAGATAGCATGTTATCATACAGTCAACATTTTACATTACATTTCCCATTGTTAATATACAAGATACGTGAAACTTTTTATTATGCCCCCCCCCAAAAATTTTTGGGTGGCATATAGTAATCGCAGCGTCCGTCCTTCCGTCCATCCGGGCGGACAAATTGGTATTTAAGTGTCTAGGGTTTAGGGTTGGTAATTTTTATGGACAGTTGAAAAGCTGTTGAAAAAACATTACGTGGCTGTTCTAGACACTTAAAAAACAGCTCTTACGTGGCTTTTTTACTCTTACGTGGCTAAAATTTAGCTACACAAGTAATACGATTGACGCAATGAAGCCACTTAAATACCCATTTGTGAGAACGTCCGTCCGTCCTTCCGTCCATCCGGTCAACGAAATGGGTAGTTGAGTGTCTAGGGTTTAGGGTTAGTAATTTTTATGGACAGTTGAAAAGCAGTTGAAAAATAATTACGTGGCTGTTTCTAGCCACTTAAAAACAGCATTTATGTGGCTTTTTTTCTTTTATGTGGCTAAAATTATCCACATTTAGCCACACAAGTAATAAGATTGACGCAAAGAAGCCACTTAAATACCCATTCGTGAGTCCTTCCGTCCGGTATTTCATTTCTGGCCTGTAACTTTGTCATGCATAAATGGATTTTGTTGATACTTGCTACAAATGATCAACATAGTATAACGACGTGTCGAGAGTAAGACCCACACCGTACCTCAAAGGTCAAAGCCACAATTTCAGTTTGTTTGACAACACTTTGAGTTTGTGTGAGATTTCATTTCCAGCCTGTAACTTTGTCATGCATTGATGGATTTTGTTGATACTTGCTACAAATGATCAACATAACATATAATATACTTTTTATTTTTCACAGACCATTTGGGGGGTATGTGACACTTAACAGTGACATTTCTTGTTATATTAAAAACTGATCAGTACATGTAGCAATTTTGGATGGATAGTAAATACTACTTTTGCAATGAAATTAACATACATCTCTTTCACTCTATCTTTTCTCTCTTTCTCTTAGCAAGTTTTTTCTCTCGCTACCCAAGACTCCTTATTTGTCTCGTGGTGCAATAGGGTACCAAGTGTATATGAAATAAGGCACTTGTTAAAATTTTGCACCAATGGGGTGAATATGTTCTTTATGTGGAGCGCCTGGTCCAGTGGTAGAGCACCAACCCATGATCGGAGGGTCGTGGGTTTGATCCTACGCTACAGCTATGTGTAGTGTCCTTGAACAAGACACTTTTTCTGCATATGCTTAGTATTGGTTCTACCCAGGAAGACTTCGAACGTGATTTGTCTAAATTGTAAGAACTTGTTTCACATCGAAGTAAAATAAATAAGTTTAAACTATATGTTCTTTATTTCCTCATATCTTCATTTTATAAGTGAACCATAATTATCATTCTGCTTATGTTTATCATTATCTTTTATTTGTTATACTATAATCTCCATTAGGATGAAGTAAAGACATAGAATTATTTTTGATTGTCTCTAATTAAGAGTTCTATGAACCAGGCAAAGGTTCATGTTGGTATTTTGTAGGAGAGCTGTGAGGCAGTTATCAGCTCTACTGGCCAAAGACCAGAAGTGCTTATGTGATGGCACGTCATCCGTCATCTCTGAAGTGTGTTAGCAGCACTTTCTCTGAAACCACTTGGCCAATTAAACTGAAACTTCACATGGATGTTTGTATTGCATAGGAGACTGTACAGAAGATTTTTTTTTTCGATCTGAAATTCAAGATGGCCACTGTTACTAAAAATAGTCCAAAACTTAAAAAATCTTATTCTCATGAACAGCCCAACAGATTTTCAAAATATTTATGCAGTAATGATGACCAATTATAGTTTTGTTAGATTTGTTCAAATGGTGTCCCTAGGGTTAAAAATGACCCCGCATGAGGGTTCAATTAGGGGACACATGTCAATATAATATTTTTTTATTTTTTTTAAATGGAAATGATTTTGCCTATATCTTCCCATAAGCATTTTTAGGTGAAGGAGGTTCAGATTTGTAGAAATGACTGGGTTGCTATGTCTTAAGGGGTCAGGAGGGGCCCCAAAAGGGTACAAATTTGGAATTACTAAAATCGTTTTCTTAAGAACCAGTATGTCAGATTTGTACATATTTGATATAAATTATTCCTATGTGTAGGGGTTTGATTGCAGATAAGACTTTAGTAGACTATACAGAAGATTTTTTTTTCTATCTAAAATTCAAGATGGCCGCCATTACTAAAAATAGTCCAAAACTTAAAAAATCTTCTCATGAACGGCCCAACAGATTTTCAAAATGTTTATGTAGTAATGATGACCAACTATAGTTTTGTTAGATTTGTTCAAATGGTGTCCCTAGGGTTAAAAATGACCCTGGCCAGATATTTTATTGCATAGGAGAATTTCAAAAAGTGCTATGGCCACTATGAGTCAGTAGAGCGTCCTCAGGCCCTCTTAGGCCTCTTGTTCAGGAGAGCTTTGAGGCAGTTGTTCATGTTCTCTATTGGTATTTTGCAGGAGATCCTTGAGGCAGTTGTTCATGATCTCCTTTGGTATTTTGCAGGAGAGCTTTGAGGCAGTTGTTCATGTTCTCTATTGTTATTTTGCATGAGAACTTTGATGATGTTTTTCATGGTCTCTGTTGGTATTTTGCACGAGAGCTTTGAGGCTGTTGTTTATGATCTCTGTTAGTATTTTGCAAGAGATCTTTGAGGCAGTTGTTCATGCTCTCTGTTGGTATTTTGCAAGAGAGCTTTGAGGCAGTTGTTTATGTTTTATGTTAGTATTTTGCAAGAGAGCTTTGAGGCAGTTGTTCATGCTCTCTGTTGGTATTTTGCAAGAAAGCTTTGAGGCAGTTGTTTATGTTTTATGTTAGTATTTTGCAAGAGAGCTTTGAGGCAGTTGTTCATGCTCTCTGTTGGTATTTTGCAAGAAAGCTTTGAGGCAATTGTTTATGTTTTATATTAGTATTTTGCAACAGAGCTTTGAGGCAATTGTTCATGTTCTATGTTGGTATTTCGCAGGAGAGCTTTGAGGCTTTTATTCATGTTCTCTGTTGGTATTTCGCAGGAAAGCTATGAGGCATTTGTTTATGTTCTGTGTTGGTATTTTGCAGGAGAGTTTTGAGGCAGTTCTTCATGTTCTATGTTTGTATTTTGCAGGAGAACTTTGAGGCATTTGTTCATGTTCTTTGTTGGTATTTTGCAGGAGAGCTTTGAGGCAGTTGTTCATGTTCTATGTTGGTATTTCGCAGGAGAGCTTTGAGGCTTTTATTCATGTTCTCTGTTGGTATTTCGCAGGAAAGCTATGAGGCATTTGTTTATGTTCTATGTTGGTATTTTGCAGGAGAGCTTTGAGGCAGTTGTTCATGTTTTATGTTGGTATTTCGCAGGAGAGCTTTGAGGCAGTTGTTCATGTTCTATGTTGGTATTTTGCAGGAGAGCTTTGAGGCAGTTGTTAATGTTCTATGTTGGTATTTTGCAGGAGAACTATGAGGCATTTGTTCATGTTCTATGTTAGTATTTTGCAGGAGAGCTTTGAGGCAGTTGTTCATGTTCTATGTTGGTATTTTGCAGGAGAGCTTCATGGCATTTGTTCATGTATGTTGGTATTTCGCAGGAGAGCTTTGAGGCAGTTGTTCATGTTCTATGTTGGTATTTCGCAGGAGAGCTTTGAGGCAGTTGTTCATGTTCTATGTTGGTATTTCGCAGGAAAGCTATGAGGCATTTGTTCATGTTCTATGTTGGTATTTTGCAGGAGAGCTTTGAGGCATTTGTTCATGTTCTATGTTGGTATTTTACAGGAGATCTTTGAGGCCTTGTTCATGTTCTATGTTGGTATTTTGCAGGAAAGCTTTGAGGCAGTTGTTCATGTTCTATGTTGATATTTTGCAAGAGAGCTTTGAGGCATTTGTTCATGTTCTTTGTTGGTACTGCGCAGGAGAACTTTGAGGCAGTTGTTCATGTTCTATGTTGGTATTTCGCAGGAGAGCTTTGAGGCATTTGTTGATGTTCTCTGTTGGTATTTCGCAGGAAAGCTATGAGGCATTTGTTCTGTGTTGGTATTTTGCAGGAGAGCTTTGAGGCAGTTGTTCATGTTCTGTGTTGGTATTTTGCAGGAGAGCTTTGAGGCAGTTGTTCATGTTCTATGTTGGTATTTTGCAGGAGAGCTTTGAGGCAGTTGTTCATGTTCTATGTTGGTATTTTGTAGGAGAGCTTTGAGGCAATTGTTTATGTTCTATGTTGGTATTTTGTAGGATAGCTTTGAGGCAGTTGTTCAAGTTCTATGTTGGTATTTTGCAGGAGAGCTTTGAGGCCCTGCTGAAACTGCTGGAGTGGAGCTGGAACACATTCCACTCTATAGCCCTCGACTTGGATGGGAAAAAAGGCAGCTCTCACCTTGGGGCTGTCACGGACCTTAAGAAGCTGGTTTACATCTGTCGGGCCTGTCTAAGACTCCTGAAGATCTATATCACAGAAGTCTACCCTGACGGACGTATGTAGATTGTGTAGTGATTTAAAATAAAAAGAAACCTGAACAACCTTTCTGTAATTTATTGATGGTGGTTAAGCTCATACTAATTGATTTTGCTTAATTGTAAAGTAAGCTTAGAGCTTATATAAATCACTTTCAAGTCTATTTCCTGGGAAGAAGCAGTGCTAAGTGTTGTTATTGAGAGACCATAAGGTTGACCTTAGGATCTAACTGCGACCTATGGCTTGACAAGCCAACACCATTCACTGCACTACCAACAAGTCTGATGGTGGTGACAAAATATTTTGGTGATGAGTTGAACTTTGAAATAAAATAAAACTATTTATATTTTGTTTTTGTTTGGTAGCAAGAGAGGTCGTGCCATTTGTTATCGATTGGACATTCTCTCATCAACATGGTAAAATCAAAGTTGCAATGGTAAGATAGGTGCCTGGTATAATATGGTTATCCCAAAAACAATAATTACTGTTTGATAAATGGGGAAATTATTACATGATAAAACAATTATTGTAGTCAGCCATTGTAAGGACTGTAGTAATAAATACTGTTTAAGATTGTTTTAAAGTATCCAGGATGTAATTTAAAGAAAAAAAAAATGTTGTCTTTCAAATTTTTCAACAGTTGCGTACCCTTCTAAGTCATAATTTTTGATAAAATTTACTTAGTACAGTGGGGGCATCCTTGTTGTATAGACACATTTTTAGTTGCATTTTTGTGCGCTTTTGCAGTTTTAAACAAGCGAATGGTGACGGAAACCTCAACACTGGCAGGATGTGTTGGCAGTACACAAGACCTTCTAAGGCGAATTCTTGCAGAAGAGGTCAATCATACAAAGGTCAAAGTTTTTGCGTCCGAGGAACCGCCTGGGTCTCAAGTGACATCTCCGTTCATTGAAGACATTCTGAATGAGTGCCACTTGACCTTTAGGTCATGCTTTCATGCTTTCTATCCAACTGGAACATTGAAATGGCTGTGCCTGTGTGACCTTTTACAGAACTTGGAACCAGTAAGTTACTTGGAAGTATGTGTGAAATTATACAACCTAGGATTAAGTAACTTAAAATACATGTGGTCATGCATGTACCCAATAACTGTATTATACACTGAGATCCCAATATAACACAGCAATATAGATAGAACCCGTTAAAAACATTATGACTATGGAAAATCTTGAGTGTGGAATGAGGCATCTATGGAACTGTATGCTGTAAATGTTGTGCCTTTCTATCTGTTTCTGTCAATATATGGTTTAACCTATGGAGAAATCATTACTTAATACTTGATTTCTTTTCTTTACTGTTTTTTTATTTTTTTTATCATATATATCGTATATATCGATGATTTGGACAGGAATTATTTACGCAAAGATTATTTACACAAAAAACATTGTGCTAAGCAAGGCAGACCATTGTTTGTCACCAGCAATCAATTCAAAGCAAAGTTGTATATAACTATACAATGTAAGTAGGTATCATCATGTCAGTTTGGATTAATTTGGTGTATTTGATGCACAAATTAAGACATGGTCACAGTTGGAAAAAATGTAAGGAGATCACAAAAACTTTAGTTAAGATTGTTCATTAAATTCATTAATTGTTACAACAGGACTTTTCTAGTTAAAAATATCAATTTTAAATTTGGGAGCTATAAAAAGACGTTTTATATTGAGACCACAGTGTTCTTACCAATAAGTAGTGTAAAACTGTATTTCTTCAGAGTATATATCGAGACCACAGTGTTCTTATCAATAAGTAGTGTAATACTGTATTTCTTCAGAGTATATATCGAGACCACAGTGTTCTTGTCAATAAACAGTGTAATACTGTATTTCTTCAGAGTATATATCGAGACCACAGTGTTCTTATCAATAAGTAGTGTAATACTGTATTTCTTCAGAGTATATATCGAGACCACAGTGTTCTTATCAATAAGTAGTGTAATACTGTATTTCTTCAGAGTATGATGAATGCTGGAGGTTATGGACGTCTACTGGCTGCCATTATGGAGGCAATGTGTCACCCTACCATCAAACTGACCAACATCATGCCAATAAACTGTGAACCCCAGACGGAGGAGATACTGCGTAAACAGTCCATAGTGATGGATGACAACACAAACAGTGTGGCCAGACTAGGAGAGATCCATAGGTTCCCACTGCTTGTTAACCACATGACATCCAGGATAGAGGTACAGATCTGGCTCTATTGGCCAGAAAGGCTTATGTCATGGCAATATGTCCTTCATGTATCTGTTTGTTGTCTGTTAATCTAACTTGTAAACACTGTAGCACTTGATACTTACAAATCTTGGTTCGAGTGTTAAAGCTATGGAAGCTTGGATGAATTCTTGAACTGGCGATATTGGACCAGAATGGACATGGTTATGCCCTTTGGTTTATGGAAAACTTGCAGGTTCCCATTGCTCATCAAACTTATGATCTCCAAGATACAGTTTTTATATTCCCATCTTCAAAAATTGTGTGTATTATGATATGGTACTGTCTGTCCGTTTGTCCCTCCATCCATAAACATTGGTTTGTGAAATCAACTTCTCACACAGTTTTAACCAGAATCCTCTAAACTTGCTAAACTTGACCAGGTATTCTATTGATTACCAAATAAGCATCATGTCATATACAAGTCATTCCCAATTATACATATAAAGTGTAAATGTTGTTATGATGTGAAAGGAAACTGAGATGGATTATATACTGTACTATCCCCCACCCAGTGATTTTATACCTGGGGTCAACATTGTCTGTATGAGGAAGTATTTTAGCAAAATCACAATGAAATATCTTGTGTCAAAATCCTACAACTAGTCATGTTGTATTTGCCTGACTTCCACACTAAATTGTCAAGAGTAGTAAGATTCCCATATTGTATTTTGTTTCAGCAAACATCAGGAGTTGGTAACCATGTATCTTTCAAAGAGGTACTTGACAGATTGCTGATGATTGTATCGTACCCAGTTAGACAATTACTGCTGCGAGATCAGTCCCCTTACCCAGTTGTTCTGGTGGCCAACACTTGCTCCCTTCTGTCCACTATAGTTAGTGAACTGTCAGCCACAGCTACAGGTCTGGAGGTAAGTTGACTGACAGTATCTTTTATTAAGCCAAGTAGATAAAATAACTCCAAGAACTGGCTCTACCAAGGAAACAGACTAATGAGTGATTTACTAAAGCTGTGAGCTTACTTTGCTAAGCTAAAGTGTTTCTGAATTTGACAAGTAACATTGATGTAAAATGTTGTTTTACTTTTAAGTTTTTGTCAAAATAAATGGTTCTTCATGATTGACCTTTATTGCAGACTGATGTGACATCTACATCTAGACCACTCCTGTTGACACCCAACAGGTTTACAAGAACCAGTCAGACGCCATACTGGAACACTGGGAATGGTTCCCCTGATGCTATAGAGTTCATGGTAGACAAGCCAGGCATTGTGATTGCAGGCATCTGTCTGTATGCTGGGGAAGGAGTATACAACTATAAACTGGAAATGCTGGATGAGGTACTGATAAATAAAAACAAAAATATTATTAAACTGTGTGTTCTTTGGGGACTGCAGTCAGTTTTGCAATCTTTTGTAGATAGCAAATTAATTTTGTGGTCTGCATTGAGTTTTCTTTCTTTGTTCAATTTCGTTAATAATTTTTAAATAAATTATGCCAATGGTAAGTTTGTGTGATTTGTTCAGGTATTTGGCAACTGCTTTTACAAGGTCAACCATAAAGTATAGGTATCTTTTTATTTACCTCTGAAATAAGGTATCGAAGACGTGACATCTTGTAGTGGAGACACTCTGATTAAGAACTGACATTTGATTTTGTGAAACCTTTAATGACAATTCATTCGCAACACTTTGTTTTTACTCATCAAATTTTATTAGTAAACGTATATGTACATAAGCCCATCTGTTATCTTTACCCTGTTTAATGTTCTACTTTATATTGTTTTGTGATGGTCGCCTGTTTCTCCCCAATACAGCAAAGTAATGGACAACAGCAGGACCCGTCTCACACACAGAGATGGCACAGTGTGGAGATAGTGAAGGGATCGTATGGACCCGAGGACTGCGTCAATGACATAGCAGAGATCAAGTTTGATAGGCCAATACCTATTAAGGTAAAGCAGTGGGAATGAGGTGCATGGAGTTAAAGAATACAATATTTCATTAACAGTTGTCATTTAACGTTCATATGAATCCTGTTTTATTTATACTTTTTCTAGTTATTTCTACAATTTCACACTTTTTATTAGTCGACTTCCATATGTGCAATATGGATTTATTTAAATTATATAAAACAATAAATTGGCCAATTTGAGCAATAAAAGAGACAATGTGGATTCTCATATATTGAACCATATTGTGTACTATGAAGCTTTACTTCAAGAGTTGTTTTCTAACCTAAATGCACTAAATGCCAATTTAAAACAGGACAATCAGGAATAATATTATAAATTCCTTTTAAACTGTTGAAAGATTCTATTCTTTTGTTCTGTTTTAAACCATTAGGAAGGGGTAAAGTATGCCATACGTCTGCGTAATCATGGATTCTCACGTACGCTGAATGGGGATGGAGGCATTAGCAAGGTGAAATGTCCGGATGGTACGACCTTCACATACACAGCCTGCTCCCTGAGCAGTAACGGAACCAACCACATGAGGGGGCAGATACCCCAGATACTTTACTACAGGTAATGTATGTTTCCTTTAACATATTGTAATCATGGGTTCTTACGCAGACGTCTTTCTTTCACGCATTTAGCAGGAAACACTTAATCCTTTTTAAACTTTGGTACCTGCCTAACCCTCTCCCCATTTGTTTTATTCCCAAGCATTGACTGTCATTCACTATACCCAACTACACAAATATATTTGGTATTTACAGGAAGATTCTTCATACTGTGTTTGGTATTTATGTTACTGTGTAACAGAAAGTTAAATGTATATTTTCATGCATCTTACTTACATGTACTGGTCAAGGTTCACAGCTACTGTATATGCCACATATTATCATGCATTAAGGGTACAAACTGAGGTTTTGTACATTAAGATCACATCCGAGTTTGTGCATTAATGTCACAACAGAGTTTTCTGCATTAAGATTAGAACTGAGTTTTCAAGCATTAAACTCAAGAACTGTCGGGAGTTTTTGTACAGTAAGGTTACCATTCAGTTTTCATGCATTAATGTTTTATTTGACAACTAAGTTTCCATGCAGGTATATCATTTTATTTTATCAGTGCCCCACAAGATGGCGAGCAGCATCAACAGAATAACAAGAGTCTTGCAGAACTTCAGGCGCGTAAGAATGCCATAGACATCGTGAGTGCGATATGTAGAATGGCCACAGATCTGCTGCACCGGGCCCAGAACATTCGTGGTGAAATTGTGAAGGACACTCTGGGAGAATCGCAGCTGTTTTCATCACTGCTGCCACTCTGCCTGGCCTATATTGGACCAGTGGCTTCTCAGGACCCAAGGGTAAGTACATTTCACTGCTATGACAAAAATTAAATATTCCTTATGTTATAACCATATAACCATGATCATCAGTTTTATTACATGGAAATGCTGCTCATATATTTTCCTCAGAAAAAAGGGGACCAGAAGCAACTCGGAAGCAACCGAGGTGGACACCTTAACCCCTAGGCCACGCAAGATGGTACATGTAGTAGTGATATGATAACAAGTTTACCACAGTACTTTTGGCTACTGGTAAATGTTATAAAATGTTTATTTTTCAAGAATGTTATTATCTCTCCCCCAGGGTGCGGTTCAAGTGCTCGGGCTGATCCAAGAGATTTTACCTGCTGTAGCCAATCTTATCAATCAGATCTATCCACCCCCTCCCAAATCTGAGACAGGGGAGATAAATAATGGCAACACATCATCTCAACATTATGCAGTCTTGGAGAGTGATCACCCATATAAACCAGCAACTGTGGCTAACTACAAGGTAGAGTTGTACTTCTTGATATAAGAAAATTTCCTGCCAGGTTCAATCATTAATAAAATCAAGTTAAAACATTTTGTAGTTTTCTTACTTGACTTTCTATTTTTTAACTTTATTTTAATTTTTGTATTCTCCCCAGTATTAGGGTTGGCGTCTGGTGTCAGCTAGTGTTGGTGTCCGTGTCCCACTGATGTTAGAGTTGCTAAAATTGTTCCTAAGATTGCATGCTTATACACATATTGCAGGGTGAAATGGTCATATTTTGTCTTTAAATTCTGCGTTAAAAGTTTTGATGCAAGTTGTGATTTACTGTGCTTGCTTACAATAATGTGAGTGTAACTTGGCAAAAGGGTGTATATGCTTGTACCTCAAAGAATATTGTACCATAAAAGCGCTGCTATATTTAAGTTCAAAGTGTAATATCAGAATGAAAAGGAGAAAATGGGCTCATACATGTAGTTATATTTGAAGTTTAAATGCAAGTTGTATTATCAAGACATTATTGTCACTTTTGCATTATGATTCTTATTCTTATATCTTGATAATAATTTACAACCAAATGCTGGCATTATAATGTTCTGTTCCAATAGTACGTCTGGTATATTATTTTGTTAACATGAAGCCATTCAAAAAATTGTACATTTCTATAATTAGTACAAAACAATTGTGTAAAATTTAGTTTGACTTGATTATTTATATACAGTAAAGTTAGGCTAGAAAAATTAATAAAAACAATGGAATATGATTTGAATCAGAAACCTAACAATTCTGTAACTAGGATTTTAATTATTGGATAGTAAATAACAAAACTGTCAGCTTAGATGTAAATTTTCCTGTTATGTTTTGATATATATACATGTACATAATGGATCAGGTAATGTAAAATGACATATGCCTGTTTTTACTGAATCCATTAAGTACATGTAGCAGCTTTGACAGGTTAATAATCACTTGAGTCATATATGCATGTAACAATTTACTTTATGAATAAATATGATGGTGCATAGCGTGAAAAGATACCTGGAGATTTGTCTCGTATATGAGTTCTACTTTTCTATTTGCAGGTGACATTCCCTGAAAATGTCAAGTGGGTGGTACTTGAGTTTGATCCTCAATGTGGCACTGCCCAGGCCGAGGACACCCTGCAACTGTTTGTACCAGCACGCCATAGGCAGCAACTCAACTCTCACAGACCCCAGCCATCTCCAAATATGAACGAAGACCAGGAACAGTCAAAGGTGACATACTGGCCAATTTTGAAAAAGTTCCACGGGACAACAAACTGGCCCAAGGCTTCTGTTATAATTCCAGGTGTGTGTCTTCATCACAACATTTATGTGATATGATATATATTGCATGATGATATGTAAACTAGTTTTAAATATGATTAGCCTTAAATTGTATATGCAACTAAATATTGTAAAAAGAAATTAACAGAGCAACATGATAACTTATTTTTACATTGACTTGGAAATGTATTGAATGGAAAATATGGCAGCAATGACAGAGTCTAAAATGACACAAGTTAGGATGGAGGTAAATGACACAAGTTAGGATGGAGTTAAATGACACAAGTTAGGATGGAGGTAAATGACGCAAGTTAGGATGAAGGTAAATGACACAAGTTAGGATGGAGGTAAATGACACAAGTTAGGATGGAGGTAAATGACACAAGTTAGGATGGAGGTAAATGACACAAGTTATGATGGAGGTAAATGACACGTTAGGATGGAGGTAAATGACACAAGTTAGGATGGAGGTAAATGACACAAGTTAGGATGGAGGTAAATGTGTTTCTGTTAGTCTATTCAGCTTATTCATTAGTATTTTGTGGTTTGGTTCTAGTTTATTTAGTTTGATGTTGAAGAAAGCTCTGAGCTTATATAAACTACATGTACTCTTGAGTCTGCTTCCTGGATGTATCTAGTACTGAGTATTTATTTTTTAGAGGCATCAGGTTGAGCTGGGCATCCAACCTGCAACCTCTGGTGTGGGCAGCAAATGCTCTATTCACTCACTTCACCCTGCTTTTTTGTGGTTTAGAGGTGTAGACCTCTTTCAATCAGAATTAGAGAGATTTTCATGCTCAGCTATGTTTAAAGTTTCTGTTTTATAGATGGCAATAACATTGTATATATGGAGCCTATAAACACACCAATCATTGAATACTTCAGGTCATGAGGTGATATTTTCCCTGGAGACAGCCTCAGACTATGTCAAGGATGAGAAGGCATGTTTCTTCGGGTTTAAGTGCTTCATAGTAGGATATGAATGGAAGACCAATACTGAAGGGGTAAGTCTTGTTAAATAAAAATAGAATAAAGGTAGCAATATAGTCATTTGCATTGAAATCACTGATGAAATAGTGACATCACATTTATATGAGGAAGGTTGTCATTTACCTGTGAAAGACTGATGGCTCTACTCATATTTTTTTCCACCATATAAAACTGCTGTTAAACTGATCCATTCAAACTTTTTTTCATTCAGCTGCAGATAAAATCAAATAGTGATATATTTGTAATAAAAGATTGTATATTACAGACAATCCGCCACCTTGAGAAGGAACTGAGTTACCTTGGTGGAATGTGTGCATCCTCACTCATAAAGAAGGATATTATTCTTCCCCCAGTGACGGTGGAAGAACTGGATGAAGATATGGATTATGTCGAGGAGGGATCTCAACTGGTAGGCTACTGAAAAATTGTCTTTAAATATATGATCTTAATTCTATATGCAGTAGTCTAAGAGTACTTTATTCGTTTGATGAAAACGTGAGTCCAAAGTTCTTAATATCCAACACTTGGTAGGATACTTTAATTGTTTGATGGAAAACTGTGTCCTGAGATCTCAGTTCTGTACTAATCAGGGCACTTTAATTGTTTGATGAAAAACTGTGTCCGGATATCTCAATTCTGTACTAATCAGGGCACTTTAATTGTTCAATGAAAAACTGTGTCCTGAGATCTCAATTCTGTACTAATCAGGGCACTTTAATTGTTCAATGAAAAACTGTGTCCTGAGATCTCAATTCTGTACTAATCAGGGCACTTTAATTGTTCAATGAAAAACTGTGTCCTGAGATCTCAATTCTGTACTAATCAGGGCACTTTAATTGTTCAATGAAAAACTGTGTCCTGAGATCTCAGTTTTGTACTAATCAGGGCACTTTAATTGTTTAATGAAAAACTGTGTCCTAAGATCTCAATTCTGTACTAATCAGGGCACATTAATTGTTTAATGAAAAACTGTGTCTGTAGATCTCAATTCTGTACTAATCAGAGCACTTTAATTGTTTAATGAAAAACTGTGTCTGTAGATCTCAATTCTGTACTAATCAGGGCACTTTAATTGTTTAATGAAAAACTGTGTCTGTAGATGTAAATTTTATATTTTGAAAGAAGGGTAATTTAATTGTTTTATGAAAAAATTTTGCTCGAAGATCTAACTGTAGTATGATGCTGCCATTGGTTAACAAAAATATAAATTAATTTATTCATTCTGGTGTTTAAAATGGAATGGAAAGCTGGTTTATATTAATATTATTTTACAAACAAGTAGATATTGCATTTGAATGTCTTCATAATATTATCACACTGATAGAAAAATGTATGTTTTGAAGTATATCTTTCAACTTCAATTTGAATCTTACCAGAAATATGCAGTTTGTTAATTATTGAAGAAATTCTTTCATTACCTAATCATATCTTATTAAAGTGGTCGAATTTTTTGCCTAAAATTTTAGCATAATTATGTTGACCTCTTTGAGTATCAAGGGGCTTTGTGTGTATGAATTCTGATGGCATATGGCATCTTGATGTTCTAAGGGGTCAGTGTAATTCTTAAGTTATATTATTGTGTCTAAAGTGATGAGAAGTTTTGATAAAGATGTATTATATATAGTATTACAGATTAATTGTTTTAGAAGCATGTCATTTTGGTGTTAGCTTGTGACAGCTTGTGAACTTACACGTAAGTTTTACATGAAGTATGGATGAAGTTCAAGTCTTGACACTGTGATATATTTCAAGTTTTATAAATGTGACATACATGTAACTCCTTCATTAAACCTATGTAGAAATTTGTCATTTATATCCAATCCCATAAACATGATCTGTCATTTTTAGCTTTGGAAACATTTTACGATAAAACAGTGTTACCGAGAGGTTGCAATACGTTATGATGAATATGGTTCCAATTTCTACTGTAACAAAGCAGTTAAACTAATGAATACAGGAACACAAAGTACAGCTGACTTTTGCTGTTTGGTTAACCAACTTAAATACAAGGATACAGTGATTGATTTGTCAGTAAAAGGTGCTGAATGATTGACAAATAGGACATGTTGGTATAATAGTCTGGATGATGTATAAGGATGAACTTAATTTTTTTGACGTTCATGAAATATGAGCCTTTGTACATGAATCACCTCATGCGGTACATGTAAGTTCATACCTCATCAACTTTTAACAAATTGAATTTATTCCTTAATTACTTTACGGTATACAGGGTTAAATATTTTATATATATATAACAATATGTACATGTATATGTAGACATTTGCCCATTTTATTTTTTCATTTTATTCTTTTTTAGGTGTTCAATGCTCACTCGCAACTGCTGGGTAAAGGGTTTGCCCTGTCTAGGCCTCCCACCATCATGCAGGCCCTTGAAGGCAGCCTTCCATTCTGCTGGCAGAGTAATGAGAGATCGTTCCTTAAAGACTTTGTCTCTTGTACCATGGGAACTAGTGGGGGCAGATTGGCCAGGTGTGCTTTAAAACTTATAAATACAATGAACATACATGTGATGCCTCATAGAAGATGAACATTACTCACATGTTCCAAATATTTTATAGTCTCCTTATAGTGAGTGAAAATTACTCTTACACTGACTCTAAACATTTTCACAATCTCCTCCACAGTTTACCACTTTCAAACATTAGCATACATGTAGTTCCCTCAAAGGATGATAATACTTACATATTCCAAACATTATAAGTCCCTCCTTACAGAGGAAAAACATTCCAAGACTTAATACATCCACAGATGGAGATGATAATTCACCAATTCAAACATTGTCACAGTCCCCCCTAGTTCAAACATTTATTTAGTTTAGTTCAAAGGTATTTATTTTATTTTGATTGTGAAACAAGTTTATAATTACATGTATACCTTTAATAGACAAATCATGATTGAAGTCTTCCTGGATTGAACCAGTACAAAGCATATGCAGAAAATGTGTCTTGCTCAAGGACAGCACACATAGCCATGGCGGAGGATCAAACCCACGACCCTCCGATCATGGATCTGATGCTTTATTACTGGACCATGTGCTCCTTACATAAAGAAATAAAAATTAACAGACTCTGAACAATCTAAAATACATGTACTGTCATATTTGAAGATATATCTCCATTAGATACATACATGTAATCGTGATATTACCTAAATTTGGTATGTACTTGTATTTAAAAGTTTTCTGTTGAAGTTGGAGAATCCAATGTGAAAGCCGTATAACTGCTTATCAACTTAAAGTTTTGATTGTGTGTGGCATTTCATAAAAAGTCAAAATCAAAGAAAAATGGGCTTTATTGGATTGTTATAATCCTTTTGTTTTTTGACAGTTCACACGTGGAAAAATGCTGCCTCAAGATTGAAATGATTAGTCATTTAAAACAGGGTATCGGTCAAAACATTGTGTAAACAACTGAAAGTACCAGCTGCCATTCAGGACTTTGGAAGAGTTTCAGTGACCATCGCACACATTTATATAACTTGAACATTAAAACTATTTAAGGTAGCCTTAACTGGTCGTTGAGGTGTGAGCATAGGTGTTGTCGGATCAGTCATGTACACTCTGTATACATCAACATGTTGAATCTGATTTGTTATTTGAGGCATTTAGTAAATAAAAATAGTGTATTCAATATAATAAACCCGATAGTGTAACATGAATGGCAACTATATTATGTATATGATTATTGTTTGGTGTTTGGAATTTAACTAATAAAAGATACATGTAACTACCTTTAATTTATATTAAATAAAAATGCACTAGAAGCGTGTCGTTCACTCATTCACATTCTTGTCAAATTACAGATGGCTGCAGCCCGACTCATATGTGGAACCCAAACAATGTGAGATTTTGTACAGTAAGGAAGATCTGAAGTGTAGCTGGCCCAATATCATCACTGTACTTACTAAAGATCAATACGGGCAATTAGTTAATACTCCAAATCTCAAGGTAGGTTAGACTACACAATATTCCACCAATATCATCACTGTACTTATTAAAGATCAATACCGGCAATTAGTTAATAATCCAAATCTCAAGGTAGGTTAGACTACACGATATTCCACCAATAACATCACTGTACTTACTAAAAACCAATACGGGCAATAAGTTAATATTCCAAATCTCAAGGTAGGTTAGACCACACAATATTCCATCAATATCATCACTGTACTTACTAAAGACCGATAAGGGCAATTTGTTAATACTCCAAATCTCAAGGTACATGTAGGTTAGACTACACACTATTCCACCTATATCATCACTGTACTTACTAAAGATCAATACGGGCAATAAGTTAATACTCCAAATCTCAAGGTAGGTTAGACCACACAATATTCCATCAATATCATCACTACTTACTAAAGACCGATACGGGCAATTAGTTAATACTCCAAATCTCAAGGTCGGTTAGACCACACAATTTAACACAATACAACGCATCATTTCTTTGTTGATTAATTTCTAAATTGTGAGCAAATATGAAAAGAAATTTAGCTTTAACATGGACCCAAAACAGTAAACCTGTGATAATGTAGTTTGCGTTTTGTTGCTTGATACAATGTATGAGGGCTGATCCCATTGATGTGGTTTGTGTTTGTTTTGTAGGTTGAGGTGAGGGCTGTTCCTATTGACCTTGACCCCTCTGGAGATGACTACAAACGTATGAGACGTCTCAGTCGTCCAGATGAGGGCAACATAACATTTGGTGGCAATCCACCTCCCTGTTTGGACACTGTGTATGAGGTGACAGTAAAGGACAGAAAGGACGCCTTCCACGCCATCTGTATGATGAAGGTATGTCTTAAATATGGATATAAAAGGAGCAGGTCTAGCGGTAGACAGATGCAAGACTGGATGGTTGTAGGTTCAATCCATGCAATGTCATACATGTATATGGTGTCTTTCAGCAAGACACTTTATCCACATATGCTTGGGACTGGTTTTACTTGGGAAGACTATGAGCATGATTTGGCTTGTAACAACATGTTTCACAATTGATGTAAACATTTTTGGGAAACTAGACATTTCAATTTAGTTTGTTCAAAACCGATGATTTTGAAGGCATACTATTCATTGTCTTTCATAACCATTTTGAAGGCACGGTCCTTGCTTAAATAACAGTGTCTTAATATCAACATAGATCATTATGGGATGAGTAAGAATTGTTTATACTTGTTTATATATGTACTTGTATATACAGTCAGTCTTCAAACAGAAATGTAGAATTCCTGTATATTATCATTCAACTAAATGACTTAAGCGTAATGAAGTGATGAAGTGTTACATGAATTATTGTAGGCCTATGAGAATTATTCCTTTGAGGAGTTACGTTATGCCGCACCCTCAGTGCCCCGCCCTAGTGAGAACATGTTGGTGAGATCAAATGATGATGGCACATACAGCGCCAACTGGACCCCTAGCAGTATCGGCTTCTACAACATACTTGTTACTGTAGATGGCTTCGAGGCTGGTAAGTATAACATTGAGCTTTATTTACATGTAGGCTCTAAATAAAGATACATTGATCTGATAAATATAGGTTTTTACTAGGTAATAAAGTACTACAAGTTTGGTGTAAAAGTCGACCTGTACCAGTTGGTTAAGTACTAATATTGTGGAAATATACATGTAGGTTTATATCTTGCGAAAAATTAGTACATATGTTATATAAAATAAGGAATCACAAACTGTTAATACTACATGTAAGCTACTTGTTCAGTCAATGCTTCTTCTCTTCATTACAGTTTATGTTGTGCCATTCGAGCAACTTCATTTTTCATTTTTGGTTGTAACCCAGCTAAAACAGTAATTGTATAACTATGTAATATTGGTAAATTCTTTGAATTGGCCTAACAGCCTACTTGCTTGGGTAATTTATGATCCTTGAATTGTCATTGATTATACAAATAAGTCTTTGAGTGAATCCCCTTTGGCTCTACATGTGATTCTGAATGAGTTTCCTCTTGCTAAAGAAGTATAATTGAGTGATGTTATTGTTGTACCCTCACAGGTGATGTATACAAGGTGGAAGTGAAGGAGCCGCCCCAAGGAGTTACTCCACCAAACCAAAGTATGAAAAAACAGCAGAGAAAACAGGTATATCTTGTCAATGTGGTACTATTGTCAAAAATAGAGAAAACAGGTATACATGTATCTTGTCAATATGGTACTATTGTTCAAAATAGAGAAAACAGGTATATCTTGTCAATATGGTACTATTGTCCAAAATAGAAAAAACAGGTATATCTTGTCAATATGGTACTATTGTCCAAAATAGAGAAAACAGGTATACATGTATCTTGTCAATATGGTACTATTGTCCAAAATAGAGAAAACAGGTATATCTTGTCAGTATGGTACTATTGTCCAAAATAGAGAAAAACAGATACACTACAGTCTCAATAAAGATTGATTCGATATAACGTGAATCTCGCTATGAGTTTTCTATGGCTTCTTAATTTAAAATTGATATTTTCAATCAGATTCATGAAAAAATCGCATTATAACAATTGATAAATGGATTGAAAAATCTGCACCAAATCGAAAAGTTTTTTTCAAGCTCGTTATGTTTTTGCAACTGTGACCACATCTTATTTGTGCATCAATTACAACTAGCTAATTCAGGATGACGTAAACTGCTTATGGCTATACACAACATCATTTTTAATTGATTTGCGCCAACAAACAATGCTGTGTCTTGTTCATCACACATTAATTGTCATGTTTTTCGCTTGTTTACACTTTAGCCAGATATAGTATTGCCAATGGGAGGCTACACATAGATTTCTTACTAGAATCATACTGTTTGTTCTTGTTCTACATATAAGTCCACCAAAATTATTAAAAGTTGTTGAGGAAAATTACTTGTCTTTTTTGTTTCAAATAAAACAATCCATTTTTGAGGCACGATAGAGAAGGATTGATCGTATAACAGCTATAATATTCCACTCTGAATAAGATGACGGTGGCAATTTATAGATGACAGTAGCAACTTCACTATCTGTGACAACATGATATGAGTTTAGTCGACAGTTCTTGTATACCCTGTACGTTGAACTACACTGGTAGATGTAATTGCAAAAAAGATGGCTTGCTTTAAACACAATACAGTTGTAATCCTTTATATAAAGTTACATTTTTAACAAATTTGTGAAAGACAAAATAAGAATTTACATTATCAGTTTTCTCCAAGAATTATTGCAAATCTTGTTTTGTTTATTCTAGATGAGACGTTTTATTGCCAAACATAGTGCAGGACTGCGTGTGAGGACTAACCCCTCACTACAGAGTGAACAGATTGGTATTGTAAAACCGGAGGGCATCGTATCATTCATGGATGAGGTTTGGTTTAATTCTACATTCATATTGTGCTGTCAAATATATCCTGTATATGATAAAGTGGAATGAATTTAAGCTAATGTTATAAAAAATCAAGACGTTTGTACATACATAACTATTCTTAGATTCTTAATTATATTGTTGCAAGCTTAACCGTCTGCATTTCCCGCAGCTTTTGAACATTTGTTTCGTATATAAACAACTCTCAAAATATTTTTGGTGAAAGATCCTTCTTCAAATATTGTTCTCAATATGCAGGGGACTGTGTATTGCATGGCAATACTTAATTCCCTTGTTAATATGGGAGTGGTTTGTGGAATTGTGATTAACAAAAAAGGACTTCAACATCATGTCCGAAGTTGGTTATGTCCTTCAGTACATATACCAAAACATTTTGGCAAAATATAATCCTCAAATGCATAATTCTGCTTAATTTGAATGTATCCCCACATTTCACATCCACAGGTACACAATGATGATGGTGTGTGGCTTAGACTGAGTGCTGACAGTATTAAGGAATGGTGTAATAATGGCTACACAGATGCCTGGGTGCTTCAGTACAATCAACATCTTGGCAAGACACTGCTGGTTCCCCTGGATGAACCAAAGTCCATCATTGACGAGATCCTCAGTGAAACCATGAGGAAATTACAGACCTATAACCAGAAAATACAAACAGAAGCAGGTATGTATATTTAAATGTCATTACTAAGTTAGACAATTTCAAAGGGATAAACATTTTGAAAACTGAACTTTTGATATAAACTTTATGAATGTAGTAGTGTACAAAATTTAATGTTATTACAAGTCACTTAACTGATGACAGCATTGATATGATATTCATTTGATGAACTATAAAACCCTGAGCAACTCTGTTTGATTGGGCGAACACATACCCTCACAGGATACTGAGATTGGATTCAAACCCTGATGGCATTGCTGAGAGAGCCACCTTACAGATTTCAATTATTTTAAATCCTTTGTTTTCTGTACAAAGATAATTCCCAGGTACTAACAAAAGATGGGCATACTACCTTCTAGAACAATAGGATTAATAATGATCAAGTGTTTTACAGTCTTATCTTTTGACTACTTTTTAGTATAAACATTAATAGCAGATGATTCTGCATGCTGTTTGATTGACCAGCTGTACAATGTGACCATGTCATGTGACACATATATGTTCACATTGTTGGGACATAAAGCTCACATAATTGCACCATATATTATGGTAACCTGCATACAGTAGCCAGTTTACAGATCTTGACTGTGACTCCTGCTGCAGTTGGCGTCCATTGAAGTTGGGCATAAAATAATATTTCGTGATGTATTAATCTTTTCGCATGTTTATAAAAAAATGTAGTTTATTTAAGAATATCATTATTTGGGTCAGAAATTCAGTTTGTATGATTTTCATTGGTTACTTTCGGGTGTTCAAGACAGAGGTTAGCACAGCCTTGCAAAAACACTTTCCACATATAAATAATATTGAACAAGCATTATGACACCATACAGATATGTAAACAATATTAAATTCTGATGCAGGAAATACCTGCCAGAATGAGACTGAGCGTGAGTGTCTTTGCTTCTTGTTGATAATCAATCAGAATTCCTCTATAATGTTTGCACTGCATTTGAGGCTGCATATTATACCTGTCATTCAATTTAAGATTGACGCAGAGCTGGAAACCAGCATTCCAACAAAATGGAAGAGTGTTCACATTCTCCGAACCAGAAGTAAAGTGAACCAGTCCGTGGAGTTTGATATTATGGGAGGACTATAAACCTTCAGGAGATCATATAGGAAGTAAATTGTTTGATACAAACATGTGATATTATCAGTTATAAAATAATCTAAGAGAAACCGTACATGGACAATGGTTTATTTCATGATCAATGATATTGCTTTACTTGATGGAAAAAATGAATAAAATTGTCAAAGTATGACGTGTTATTGATTAAAGATTTGATTCAATGTTTTAAACTTTACTTAAAATTTCCCTTTTCAGGTGGCCCTGGCATGTATGAAGTTGTGAAGTGTGGCTCATTTGGACACAATGTGCGTAGTCGACCAAGCTTAAAAGCAACACCTGTTGGACGTGTCACAATGGGCAACCAAGTTTCAGTCTCCGAGGAGGTAAGAAAATTCTTTTTAAAATAAAAAAAAAACACAAAAAGATGGTGTTACTTACTAAAATCACCAAAAATATGAGTCTTAACACTTTACTCCAAAGATACACGTTTTCCCGCACCAATCACAGAAAGCCTTTGAAAACAGTGCAGGAAGAGTTCAGATTGCTTGTAATGACCAATCTGAACACTTCCTGCACTATTTTCCACTCTGTCAGTTAATATAAAAATAATTCACCCAATAATTCAAAAGCCTTCTATATCAGGTGTCCAAAGGCATCTATATGAAGTAAAGGGTTAAACTGTGACTAAGTTCAAAATTTCAGTTTTTGTAACTCATTCATATTTAACGTATATCTATCATAAAGTAAAATACTTACAGAAGTAACTGAATTGCTTTTAAAATGTCTGAAGAGTTAAACACTCCCCCTACTAATGAAGAAATTGATTAATCTTTAATATTGGTAAAAGTATTTTCACCTTGCACCACCTTAAAAATAAAATGGTACAACAATATTTGCTTTAATAATGATAGAAACTCATTACAATAAATAAAAATAAAATCAAACTGACATCTTACAATAATCTTGACCCAAAACAATTTGATGTTAAGGTTACACTGCAACGTCAATTTTTTTCCTCCATATGCTAAAATTTTCTGGAAAAAAAGGGTCAAATTCTCATAATATTGACAGTTTTTAAAGCTCCAAACAGCCGGAAACGTTGTTTAAACTGTCATAGCCAATATCGGTCACTGTCAGTGTTTTTATTCGGTTAAACTTGTAATCTTATTAATTTGAAAACATAACATAACGGAGTTGATGTTATGTTGTGGTACTAGGTGGTGAATGCTGAAGGCACATGGGTGAAGTTGGACGGGGACAGTGTAGAACAGTATTGTCAGAATAAGGAGGGAGAGGCATGGGCTCTCACTAAATCTAAAGACAACACAGACTTCCTTCTACATGAGTCACAGCTAGGCGTAGCACAGCAACGTGCTGGCAAAGACCCTTTTTCATTTAACTCGCTACCACCCCAGATGCAGCAGAGCTTTGATTTTGGAACACCTGGGCAAAGATACCCTCTGTTTGGGCAGTCCCAGGAGCAGGGATCAGTGTTTGGTCCTGCTGGACGACGAGGAAGCCCATTTGCATTTGGCGGATATCCAGGTAATTATAAATTTTATTATCATATTTTGTATATCTATATTAGATATTGATCATTTCATAATTCTGGTTTTAATTGAAACATGGTTTTAAGCTATCACATTATAGTCACAAAAAAACAGGTAAAACCAGCTTTATTACCTGTTAAATCCTTTGTTCACCGGGACATTTTTCATAAAAAAAAACGCAATAGTTTTCAACATACAGAAAAGTTAAATACGCTAATATTGGTAAAACAACCTTACTTAGAATATCACTACTTATTCACAATAAAATGAACAAAAAATATGTCTGCTTAAATTGGTGATCACTAACCTCTACTATGTCACAGAAAAAAACTTTTAACATATTAATAGTAAAACCTATACGTCCTCCATAGCCAAGTGGTCTAAGATGCTGTCACAAGATCACTTGCTAGGCCCGGTTATCTCAGTTCATAGCTCATCTGACTATTAATGCACGGGTTGTGAGTTTGAATCTCTGTCCGATCACAGTTTCTGGGATGATTGATATACAGCATTGCATCTCATAGTCATTTGTTGCTCACTGATTCAGGTGGAAAAGTTATAAGTTACTTGCAGAGATGGGTGTGCTCCAGTACTGGTTAACCTTCCAAGGCTCCTAGGAAAGAGAGGTTTGGTTAAGTGATCGTCTGTTTACCGTTAATGGCATAAATTGACGCTAAATATTCAAACAAATCAAAACAACATGTACTTACCTCCACTAAGGTTGTGGGGTTGAAGCTCAGCTGCGTCCAAAAATTGATGTGAGACAGGTTTGCAGGTGATTCTACTCAGATTCATTATACACCAGTAAATCTGGTGCCGTATGTAACCTATAATTGTTGAAAATGGCAAAATAATAAATTAAAAACATGTGAATGTGTAGCTGTAACTTTAACTTATATATGTATGCCTGTGTGTTACAGGGAGTAGTCCATCTTTCAATGTGACAACTCCTCACTCCAACTTGGGAACATTTGGATATTCACCGGGATAACTTATTTATAAATATATGTATGCCTGTGTGTTACAGGGAGCAGTCCATCTTTCAATGTGACCTCTCCTCACTCCAACTTGCCAACATTTGGATATTCACCGGGATATGATGCACACATGTACAACAAGGAACATGAGTTGCATAGAACTCGTTCGTTACCTTCTTCTGCAGGTATGTCACCCTCCACTGGACAAGGCAGTATTTTGAGACCATATGAAGTTCTGAGATTAAACTTAACTTTATATGCTAAATATTGCAAGTTCCAAAATATTCTCATTGCTAAAAACTTTCATTTCATTTAAATCCATTTTTTTGACTTTTTAAAAAGAATAAACATATAACCCACTTATACTCAACTATTTCCTTATCCACAACACGTAATAATGTATATGTGAGAACATAAAATTAACAGGTGTAATTTCTGGTACATACATTTAAATATAAATTCTTGTATCGGTGGAAATTTGGGAGGTAAACACGCATTTAAAAGTAGCATATTTTTGTGATGATGACCATTATCGAGGGTCTATTGACTGAGATAAAAGGGAGAAAAAAATCCACCACTTCATCCATATGGGATAGAAAAATGTAACCCTTTAGGCCAAAATTACATACATGGGACTCAGCTGAGCACCATCCCAACATGTAATTTTGACCAATCGGGTGAGATTTTTCTATCCCACATTATCCCTACATTTAACTTTGACCCCTTTGGTGAGATTTTTAAATCCTACACTGTTACTTTATTTTACATTTATTTTCTTGAAAGATAAGGTATACACCACTTGTCATTATGAGTATGTATAAGTCTTATAAACTGTGACCAGGACAGCTTAGGGATGTTGGCTGTAAATCTGGAAACATTTTAGTCAACATACTAGGGGTTATCTAGATGTTTGTGGACAAATCTCATAATATGAAGATGACATGTCGGATTTATTTGGAGTTTTACATGTATTATATTAGATATAATTCAAACCTTATGCAAAATATGAAGAAAATATATATTAAAATAAAATAGCTACATGTATTTCAAACATGTCATGTACACCTATCTGCCGTAGGTCAGATTTATGTTATGTTGTCGCGACGTCAATTAAGTAATTTCCCTGCTCTTGCTGGTCGCTCCGCTCATACATTTGATCAAGCAAGGAACCCTGTGATAACTCTAAGGAACTGAATGTTATTCATTCTTAATTGTCATGTGCACTGTACCGTAACCTATACTTAGTTCAGAGCATAGTTCATGAATTGTATTACGGCGATTCTTATTGAGGCACCTTTTACCATGTTGACGTGACGTTGATGCGATTGTTTCCTGTTCCTCACTATATCATTTGTACCATTTATAGACTACAAAACACACTCAAATAACTTTCTCAGAGCTTTAATAGGCATATATTACCTGGATCGGTGTTTTGCTAATTTTGACACAAAAAATGTATTTACGCTCATTGTTTCACCTTTTTCTCTTTTTTTATGTAAGTTTGTTTAAACTTTTTACACTTGTGTTACTAAAATAACCGATGTAGACATGATGTGATATTAATAATATATGATTTACCACGAGTCTTACAGGGAAATCATTGTTATTTTTCACATATTTATCTGTCAGATTGTTCAACAATTTGAGCTGCGGCACTAACCATGTATGCATGTTGCTATGGAAAGGCCATGGGTTAGATTCCAGATCCTCTTGATGGCCATTTTGATAAAAAAATATCACACAAATGGTAGATCTGACAGTAACATTAGAAGGCTTTTTAAACAAAATTCACAGTTCTAAACTGCATAAAAAAATGCTTATGCAATTTACATAATGATTATTTTTAGATTACCAGTGTGTACTACTCAAACTAATATTTGAATATTACAAATACTATTATGAGTGTGGAATTATTTATTTGGAAACTAGTTGGATACATAACTGAACTTCTTGTTATACGTTTTCTTGTGTTATGCTGTACACAGTGATTGGTTTACTGATTTTCATTAATAAATATTGCATTGATAAATTTACATGTATTTCCATTTTCAGCAAGTCTTTATACCTCCCATGGCAGCATGACGTCACCTCTCGCCTTCTCACCTCGAACTGGTTCCCCTATCATGACTACCAGATCCCCCGCCCCGGGGTCGCCAAAGTTCTCTCGAAAAGAAACTCAGGCCAGTGGAATGCCAGCAGACCTACAGGGAGTATCTGTGAAGGATTTAGTGAAAGCACTTGGTGAGTTGATATCAAACTTTCCTATGAACTGGATACCCTTCTTGTTTAGTTGATGCTTTGTTTCCTCTTTAAAAAGCTGTGCTATTGTATAGAGTTATATATATATATCAAATAAACAAAATATAAAGATTTTGAACAAATATATTGTCATGTGATGAATGAGTTGTTTTAAGGCTGAATTCTTTTCTTTCTTTATAAATAACATGGATATACTCATTATACACAAAATTAGGTCATGTCTTCAATTTAAAATAAACAACAATATTTTGTGGAGTTAATTCGTAAAATGAGCTTAAAATTCCTTGAAATATTTATTTACATGTTGTATTAATCACGGCACATGCATGTATGGAGCATGCTTTTAAATGCTGAAAAGGTGATGTCATCCACATTATTAATCATTGCTGAGTATATACATGTATATTGAGTATCAATGCTTTATCTAAAAATTTATACTCTGGAAGAATATTGTTTGCTTTAATCAATGGATCTGCAGTGCTATATGTATTTAATCAGGGTTCCAACGGGTTGGAGATTCTCGTAAAAGTCAGAGATTTTATTTTTATATGATAAGAGAATAGACATGGAATTTTAGATACATGACATGTATTCTGTTGAAACTGAGAATTTAGCTGAAAATTTGAATAAAGTCTTGTTAAATTCCTTAAAAAAAAATCCTGGTTGCTGCTACATGTATAATACAAGGTGGGTGGAAGTCAGGGAATTGTGACCTAATGTCAGTTGGGGGTGGGTGGGGCAATTATGACATCTAGTCAGGGAAGGAAAGTCAGGGAATCGTGACATCAAGTCAGGAAAATTGTGAAGCAACCTGTAAAAGTATGGAGAACCAAGTTATTAACTAGTCCTTTATGTTTCATGTTTACTAATCAATATTGATGCTCAAAATTTGATTAAAGACATTCAGTTGTATTTATACTCTTTAAAAAAGATTTTTCCCCTCAATGTCAGTTTTTGTTCCAGGTCATGAGATGATATAACCAATTAATAGATACTATAAGATTTTTGGAATATGAGTTGGAAGACACTTGCTTGTAAACAAATTGAAAATTCAACAAAAAATAAAGAAGGAAATAGATATTGATTTCAGTGTAAGATCAATTAATTGCATTAAATTTCATAACATCTAGTGAATACTGGAAATTGTACTCTTTTTACAAACCTCACCACTGGTGAAATAATCACCCCTAGTATGTACTTGGTGATCACAATTTTCATCTTACACTGAAACAAACAAATATTTCTCTGGCCTCGTTTTCACCAACAGCTTCAACTTTAACCTGGCATGTTATTATTTATTAACAGTTTTAACCTGATAAAATAGTGGAGCTCCAACTTGGCCTCACTGGTGAAAAATTGGCCAAGAATATTTGAGTATCAAATTTTATCTTAACCTTATGTAAAAGATTGCCAGTGGCACAGGTGTTTTCTCAATACTGGATTATCTATAATCAAGTTTAAGTATTTATATAAACTAACCATTAACACTTAAACCGAGACTTTGGCTGTTTCTTGCTTTCACAAGTGTGCGGTGGCTGTAGGGACTTTATGAGATATAGTCCGTACTATGGGGGTGAGTTATGGTCAATATTTACATCACTGTACACGGCGTTGATCTAGGGTCCTTCAGAGAGATTATTGTCTCAGAAACTGTTCTTTCAATGTCTGACATTTAAAGAACTCAATAATTAGTAAAACTGCAGTACTTTCGTTAAAAATAAAAATTGGCAATAAAATTTTGGCGCCAATTCCATGTTAAATTTTTACAACTATTTTATAGATCCTGGTCTACTGATGTCGAAACCAATTTAATATTGTCAGTCGATGCTTGATACATGTATATGTATATAGTCAGACGTATGTTTACAATCACCTCTGTTAAACAGTCATCATGTCTTAAGCAGCCCAAAGTTCTATTTCCCATTTCATTAATTTGAAGCGTGAATAAACCTGTATTAAGTATCCACCTGCCTTAAGATGTCACTTTACTGTTAACATTAAGTGGTTGCTTGAAGGGTAACTTTAATGCAAAAGTAATTTATGCTTAATCAATTCAAATTGGTTTTCTAAATGTAATCTGCCAGTGCACACCAACTAGCACAGTTACACAGGTAAAATCTTAACGGTGCACCTGAAATAAATTCGCCAATCTATATGGGGCATAATGACGTCACCGGGGGTCAACCAGTCAGAATAACCGACAAAATACCATACCTGTCGTCGTGTCGTTCGTTGTAAACAAACATGGTTGATCGCATCGCTGTGCTTGTTTATGATTATAAGAGATCCGTAATTAACCGCTTACGCCAATATGGGAAAACAGTGTTTGATCAGAAATTGTAGGAAATCTAAATGTAAAGACGGTGTTAGTTTGCATAAATTTCCTTAGAGTAACGTGTTGAAAAGTGCATGGATTGAAATTGTGACACTCTGATACGCGGGAATTACACAAATCACCACATTTTCAACCGCTAAAACAATACATTTCAATTTATCAGTGATCACACGAATTCATTGAATTGTCTAGATTTACGAGGGAATAACAAAAATCTCCTCATTTTTGATCACAAAAACAATAATATTTATTTTTCAAGGACCAGTTGTTTATATTTGCGTAGCATATCAGTCTGTGCAGTAATAATTATTATGCAGGACATCATAGGTTACGTTTAAAAATAGCAGTCGTAAATACCCAGTGATTACGCGAGGTCGTAAATTATGTCAGTTTACAGTTCAGCAATTACCAAAGCCGTGATATATGTCCTGAGGTATATGGACTAATCAAATGCATGCTGTCTGCTGGTCATTATAATAAAGCAATTATTTTTTTAATTATCTGTTCGTCTGTGAAAGATCCCATTCTAATTAATTTATTAGTATTATACACATTATCGATTTAGATAAATTTGGAATTTATGTCTGATTCTAACTTGTGACTTTTCTGATCTGATGACAGAAGCCATTTATTTACATACATGTAGATCTACATGTAAAAATAATAGCATGGGAATTCTTTTTAAAAATGCGCAAGAAGGGAAAGTAATAAAATGTAATGGAACGCATAATAGAATAATAATATATTAACTGATTAATTGTTACTAGACCTACCATTATTATAATTAAAACAACCACTATCTATTATTGTTATTAATTATTCATAATAATAGATCTAATAATAAATATGTAGAAGTTGTATTAATTATTATTAAGGTAGAAATAATTTATTATTAGTAGTAAAGGTAATCCTTAAATATTATTGTAAATAATCTGTTACTCCATCGAGTACCACCAGTTCAAACTGGTATGTTTGGATGCCATAATCTAAGGTTTCCTGTTCTTCATCACTGCTTGAGCCTGAGAAATCTTGAATTAGATTGCGTGATGGGTATGATGTCATCGGTAACCTCGTTCGGGTAACTCCGTTAATGTATTTCCGTGTGAGGTGTAATGTGCGTTACTATTTGCGTGATTTACGGATGAACAAGCGCAAATTTCATGAAAACAAAACCATTTTTCTAAACCTCTAATCGATTTTATTCAAATAGTATATAAAAACAATAAGCATTTTTGTTACCCTTTAAAACAATTTGGCTATATATAGAAATATTCATTACTGAGAACCTCAAGCATATTTTGCACTGTAACCTATTATGATTTGATTATTTCCATTGGGGTAAAGTCACAAAAAAGTATGTACTATTCCTTAACAAACTTCCTTGTTTAATTACGTAAAATAATTATCATTTACAACTTATCACATCCTGATTGCCCCTTTATGAAAAAAACACATTTATTGTAAATGTATTAAAATTGTTAAAGGCACTGAAATTTATTATTTGTACTATGCGACAAGTTAAAAGCTACTTACAAGGTCAAGTTTATGGATCCTACGTATTAGTCAGTAACTTCAAGATTACATACCTCTTAACGCTGTGGTCTTGGGGGCTCAAGCCAAGCAAATTGCAATGCAGACCAGTTTTTTGAGGATATTCAGTTGACTGATTATCAGCAAATAAATTGTAAACATAAACATGGCTTTGATATCATTTAAAGATAATCCTGATGTAAGTTTTGTTGCTGGAAGTTGTATAAAACATCTGAAGGACCGTTGGTCACACAAGTGTACTTCAATGAAAGTCTTGTCCCCTGTCATGTTTTAACTATATATAGAGATATTATATAAACTCTGGTTTCAGTTGCTGCACGTGTTGTTTGGTTGTATTCCCTGTCATTGACACAGAGACACGGAGAAGCAGCACTGTATACATATCCATCTGTCATAATGGCCATTTATTTAAGTATATACTGGGGTCTTTATGGATAGATATGAAAAGTTGTTTTATTGAACTTGAGTACAGGTTGTTTCAGGTAATACAAGAGCTTGGATTTGTTAACAATACCTAATGTGGCACTTTCATGCATTTAAATAATAAATAATAATCTATAAACAATATCTAAATGTTGAAATAAAAATTTATTTTTTTAAAAAAAAAATTTGGTGGATGGGTAAGGGGTAGAAGGGAAAGCAAAGGAAGGGTTGTCGAGGAGGTGTGTTATATAATTATATGAAATTTAGTGATGAGTTGGGGGGAGAGAGGGGGAAATAAATAATAAACACTTAAGAAAAATTTAAAAATATTTCCTATTTGATTCATAATAGATATAAATATACAAATAATACTCTTAGAATAATCCGTTTTGTTCATAAAGCAAAGATTTTGTGTTTATTATGAAAGGAACTGTTGCATAATTAAGGGTTTATATTATGTATTCAATAAAAAAAGAAGTAAATGTAAATAAACATAGAGTAAATGCATACTGGCCAATAAAATAAAGCTATGATTTTCAATGTGAAATATACAGAGAAACATTCTATATGAAATACATATATGGTGAAAATATAAACGGGACACAAGACTTCATTGTATGATATTTAGGCATGAAAACAATTGTTGTTGTTAGGCTTCATACAGATTTCATTTGCATATTATACATTACTTTTAGATAAAGTGTTGTTGTTTTTTATGATGATAATTAAATCTCTTGATAAATGGAAGATATTTGTATTTAGTGTTTTATCTAATACTGGAATTGCCTAAAAACGACAGAGAATAACTTACATATTGTTTGGTTTGAATGTTTCAGTCAAAAGTTTTGCAACTTTCTAAACACTTAATTAAAATAGTATTTTGATGTATTTATTATAAAAAAAGAGCTTTTTTTCTGGATCTTAATTTATGCATTTATAGACATGGCTGAATAATGTACCAATTGAAACTCAAAAGATTGGATGTTTGTAAGTGATTCTTACACTTGGATAAATAGGTATACTCCAGACAAAAAATGTACGAGGTTTTTCATTTGTATTGGAAAATAATGTTGTATTGTTTGATGAAAATTAATTATTTAGAATTCATGGAAAGCTTGATTTGATCAAAGAAATTTGAATGAATGAGAATATTTTATATCCAGACTTTGTGTAAAATTTGCCAAATTATACACGAAGTAAACAAAAATTGCATGTAAACATTTGTGCATGCTATGGCAAAAATTTATACATGCATTAACTCCTAGAAAAAATTAATTCCATCCTTTGACTCATAAGAATACGGATCAGCTTTTCGAGTACCAGCTCAGTATGTGCCTTTGAAATATGTATACTGACACTTAAATAAAACTATGACTGAAACGTGCATCCATATAAAAGAAATTAACACTTCTATTGTTTTGTAACTTTTGCTGTATCAATAATAATGATGTTTCAGAAACTGAAATAGAAAAATAAACAACACTTCATATAAACAGTAACTGTCCTGTGTCTTACCAACAAAATAAATCATAAATGGAATGTGAACAGTAATTTTTACCTCTCACCATTGAGGTTTTGGTTTGTAACCCAGCTTGGTCCAACAACTTTAGTCGAGAAAGTTTGCCAGTTACTTACAGATGCCCAATGGTTTGACTTGGATTTATCATGATGTCTTTCTCCACCAGTAAAACTGAATGCCATATATAATCTGCAAAGTGTTAACAATGGTGCCTAGCCCCATTTCTCCTGTATTGAAATTTAGACATGTTACAGACTTCATTAACGGGGTCCGGCCAGGAAAATAGAACAGAAAAATCTGAATAAAGAAACTAGTCTGCTGCAACAACAGTTATGTTGGAATCTATGGAAATCATTGAGGTAGCATCTGACTGTTTGTTTCAACCAATGAGAAACTTTATTAGAATTGTGTTACAATTTTTTTCAAAGGAGAAATTGTCAAGACGCGTTTGTCTTTCAAAAAAGCAAGCGTTGAAGCTTATCAAGACTAGTCTTGCTGTTCATACAGAAATTAAGTTGCCATTCCATTCATTATTTATTTGATTGGTAATTTCTCTTTTTAATGACTTGTTATATGTATTGTCTTAATGTTGCCTTCTGTTTTGCAATAACATCCCAGGGGGAACTCACTTAGATCATTTACACATAGACTGGTCTAGCTTGGAATGGTTCTTCCAAAAGGAGGCTAATAGCAGGATTTATAACCTGGGTGGGAAGGAGTATCGCACACAAACTAGGGCTATTAGCCCCAAAAAGCTTGCTCAGATAATAGGTATACTTGCAGTGTTGTAAATTTTTAGATATATCTGAGTAGAGCATTATATTGTGTTTATGTCATTTTACCCTGTATATAAATGTGAAATAGATAATTACCTAGTGTTGAGTTTGTCATCATCACATCACCAAGGTTTCTGTCATTTTATTCTTCTTAAAACATTTGAGATAAGTTGTGAATGATTTAATTCTACTTAAACATTTAAGATAAGTTGTGACTGATTTCATTCTACTTAAAACATTTTAGATAAGTTATGACTGATTTAATTCTGCTTAAGAAATTGAGGTAAATTGTGACTGGTTATAACTATTTACTTTGCAAGCAATGTCAGTATACCTATACTTAAGTGCACTAAACTTAACTACGTGACAGGAATAAACTGTATGTTTACAGTTAAAATTTTGGTGAAGTGTTTGTAGTCATTTGGTAGTGTTTAATAACTCAATCTTGTTGAAAATTGAGTTGAGTCTTTGAACTTCACTGAGGAATATTTGATTCAGTTTTCTACAGTTGGCATTATATCCGATTTAAGGTGTATGCTCAAAATTTAATGCAATCCTTGTAGTAATATTTTTCACATATTGGGTAGTGATATCTGCCACTGTACCTGTGAGATTTCTGTCTCCAAGGGTTGAGATCAAATTTACATGCTCCACCAGAATGACATCATTTTGTCCTCGAAGTCAGTAAATCAATGCATTTGTTTAGAAAAAAAGTATAGTCTTTGTGTTATGCAAAAAAAGGTGATGAGTATATTGTTGAGATTATGTGATTTCAACCCTCAGTGTCTCTATGGGAACATTGCCAGAGTAACTGTTCTGATAACAACAGTGGAGTTTCAGGCTTGAATAACCTTATCTCGACCGTATGCACAGTGAAATATCCTTATATTGTCAAATGTGTTTGTGGGCTGCAAACCAGTCACATAAAAATGTCACTGAACTAATTTGAGTTTGTACAATTGAAATCAGTCACTTAAAAATGTCACTGAACTGCCTTGATGCTGTACAATTGAAACCAGCCACTTAAAAATGTCACTGAACTGAGTTGAGACTGTACAATTGAAATCAGTCACTTAAAAATGTCAATGGACTGACTTGAGTCTGTACAATTGAATTCAGTCACTTAAAAATGTCACTGGACTGACTTGAGGCTGTACAATTGAAACCAGTCACTTAAAAATGTCACTGGGCTGACTTGTGGCTGTACAAGGTTAAGAGTTAGGTGTTTAACCTTTTTGACGGAACCATCAGTTCAGTGTGACTTACTGACTCAAGGTGAATACTTTTCAAAGATTAAAATATTGGTTATCCAAGGTCCAAAATGACAGCCATTACTAAAAATCAACTTGAAATTGCTGAAAATTAGGTGAGCATGTCAGAGCCATCTCTGCCCTCTTGTAAAATATTCTACTTTAATAGGTAAACAGAATGTTTTCATTTCTTGACCGTTTTGAGGTTTTTTTTGTCTGTTCTTTACCCTTAAACCCCTATCAAAATGACGGCATTACAATTTTTTCAAAAGGGAGATCTTAAATGTAGTCAATAAAAATAATTCATAACATGATAAAGCAATATTATATTGTACAAGATATCCATTGATAAGAATAGTCTTACACTGTGGATTAAACGGCTCCATTGACATAAGATCTAGATGGAGAAAGTCGGTAAGTTTTAATATAAACAGGAGAGGGCCTTCATTAGGGAGAGGGCCTTGAATAGGGAGAGGGCCTTGAATAGGGATGTGACAGACTATGGCAGAGATGTGTACTTGTACTCGGCCATATTCCATAGCCAATCATACTTGCATGACATTGCCACTGTAGCATGGGAGTATTTTGTGCCTACAAGTTGTCTTTTATCTATATATTAGTTAACTTGTTACAGCACACATCAAATACAGAATGCATGCAGATTAGCACAAACCTAGTTAATATGCTGTTGTGATATTATGTGTATATTAGTTAATTAGTCAGTGTGCCTCAATGATTATCTGATTTGCCTTTCTATTTTAACAATTTTAGTACATTGGATGTATTAAATTTTAGTTGTTGATTAATTTTTATCCTGCAATATTTCTAAGATTGGATATCTTTGTTTTTACTTGGATCAATCCATTATGGATGTTAAGAGAGAACTGAGCAATATGGTGATGGCTGTGAATGTCAGAGGTTGCAGGTGCAATATCTGGCTCTACCCTTTGGCTCTCAAAAACATGTGGATACTTTTTTTAAATATTGATATTTGTGCAGGAAGATGAAATATGCATGCGTGATTCTCGGAAGTGATCGAATTCAGGTTGTGATTGAAAACACATTAAAGCACCAAATTGGTTCTGTCAAGGAAATTGTCGTGTGAGCAGTTAAAAGTAAATCCTTTGCAATCATACACACAACTATGTATTTGTTGATGTGCTGTAAAACATTATTCATTCATCAAGCTTAAACGAAACAGTAAAAAATCAAATCAATCAATTATGGTCTAAATTGTTGATACAGAACATTTTGGTGATCATTAAGCATGCACTGAGTATCCAAACCATTTTTTGGTTGCCTGATTCAGCCAAAGGTAAAATACTCTAATAAAAACAATCTCAGTGCTGTGTATATAATTATATTAATTATATATCAAGAGAGCAATCGTTTTCAGTTGCAAATAAAAATGTTTATTTTTGAAAATTTTGTCAAGTACACCCCAAAAAAATAATTTTAATTGTTGAAAATCAATACAACTTTGATATATTTACCTTCTGACAGGTGTAAAATATTGCGATAAAACTTTCAGCATTTGATACATTTTAACATCAAGATTTTGCTATGAAAATAGCCAACCAAAGTCATGTATTATGATATTTCAAAAAGTATTTATATGAACTATTATTTACCACTACAAAAGACTGTTCAACTGATACATTTGTTTTAACAACAGGATAAAGGTTTAGCATTTATTTTGCACAAGTGTTTTGTATCTCTTTCACTTAGTAGGGCATTTTGTGGCAATGGCTTGCTTCAAGTTCTTAATTAATTATGTTTGTCACATAATGATTAACCTTTTTATTTCACCTTCAGCTGATAATGAATGTTTAAAAAGTTCTGTCATCTTGAATTTTGATATTTATAGATTCTCTTTCCTTCCAAAATTCATATTTATACTTCCAAAATTCACATAGATAAGCATGTATATAAACAACATATAAAATATTTTGTTAGAGAAATGAAAATGAGCATTTTCATACTTAAGTTTAGATATTTGGAACAATATCTCAATTCTAGCAATAGTTTACTGTGTTACTCTTTTTTTCTTTAAAAAAAACATCTATTTACTTAACACATGCCATCTGGGTTTGTTTTACTGACACTTTCAGACACATACCATCTGGGGTTGTTTTACTAACACTTTCAGACACATGCCATCTGGGGTTGTTTTACTAACACTTTCAGACACATACCATCTGGGGTTGTTTTACTAACACTTTCAGACACATGCCATCTGGGGTTGTTTTACTAACACTTTCAGACACATACCATCTGGGGTTGTTTTACTAACACTTTCAGACACATACCATTTGGGGTGATTTTACTGACACATTTAGACATATACTATCTGAGGAAATTTTACTGAAACATTTAGACACATGCCATCTGGGGTTGTTTTACTGACACTTTCAGACACATACCATCTTGTGTTGTTTTATTGACACTTTCAGACTAATATCATCTGGGGTTGTTTTACTGACACTTTCAGACACATACAATTTGAGGTTAATTTACTGACACATTCAGACACATACCATCTTAGGTTGTTTTACTGAAACTTTCAGATGTACCATCTGGGGTTGTTTTATTGACACTTTCAGATACATCCATCTTGGGTTGTTTTACTGACACTTTCAGACATGTACCATCTTGGGTTGTTTTATTGACACTTTCAGACACATACCATCTGTGGTTATTTTACTGACACCTTCAGACACATACTATCTGTGGTTGTTTTATTGACACTTTCAAACACATACCATCTGGAGTTATTTTACTGACACTTTCAGACATTTACCATCTGGGGTTGTTTTATTGACAATTTCAGACACATACCATTTGGGATTGTTTTACTGACACTTTCAGACACATACTATCTGAGGTTGTTTTATTGACACTTTCAGACTAATATCATCTGGGGTTGTTTTTAGACACATACCATCTTTGGTTGTTTTACTGACATTATTGCTTATGTTTATTTCGGTGTTTGTTATTTTTGCTTTTTCAGGAGAAAGTCAGGCCAATGGTAATGGGCCTACACCGATCCCCTCTCCGCCTGGCTCACCCAAGAAGGTCCTGTCTCGCAGCTCTAGTCCCCAGGCAGCTCTAGATAGACAAGGTAATCTGCAATGATTGTGTTTGATGTGTATCATTGTTTCATCTGAGACTCCACCAGATGGCTCAGTAAAAAGACAATAGCAGAGTGATTCACAAAAACTGTATAAGTAATCCAGGATAAAATGAATTAGTAATGATGAAAATTCTGCTGGCATGTTGGCGTGATGGGTTAAGTTCAGTATTGTACTGTATAAGTAAGACATTTCTATCCATTTTTTGTGATTTAAAGCTTTCAAAATTTTTGATGTAAAGATAACAATTAACAGTGATTGAGGAAATGTTCAGAAATAATAAAGTAAATGGAAATGGAAATTTGTTAGGAATAAACATGCCAGTTTCAATGCTAAGTCAGGAGTAAACATGCAAGTTTCAATGCTTAGTCAGGAGTAAACATGCAAGTTTCAATGCTTAGTCAGGAGTAAACATGCCAGTTTCAATGCTAAGTCAGGAGTAAACATGCCAGTTTCAATGCTAAGTCAGGAGTAAACATGCAAGTTTCAGTGCTAAGTCAGGAGTGAACATGCAAGTTTCAATGCTAAGTCAGGAGTAAACATGCAAGTTTCAATGCTTAGTCAGGAGTAAACATGCCAGCTTCAATGCTTAGTCAGGAGTAAACATGCAAGTTTCAATGCTAAGTCAGGAGTAAACATGCCAGCTTCAATGCTAAGACAGGAGTAAACATGCAAGTTTCAATGCTAAGTCAGAACTTAACATGCAAGTTTCAGTGCTTAGTCAGGAGTAAACATGCCAGCTTCAATGCTAAGTCAGGAGTAAACATGCCAGTTTCAATGCTAAGTCAGGAGTAAACATGCCAGTTTCAATGCTAAGTCAGGAGTAAACATGCCAGTTTCAATGCTAAGTCAGGAGTAAACATGCCAGTTTCAATGCTAAGTCAGGAGTAAACATGCCAGTTTCAATGCTAAGTCAGGAGTAAACATGCCAGTTTCAATGCTAAGTCAGGAGTAAACATGCCAGCTTCAATGCTAAGTCAGGAGTAAACATGCCAGTTTCAATGCTAAGTCAGGAGTAAACATGCCAGCTTCAATGCTAAGTCAGGAGTAAACATGCCAGCTTCAATGCTAAGTCAGGAGTAAACATGCAAGTTTCAATGCTAAGTCAGGAGTAAACATGCCAGTTTCAATGCTAAGTCAGGAGTAAACATGCAAGTTTCAATGCTTAGTCAGGAGTAAACATGCCAGCTTCAATGCTTAGTCAGGAGTAAACATGCAAGTTTCAATGCTTAGTCAGGAGTAAACATGCAAGTTTCAATGCTAAGTCAGGAGTAAACATGCCAGTTTCAATGCTTAGTCAGGAGTAAACATGCCAGTTTCAATGCTAAGTCAGGAGTAAACATGCAAGTTTCAATGCTAAGTCAGGAGTAAACATGCAAGTTTCAATGCTTAGTCAGGAGTAAACATGCCAGTTTCAATGCTTAGTCAGGAGTAAACATGCAAGTTTCAATGCTAAGTCAGGAGTAAACATGCCAGCTTCAATGCTAAGTCAGGAGTAAACATGCCAGTTTCAATGCTAAGTCAGGAGTAAACATGCAAGTTTCAATGCTTAGTCAGGAGTAAACATGCCAGCTTCAATGCTAAGTCAGGAGTAAACATGCCAGTTTCAATGCTAAGTCAGGAGTAAACATGCCAGTTTCAATGCTTAGTCAGGAGTAAACATGCAAGTTTCAATGCTAAGTCAGGAGTAAACATGCCAGTTTCAATGCTAAGTCAGGAGTAAACATGCCAGTTTCAATGCTAAGTCAGGAGTAAACATGCCAGCTTCAATGCTAAGTCAGGAGTAAACATGCCAGTTTCAATGCTTAGTCAGGAGTAAACATGCCAGCTTCAATGCTAAGTCAGGAGTAAACATGCCAGCTTCAATGCTAAGTCAGGAGTAAACATGCAAGTTTCAATGCTAAGTCAGGAGTAAACATGCCAGTTTCAATGCTAAGTCAGGAGTAAACATGCAAGTTTCAATGCTTAGTCAGGAGTAAACATGCCAGCTCCAATTCTTAGTCAGGAGTAAACATGCAAGTTTCAATGCTAAGTCAGGAGTAAATATGCAAGTTTCAATGCTTAGTCAGGAGTAAACATGCTAGCTTCAATGCTAAGTCAGGAGTAAACATGCCAGTTTCAATACTAAGTCAGGAGTAAACATGCCAGTTTCAATGCTTAGTCAGGAGTAAACATGCAAGTTACAATGCTAAGTCAGGAGTAAACATGCAAGTTTCAATGCTAAGTCAGGAGTAAACATGCACGTTTCAATGCTAAGTCAGGAGTAAACATGCAAGTTTCAATGCTAAATCAGGAGTAAACATGCAAGTTTCAATGCTTAGTCAGGAGTGAACATGCAAGTTTCAATGCTAAGTCAGGAGTAAACGTGCCAGTTTCAATGCTAAGTCAGGAGTAAACGTGCCAGTTTCAATGCTAAGTCAGGAGTAAACGTGCCAGCTTCAATGCTAAGTCAGGAGTAAACATGCCAGTTTCAATGCTAAGTCAAGAGCAAACATGCCAGCTTCAATGCTAAGTCAGGAGTAAACATGCCAGCTTCAATGCTAAGTCAGGAGTAAACATGCAAGTTTCAATGCTAAGTCAGGAGTAAACATGCCAGTTTCAATGCTAAGTCAGGAGTAAACATGCAAGCTTCAATGCTTAGTCAGGAGTAAACATGCCAGCTTCATTGCTTAGTCAGGAGTAAACATGCAAGTTTCAATGCTAAGTCAGGAGTAAACGTGCAAGTTTCAATGCTTAGTCAGGAGTAAACGTGCCAGCTTCAATGCTAAGTCAGGAATAAACGTGCCAGTTTCAATGCTAAGTCAGGAGTAAACGTGCCAGTTTCAATGCTTAGTCAGGAGTAAACGTGCAAGTTACAATGCTAAGTCAGGAGTAAACATGCCAGTTTCAATGCTAAGTCAGGAGTAAACATGCCAGTTTCAATGCTAAGTCAGGAGTAAACATGCCAGTTTCAATGCTTAGTCAGGAGTAAACATGCAAGTTTCAATGCTAAGTCAGGAGTAAACATGTAAGTTTCAATGCTAAGTCAGGAGTAAACATGCAAGTTTCAATGCTTAGTCAGGAGTAAACATGCAAGTTACAATGCTAAGTCAGGAGTAAACATGCCAGTTTCAATGCTAAGTCAGGAGTAAACATGCCAGTTTCAATGCTAAGTCAGGAGTAAACATGCCAGTTTCAATGCTTAGTCAGGAGTAAACATGCAAGTTTCAATGCTAAGTCAGGAGTAAACATGCAAGTTTCAATGCTAAGTCAGGAGTAAACATGCAAGCTTCAATGCTAAGTCAGGAGTAAACATGCCAGCTTCAATGCTGAGTCAGGAGTAAACATGCCAGTTTCAATGCTGAATCAGGAGTAAACATGCCAGTTTCAATGCTAAGTCAGGAGTAAACATGCCAGTTTCAATTCTAAGTCAGGAGTAAACATGCCAGTTTCAATGCTAAATCAGGAGTAAACATGATAGTTTCAATGCTTAGTCAGGAGTAAACATGCCAGCTTCAATGCTAAGTCAGGAGTAAACATGCAAGTTTCAATGCTAAGTCAGGAGTAAACATGCAAGTTTCAATGCTTAGTCAGGAGTAAACATGCCAATTTCAATGCTACATGTAAGTCAGGAGTAAACATGCCAGCTTCAATGCTAAGTCAGGAGTAAACATGCCAGTTTTAAATGCTAAGTCAGGAGTAAACATGCCAGTTTCAATGCTTAGTCAGGAGTAAACATGCCAGTTTCAAAGCTAAGTCAGGAGTAAACATGCAAGTTTCAATTCTAAGTCAGGAGTAAACATGCCAGTTTCAATGCTAAGTCAGGAGTAAACATGCCAGTTTCAATGTTAAGTCAGGAGTAAACATGCCAGTTTCAATGCTTAGTCAGGAGTAAACATGCCAGTTTCAATGCTAAGTCAGGAGTAAACATGCCAGCTTCAATGCTAAGTCAGGAGTAAACATGCCAGTTTCAATTCTAAGTCAGGAGTAAACATGCCAGTTTCAATGCTTAGTCAGGAGTAAACATGCCAGTTTCAATGCTAAGTCAGGAGTAAACATGCAAGTTTCAATTCTAAGTCAGGAGTAAACATGCCAGTTTCAATGCTTAGTCAGGAGTAAACATGCCAGTTTCAATGCTAAGTCAGGAGTAAACATGCCAGTTTCAATGCTTAGTCAGGAGTAAACATGCCAGTTTCAATGCTAAGTCAGGAGTAAACATGCCAGTTTCAATGCTAAGTCAGGAGTAAACATGCCAGTTTCAATGCTAAGTCAGGAGTAAACATGCCAGTTTCAATGCTAAGTCAGGAGTAAACATGCCAGTTTCAATGCTAAGTCGGGAGTAAACATGCCAGTTTTAATGCTAAGTCGGGAGTAAACATGCAAGTTTCAATTCTAAGTCGGGAGTAAACATGCAAGTTTCAATGCTAAGTCGGGAGTTAACATGCCAGTTTCAATGCTAAGTCGGGAGTAAACATGCCAGTTTCAATGCTAAGTCGGGAGTAAACATGCCAGTTTCAATGCTAAGTCAGGAGTAAACATGCCAGTTTCAATGCTAAGTCAGGAGTAAACATGCCAGTTTCAATGCTAAGTCAGGAGTAAACATGCAAGTTTCAATTCTAAGTCAGGAGTAAACATGCCAGTTTCAATGCTAAGTCAGGAGTAAACATGCCAGTTTCAATGCTAAGTCAGGAGTAAACATGCCAGTTTTAATGCTAAGTCAGGAGTAAACATGCCAGTTTCAATGCTAAGTCAGGAGTAAACATGCCAGTTTCAATGCTAAGTCAGGAGTAAACATGCAAGTTTCAATGCTAAGTCAGGAGTAAACATGCCAGTTTCAATGCTAAGTCAGGAGTAAACATGCCAGTTTTAATGCTAAGTCAGAAGTAAACATGCCAGTTTCAATTCTAAGTCAGGAGTAAACATGCCATTTTCAATGCTAAATCAGGAGTAAACATGCAAGTTTCAATGCTAAGTCGGGAGTAAACATGCCAGTTTCAATGCTAAGACCAACAATTGCTATTTTTATTTTATAATCCAAAAAAAGTGAAATTACCATTTATACTTTCAATGATTTAAACCATGAAATTACCAAAATATAATTCACTGAGAAGTCTCTCTAATGTAACAATAGACATAAAATACCTATCTATGATAACATGAAGCTGGAGAATGTTTGTGTATACCTGACACAGCCCAACTCTCTATTCTAGTATCATTTTCATGATTATTATCAGCTTATTTCATTAACAATATTATCAGAACAGATTGTGGGGCTAGGCCCAGTCTGACTGTAAATCATCCAGGGGCCGTGAGTTCAATTCCCCCGCCCAGCCACAGTCTCCGAGATGATTGTCATTCAACTCTCATGGCTGATTCAAGTGAGAAAGTGATCCGTTACCTGTGGAGATGGGTGGTGCTCAAGTACTATTTAATCTTCCACGTACCCATGAAGGAGTTGTTAGGTTAAGTGGTTGCCTGTTAGCCCTCGATGGCATAAAAATGATACAAACAAAAAAACAAACAAACAGATCTCTGAAGATGATTTTACAAAAATACGTGTGTGAATAATAGCTAAGTGGATATATATTTGGATGACTGTGTTTATCATACAGGTTCCCCACGGTCAGGGTCACCTATTGGGAGGAGTGGTAGTCCCCGTCAGTCATTCTCCCCGTCACGTGTCAATTCTATCACATCAGAATCATCCCAGCAGTTTGTAACCCCGCCCAGTAGTCCTCTGGTTGTGAGGAAAGGTAAGACAGATTGGTTTTCAGTTTGTTGTGTTATAACTTGTTAGGAACTTGTCATTATTCTGGGTTTTTCTTTTCAACACATTTTCAACAAGTTTTATATACATGTAAACAATAACTGAGTATTCAGGTGAGAGTAGGTGTAATTTTTATACTTTTGTCATTGTCGTCTAGTAAGAAACAAGAATTTGTCAAATTTCAAAAATTGTACCAGTATGTTAAATGATTGCATATAATTTTATTAGGAAGGCTTTCTTTAAAAGATGTTTGTTTGTTGTGCTTTGACAAAGTATTTTTCATGTCAGTAGGTAGGTAGCTAATGTTTTATTTTGCCAAATTATGATTTTTCAGTGGTAATTTAATTTTGAACAAAGTTTGACAGAAAGTATTTTAAGTATGTCAACATTCTAAGATAAAACTATTTACAATGGTCTGAAAATATCTTTTGAACTTAAATGGAAATTAGTGCTTAGTGTAAAAGTATGTATTTAGCTGTTTGCATGAGCTCTTCTGGTATAACTTTATTTAGGTCAACTAAAGAAAGAGGCTTCATTTGATCGTCCATCTGTGTCACCACCTGATTCGCCACGTATCAGACGTGCCATCAATGACAATAATGATATAGAAGAATCAAGTCTGGCACCACCATCACTTCGTAAGGATGGATCAGTCAGTCCTAGATTTTCATCACCAGGGAGGTTAAGGTAACTAGTGGTAGAATAAGATTTGTTTTCTCCCTCTCCAAGGAGGCTCATCTAAGATTCAACATAATGTATTTGTATCTGATATGGACATTCATTTCCAGTTTGGTGTATGGTAACCTTACACATTTGATCCTGGAACGGTGCTTTATTTCATTACTTCTTTTGTCAAATGAATTATTTTATAAGAATGTTTTAGCTCTGATTTGACAAGCTGTAACAGAAAATGCACCTTTAGATGTTCGTTTTGTAGTCCCCAAGGAAGTCCTCGTCGTGCTAGCAGCCCCCACATCAACTGTAGTCCCTCTAGAGCCTCAGCGGGGTCACCCTCTCTTACAGGGCAGGGAGCAGATGGAGTTAAGATGGCGTTCAACATCGGATCCACCAGCAAGGAAGAAGCTGGCAGGTAAAAGTCCTAAAATATAATTTAAATGATTGACACTTGATACAGGTTGATTTGTCAATGGTCTGTCCACATGGGAGAATGATAGACACTTGATACAGGTTGGTTTGTCTTGGGTTGACCACATGGGAGAATGATTGACACTTGGTACAGGTTATTTGTCTTGGGTTGACCACATGGGAGAATGTTTTAAACTTGGTACAGGTTGGTTGGTCTTGGTCTGACCACATGGGAGAATGGTTGACGCTTGGTACAGGTTGAATTGCCTTGGTCTTACCACATATGAGAATGAGGGATTCTTGGTACAGGTTGGTTTGTCTTGTGTTGACTGCATGGGAAAATGATTGACACTTGGTACCGGTTGTTTGTCTTGGTCTGACCACATAGGAAAATGAGGGACTCTTGGTACAGGTTGGTTTGCATTGGTCTGACCACATGGGAGAATGATTGACACTTGTTATAGGTTGGTTTGCCTTGGTCTTACCACATGAGAGAATGACTGACACTTGGTACAGGTTGGTTTGACCACATGGGAAAATGATTGACACTTGGTATAGGTTGGTTTGTCTTGGTCTTACCACATGGGAGAATGACTGACACTTGGTACAGGTTGTTTGTCTTGGTTTTACCACATGGGAGAATGACTGACACTTGGTACAGGTTGTTTGTCTTGGTCTGACCACATAGGTGTATGAGGGACTTTTGGTACAGGATGGTTTGCCTTGATCTGACCACATGGGAGAATGATTGACACTTGGTACAGGTTGTTTTTCTTGGTCTGACAACATGGGAGAATGATCAACACTTGGTACAGGTTGTTTGCTTTGGTCTGACCACATGGGAGAATGATTGACACTTTATACAGGTTGTTTGCCTTGGTCTGACCGCATGGGAAAATGATTGACACTTTATACAGATTGTTTGCCTTGGTCTGACCACATGGGAGAATGATTGACACTTTATACAGGTTGTTTGCCTTGGTCTGACCACATGGGAGAATGATTGACACTTTATACAGATTGTTTGCTTCGATCTGACCACATGGGAGAATGATTGACACTTTATACAGATTGTTTGCCTTGGTCTGACCACATGGGAGAATGATTGACACTTTATACAGATTGTTTGCCTTGGTCTGACCACATGGGAGAATGATTGACACTTGGTACCGGTTGTTTGCCTTGGTCTGACCATGTAGGAGAATGATCGGCACTTGATACAGGTTTGTTTGTCTTGGTCTGACCACGTGGGAGAATGATTGACACTTTATACAGGTTGGTTTACCTTGGTCTGACCACATGGGAGAATGATTGACACGTTATACAGATTGTTTGCCTTGGTCTGACCACATGGGAGAATGATTGACACTTTATACAGATTGTTTGCCTTGGTCTGACCACATGGGAGAATGATTGACACTTGGTACCGGTTGTTTGCCTTGGTCTGACCATGTAGGAGAATGATCGGCACTTGATACAGGTTTGTTTGTCTTGGTCTGACCACATGGGAGAATGATTGACACTTGGTACCGGTTGTTTGCCTTGGTCTGACCATGTAGGAGAATGATCGGCACTTGATACAGGTTTGTTTGTCTTGGTCTGACCACATGGGAGAATGATTGACACTTTATACAGGTTGGTTTACCTTGGTCTGACCACATGGGAAAATGATGGGCACTTGATACAGGTTGGTTTGCCTTCGTCTGACCATGTAGAAGAATGATGGGCACTTGATACAGGTTTGTTTGCCTTGGTGTGACCACATGGGAGAATGATATACATGTACACTTGGTACAGGTTAGTTTGCCTTGGTGTGACCACATGGGAGAATGATATACACTTGGTACAGGTTAGTTTGCCTTGGTGTGACCACATGGGAGAATGATATACACTTGATACAGGTTTGTTTGCCTTGGTGTGACCACATGGGAGAATGATATACACTTGGTACAGGTTAATTTGTCTTGGTCTGACGTTTGCCTTGGTCTGACCATGTAGAAGAATGATATGGACTCGAGTTTACTATTTAGAAGAATGATAGACAGTTAAGACAAGTTTGTTTCTCTGGGACTAACTATTTAAAAAAAATAATTGTAATGACCATTGATGAAGGTAATCCCTGCAGCAATGAGTTGGTAAAAAACCTTTGAGGTTTTGTCTCAAGTCATGGTGTATCACATTTATTCTCTGGAAGGAAATCAGTCATTTTGCAAGTAGAGATCACATGTCCTCTTGGGTTTGTCTAATATTACATGTACCTTCAGTATTCCTTATTAGATAGAGATAGTTTTGTTTATTTAATTATCGGTACTGAATCTTTTGTTGTAGACTGTCACCAAAGAACATCAGAAAGGATAGAGGACGGCAACTAAGATCGAAACGCGAACGGGCAGCCTCACCAGCATCACAGCGTGATATGGTGCCAATGGCTCGTGCCCGTGCATTTTCTACATCAGTCATATATGACAGACCTAAACATCATGTAAAGGAGGCTTTATCTCCATCGGTGTCCGAAGCATTACGTGCAGCTTTTGCTGCCTTTTTATGGCATGAGGGCATTGTTCACGATGCTATGGCTTGTGCCTCCTTCCTAAAGTTCAATCCAAACTTGTCAAAAGAACAATCACCATTTGCTAAAGGTAATAAAAAATCTGGTGAAAAGCAGAGAGTAAGGCATGCAACAGATTCTAGTAAAGATCAGTCAAAACGTAAGGAAAATGCGAACATTAATGAACATCGTGTGCGGTTCAAGCTTGACCCACAAGTTAAAGGTGATGGGGTGAAATTGGAGGCTTATTCTGATTCTGAAAAGAAGAAAGACCCAGTCACTCAAAGGTACAAATCAGATAATACAGTGACTTTTGAGCATTTTGTTCTACCAGAAAAATCACTTTCAGCCGGGGAAAAAGACACACAGCTTCCTCCGACACTTCAGCACTTGGTGTACTTCTGGGAGGAATTGTCTGGGGCAACATTACGAGTGATTACACAGGAGTTGATTTATCCTAGTCCTGCAATGGCTGCCAAGACTAAAAAGCCAGATAAAAAAGATGAAAAGAAAGATAAAGAGAAGAAAAGTAAAAAGAAGAAAGAAGCCAAGCATATTGGGAGGGGAGGAGGGAATTTGTTTGCAGAGGCTGTTGCTATGGGAATATATGCTGCAGCGGGCGACAGAGAGACTGTGTGTGAACTGTGCAATGGAATGTTTCCCCATCCAGTGACATACCATATGAGGCAAACACATCCTGGTTGTGGGAGACATGCAGGGGGAAAAGGTTACAACAGTGGCGGTAATTTCTGTGGAGGATGGGCAGGGAATTGTGGGGAAGGAGGAGTGGGAGGGAGCAGTTGGTATCTCATCTGTGATAAATGTAGGGAGAAGTATCTAAAGGAAAAACGGCATGCGCAGAAAGAGAAAGATAAAGTAAAGAAAATGAAGAAAAAGAATACAAATTCACGACAACAAAACATTATTACCCCTCAAGAACCTCATATAGTGCTTAAGAACAATGCCATGTTTTTACTTGACCTAGCTAGTGCATCTGGGTTTTCTCTTCCCATGCAGTCACTTAAAAACAAAGCAATCAGCAATGGAGATCTCTTCCTCCCCAGTGTAGCTGAAGAATACAAATTGGACCTCAACCCATTCCCACAAATCCCCTTCCAGTACCTCATCCGACAGAGTGCTCAGAGTGCAGATTCAGCATTTGCAGATGACTTCTTCATTGATGCAGATGAAAGAGTATTTGTACGATCAGGGTCGCTCAGCATACACAAACCAACATCTTACAGACCCAGATTACCAACAGAACCAAGACACAGTCCATTAGCAAGGTCTGGATCACTGGGCAAGGATGCAAGACCACTCTCTACTTGTTTACCACCAACCATTCCTATGGTAAGGGAAATAATGAAATATAAGATATATGTAATTGAATGTCTCAAATGTCCAAATGACAGTTAATAATTAAAATCCACAATATATCTCAGGACTCATATTCTCCACTGGTTTAAGGTCTGCAATTATAATTAGAAGAAGCGTACCTTGACCAGGATTAGGGTTGGTTTCATTGTGTGTGTTTTCATTCCGTGGTTCTGTGATACTTACCAATTTACAACAAACAATCTCACCATGTTGTGATTGGACCCACCAAGACTAAATAGAGACAGAACTAACTAGAAATCTTATATTAGCATAAAAATTTCGGTTATCACTTTCTACAGTACTGACTATTCCACAAATGTTATAACAAATACTTGTGTTTTTATTCAGGATGGACAACTTGATGGTGAGTCCAGCATGGTGAGTCCCAGAAGTGCTATTTCCAGTCCAGAATCAGACCAGGAAGGTTCCAAAAAGTCTGGCTTTCATCGAAGTATATCTGAGATAGTCTCCGACGATGACAGCTCAAATGCACATGCGCATGATAAAAACTTGGGTCGTTTGATTTCCACACGGAGAAGGAATAACAGTGGTGGTGTTGGAGGTTAGATTGATTCTTTGCATTCAATTCATCTTCAATATTTTCATCTTTAATATTTTAAAGCAGTGAGGGTATAGCAGTTGTTTGTGTAGTCTTGTGTAAAACCCATGGGGTAATTGATGCCACAATACCTCCCACCTATGATATTTACACTTTACCACTGAGCCACTGGGGTGGTTAATAATCTTCAAAAAAATATATAATATTGGTACAAATTTAATTTAGCTCAGAGCTGGGTAAACCCAGTACTGAGTGTTGTTTTCGAGCCAAGTCTGGGATCAAACCAATGACCTTTGGAGTGAGCAGATTACATCCTAGCCACTACACCACTGCCTGACTTAAGTTAAAATGCCTGAGTGTACAGTTTCCCTTACAATGCACAGCTAGCATTAGATGTTAGACTCTCTGACATTCAATGATGACAAATGAGAGTGTTCAATTTCATTGGTGTTTGAGACATCTATTATCTAATTTGACAGATGGAGTTTTTGGGGGAGCATAATTTTATAGTTGCTGCTTCATCTGTGTGTCTGTCTGTCTGCACACACACATGGGTAGTTAAGTGGCTTTTTTGGATGATTGAAAAACAATTGAAAAAAATATGTGGCTGTTTCTACACACTTTAAAAAACAGAACAGCATTTATGTAGATTTTTTTCTTTTGTGTGGCCAAGATTTAGCAACACAAGTAATAAGCTTGGTGTAGAGAAGCCACTTAAATAATTGTTAGAACATTCATCTGTCAATTCTTGTCTGGGCTATTTATCCACAACCACTGGTTGGAATTTCATAAAACTTGCTAAGATGATTCACTACGAAGTAGAGATAAGCATATGGCCTTTGTGTTTCAGTTCGATGATTTTTCACAGAGTTATGACCCTTTGATTTTGTCCGTTACCCAATCCTTGTCTACACTGTTTCTCTAAAACCTTTTGTTGGAAATTCATGAAACATTCTAGGATACATCACTATCAAGTGGAGATGTGCATATTGTCTTTGTGTTATGTTTGGATGATTTTTTCACAGAGTTATTGCCCTTTGACTATGTCCATTACCAAATTCTTGTTTTGATATTCAAATATATGGAAGGGAATCAAATGAGATTTGGAACATGAATAGAAGTCAATGTTTAGAAGTGCAGAGTGAACCAAACATCTGGCTTCCCTTTAAACCCCACTTCCTTTTACAAACAATGCAGCAATTAAGCACTTGTTTGAGTAGCATCCAACAGTTCCACTGATATTTAGTTTCTGGGAAGTTTATTTTGACATAAAATGTATATGCTTATTTAAAAAGCTTTTGGAAATAAAAAAGTAATTGTGCAATAATTTTAATAGAAGCCAAATTGCCATATTTTGTAGAAACTTTTTTTTTAGTTGTAGGTTACATATTAAGTGTTGAAATTAATGTACATTGACAAGTTTAATCTATTAAAGAGTTTTAAAAGAACACCTTTTTAAACATGTTTTGGAGGGAAGCTGAAAATTAATAAACACGCCAGATGTGCAAATAGCCAACGTCTATCCGCATAACATTAGAACTGATTTGGATATGATAACGGTTATTTTTAATGGATAATAGAAGTATGAATTAATTACATGTTCATTTAGGCCTAGATAATGCATTAAAATACTTTAGTTATTGTAAAAAGGTAATTTGACATGATATTGGAGTTTATGTGACTTTAAATTACAGTAGAATTTTGTTGGCTCGAACACACATGATTGAAACACCACAGATGACTCAGACCACCTATTTGGTCCTGGCCGAATTCCTATTTAATTTCTTTTAACCTACCTCCGATGTCTAGAACATCGATCGCTGGAACAGTCGAACTAGAGATTAGATCCCACGAACACACTTACCTGTACTTTTCACACTTCATAGCTATTCAAATAGATAAAGAAAATCGGACGAAGAGTGTCATCTTGTTTATTGACCCATCTGAAGGAGTGAAGTAATTTCTACCCATCACTATATCCATACTTTGTTAAAGTGCAAGAAAGTTATTATGATAATTGTGGATTGTCATATATAAATATAGATCTTTAACAATTTGAAATAACTACTATTAGCTTGATACACTCCATCAAGATAATTATAACCTAAAATACACATGTAGCCTAAATTGATTTTGCTCTTAAATGTACTCACTTATGTCTATTTCACTGACATTTTGATTCGAACTTGTGCCCAATGTGCGATGATGTCACTGACAGTTTATTTCATCATTGATGAAACAAACATTATTGTCTAAAAACAGCATGGAAACATTTTCTTAGTGTCAGTTCAAGAGTAGTGACTTAAATTCTGTGTTAAGATAAATTAAAATCAATTAGTCGGAGTGTTGTGTAAACATGCCATGCATCATCTGGTTTGTTGATATTACACTTTACCAGCTAAGTAACGATGCTCCAGGCAATTGGTTTTTCATGGGTATTTGAAGATTAAACAAAGAAATTAAATTAGAAGTTACAGGTACGGTAATTTATAAAGACATTTATACTTTCTTGTGTATTTAATTTCCCAAATAAACAACAAAAACTCATTATTAATATCATATATTGATTCTGATAAAAGCGTACACAAGATTCAATAACCTGGTTACGACTGTAGGATATATGGAATGGTATTAAACAGTATTTGGCTCCAACTATTTTGGTCAGTCCCATAGAGTTGGAGCCATCGAAGTTCTACTGTATATACTTTCATTTTATGTGCCTGTTAATGTGTCCATCTTTTATACTTCAGATGGGGGAACATTACTGAAACATCCGTCTGCTGCCATGACAAAACTGATAACATCGGTGGACAAGGCAGGTAATGCTGGCAATGATCAGGACAAGACATTGAGTCGACCTGTCATGGCCTTCATCATACAGAGGCATGACTTAGATGGACTGCAACTGGCCATGAGACAGGCATTAAGGAAGGCCACATGTCGGGTGTTTGCCATGCAGGTACAAATAGTTTATTTACCGGGTAGCAAAAATTGGTTTACATTTTCACTGCACTGAGACAGTGTAAGTCATGTTCGGAAAACTTTACCAGTCCACACTCAGTATGACTAGCTGTACACAGGTCATGAAACCCCAGTCGTTTATTCATTCATGTCTGCTGTGGTCGATGGTCTAATACACATCATCATAATCACCTTCACCTCTCACCACTAAAGTTGTGGGTTAGACCCCAGCTCTGTTAAAAAATTATGAAAAAATGTGGCTGTTATTTGGAAGAAGAAAGGTTGTAATCAATATTCTGTAGCTCTACTCCATCAATAAAACTGAATATGTAACCTGTAATATGCTGAAAATAATTCTAAATCTCATGTAACAAAAATACCCTCAATTCATGAACATAAGAAGTATGTGTTTTAACTGAGCAATGTGAATGAGACATCTCCTCCTGTTGATGCTCCATAAAGACTGCATGCCAATTAAAGCCATTTTAGTAATAATATTGTATCCAAAAGTTTATGTTTCCATTTTAAGGCACACCCAGCAATGTTAAGCAATATAATTATTTATTCAACTGTTTTCAACGGGAGGACCTATGTCAGAAGCACTGCTAAATAATGGAACATTGTTTCAAAAGCTGGTTAAGTGATTTTTCATTTCGATTTTTGGTACATGGGCATATTTTATATTTCCTATCAACTGTCTTGGTATTAGAGGAATCTTTATCACCGTTATATACAAATCAGTGCAATCTACACAATTCCAGATTACCTCAAAATAGTTGCTCTTCATTTTAAATGTAAATGTTACCAGACATGACACTCGACTGTTTTGAAGTAATTTGGAATTTTGAAGGTCATACTTAATTGTATATCAGTGAAATTCCTCTAATACCTGGACAGTCCGTGGGAATTATAAAATCTACAAATGCACCTTAAATTGACACAAAAATCACTTAAACTAAACTAGCTTTTGAAACAAAGTTTCAGTACCATATTTAGCGGTGCGCATGACGTAGGTTCCCTCCCTTGGTATTGGTACAATGTAGAATGGATTTGAAAACAAGCTTGATAGAGATTGTTATGTTAATTCATCTCCTTCAAGATGTCATAATATTGAAATTGACTTATTTGTGTTCACAGATCAAATCAAATTTTACACACATCGATGTACATGCAACCACATAGAATATCCTTTTCTCATGCCCATGATACATGTAGATTCGAATTATCTCATTCATTTACATAATCTAACTTCATATACAATAATTTATCATTCAGGCCCTGAACTGGTTACTACGTAGCGTGACCCACCCTGTGTGTGTACATGACCTGCTATGGTGGTTTGTGACTGCCCTGTCACCGTCAGATGATGATGATGAAGAAGAAGCGGTGGAGGAGGTGAAGGAAGGACCCAAAAATGAGCTCAACATTAAGGAGAAAAAGGATGTGAAGAAAGAGCAGCAAGAGGTGCAGTTTGTCTTATTGTAACAATGATGCCTGATGCTAGTGATTATTTCTGTCTCATTATGTTGATACAGAACTCAATATTTTTAGCTGAAATTGGCCTTTGATTTGAGTGAGATATTAAATTTTTTAGGTTTATGGACTAAGGATTAGGGTCAGAAAATCAGTGGTTGCCTTTTAAACCTTTTTGTAGATGTTAAAATTAAATTAGATGCTTAAAAGTATTGATATCACAATTAGAAGCTGAAATAATGATACCAAAATTAGGAGCTGAAAGTAATGGTACTACAATAACAGGAGCTGAAAGTAATGGTACCAAAATTATGAGATGAAAGAAATGGTATCTAAATTAGGAGCTGAACATAATGGTACCACAGGTAGGAGCTGAAAGAAATGGTACCAAAATTAGGAGCTGAAAGAAATGGTATCACAGTTAGGAGCTGAAAGAAATGGTTTCACAGTTAGGTGCTGGAAGTAATGGTATCAATTTGTGTTGATATTATCTCCTAGTACTCTTGTCCTACTCCACTTTTTGCATTATCTCTTACTACCATTAGTCAAGTCAGTGACATGAACTTAAAAGTTGCATACAGTCTAGTTTCTCTCAGTTTTGATTCTGTAAGGACAAAATTTAATTTATAGTAATTTTATAACCATGACATATAAGAAATGAATTTTTATTGGCATGGTTGGATAATTATTGACCAAGCTCTACATCTTGAAATAAATGAAATACAATATAAAATATGATAAAATAAAACAATTATAGTTTTGTTTGTGCCATTTTTTCCACGCCATCGATATACAGTCATTTGGTTTTGTTTGTTTTAGGAGGTACCAATATGTGAGCATCCACTAGCGGACATCACCATAGCTGGTAAATCTGTAGACCCTCTGCCAGAAACCTTCCATACCCTGCTACAGTCTATAGCTGATGTCACCATGTCTTTACCAGTAGGATCTATCATACAGGTAATGTCTGTCTATCTGTTTGTCTGTCAAAATACTTTTTGGAAAGACAGAATATAAGTATCTTTCATGTGTTTGAGATGCGGATGGAAAATTCTCTCCCTCAGGAAAACTGTTTTCAGAGCTTCTTTACCGCCAAAACAGTTCTCCTTAGGGATGGAATTTTCAATCTTCACCAAAAAAAAACATGGAAGATCATTTTTCTTGTATACATCCATAACTGTGATTTTTTAAAATTTTTTATTCCTGTTTATTTATTATAGTAGTGCAAGGATACCCTAGTATTTATGAATAGATATGGCATAGCATGAGGAATTTGTCATAGGGCAAGGAGTTTATGAATGACATTACCTCATTGCGTGAAGAATTGACATAGTGCAAGGATTTCATGAATGGCATTACATCATAGAATGAGGAGGGTAGAATAAGAACATGCATGGGGTGTAGGATATAAATTCTGTATGTTGTGAAACATGCAGAAGTCCTTGTCCGGTATGCAAGAATGTATTGTTACTTGAAGTTTGGCTGAGCTAGAGTACTGGAAAGATGGTGTGGTAATTGGCACATTCACATCTCATTGCCAGACAGATGGTTTGGTAATTGACCCAGTCACATTCAATTGCCCGACAGATGGTTTGGTAATTGACCCAGTCACATTCCATTGCCAGACAGATGGTTTGGTAATTGACCCAGTCACATTCAATTGCCAGACAGATGATCTGGTAATTGACCAAGTCACACAGATGGTCTGGTAATTGACCCAGTCACATTCCATTGCCAGACAGATGGTTTGGTAATTGACCCAGTCCCATCCAATTGCCAGAGAGATGATCTGGTAATTGACCCATTTATATCCAATGGTCAGACAGATGGTCTGGGAATTGACCCAGTCATATTCCATTTGCCAGACAAATGTTAATTACTTTGTTTATCCAATCACAGCAAATGGCCCTGCGATGTTTCTGCCTGAAGTTTCGACAGTCTGATCACCAGTTCCTCCATGAGAGTCATGTGTTCAGCAACATTAGTCAGATCCTCAGTAAGTCAGATGAGATGATGGAGGAAGGCAATGGGGAAACACAGCAGGTAAGTCCCTGTACTAGATTCAGTATTTTATTATTCTATGAATTTTGGAAGTGGGGAGGTGGGTGGGGGGGGGGGGGATGTAGATTATGAGCATGTTTTCAAATACATGGTGAGTTGGCAGGGTCAGAAGTAAATTATGATTGCAGAGAGAGCATATTTGTGCAGGGCGTAATATATATTTGGTAGTTTTAGGGTAGGTGATTGTGTATGCAGTAAATTCAGCTATACTTACCAAATGCCCATCTGGATCCGCAAGAGTACATTTTGATGTGAAATTCTTCAAGAATTGAGAGTATGCTAAGAAAATGAACTTATTTTTAAATGGGGGGGGGGGGGGGGGGGGGGGGAGGGGGCGTGCATTTCATCATTTTGTTCCTGGGTTTGATACTTTGCAGAACCTCTGATTTTATCATTTTTGTCATCAAATCACTTCAGTAAACTAAGCTGATCACTGAAGTGTTCTCTTAGTCTTTTTTTAAAAATAAAGTTTAATGCCACTTTCAACACATCACAGGTTAAATGTTCAGATACATGTGATTACAGGCTACATGTGTACATGCATGTTAACCATTTTGATTGGTGGAGGAAGATGTCTGACTAAGGAACATGAACTTGAGTAGGAACTCCACAGTGTCATGTAATTGGCATTTTTTCACATACTTTATTTTAATTTTTATGTTTATTTTGTAATTTTGATGTAATATTTATGCTCAAACCACAGTCTCAGTAGTAAGGGTTTACAATAGTGATCTTGAGATGGCATCCAAGTTTACTTGGCCATATAGGACCCCTGATATGACATCACAATGTCGAATCAAACAATACCAGAGAGTGATACATTTATCCCTGTTTTGAAGGAGGATATGTTTTAAAATTATTGAATTATGATCTAAATGTTACAACACAGGCTGCACATAAAATTATTGCTCTGAAAGACCTGACACCCACAGCAGAGATCAAGGCATCAAGTAGACAGGCCATGATTGCCAGCCTCACAGGTACGGATTGCCTTATTCACTTTCATACTTCTCAAAAAGTTAACATTAAAAAAATACAAGACACAATACTTGGGATGCTAATGTTTGGAAATGTGATATTATATTTGTATTGGTCAATGCCTGTAGTCAGTTTATATACAGTGATATGAAATTGGATATATATTTCATGGAAAACAACTTTAATACTAGGCAATATTACATATAATAAGAGATTTTGTTTTGTATTGTATGGTGATAAGCGTTGTTATCAAAAGATTTTCAGTGATACCATGATGTATGTCTGATTGGGAAAATATTGCAAGTGCAACCACACTGGAGTGTACACAGTCATATTATATTGGCACCTGGTGGACTAGAGTTAATCTCTGAATTTTTTTTGTAACATTTTTCAAGATTTTCATATAATCCAATTGGGATTGAACCCGCAACCACCATTTTGGATTATAATAAGAGAATTTTGATGAATGTTGAATGAGTATTCTGACATTTTAGTTTGACTATTCTCAAAAATAATGCTTAAGTTGTTAAAAAAATTAATGTAAATAAATGGTATTTTAATTTATATTGATTAAACTGGAAGGTTGTGGGTTCGATCCCCAGTCAGGTCGGTTCAAAGACTTGAAAATGATACTAGCAGGTTCCTCAGCATTTAGAGGATAAATCTAGGTCTGGTTGGTCTGGTGTCAGTATAATGTGACTGAGTGGGGTATCATACCACATATTTGCGGCACGATACTATAATTTGGTAGCACACAGAGTATTTCTGAAGTAAACATCGTTGCGATAGAATTGAAAATATGTTGAAAGCAATGCTAAACACCATACAAATGAATTTAACTGGATTCCCTTTTCAGACAACTCGACAGAGACGTTCTGGGAGAGTGGAGATGAAGACAGGAACAAACTCAAGACAATAACAATCACCTGTCAGGGGCAGGCTAACCCCAGAATTGTCTATGTGCACATTGACAACACACGGGATCTTGGAGTGAGTTATTAATCAATTTTTAGCTCACCTGAGCCGAAGGCTGTCTTTAACATTTAGCTTCTAACAACTTCTCCTCGGAAAGCACTGGGCCAATTTTGATATAACTTCACAGAAATGTTCCTTGGGTGACCCTCTACCAAGTTTGTTCAAGCCATCTTGATTCTTTAAAAAACATGGCCGCCAGGGGCAAGTTTAATTAGTAAAACTTAAAAGATCTTCTTGTCAGAAACTACTGGCTTGATTTTAAAATAATTTCACAAAAATGTGATTTGGGTGACCATCTACCAAGTTTGTTCAAGCCATCTTGATTTGTCAAAAAACATGGCGGCCAGGGAGTGGGGGTTTGTTTACTACATGTATATAAGCTATAGTAAAAACTTAAAAAATCTTCTTGTCAGAAAATACTGGCTCGATTTTAAAATAATTTCACGGAAATGTTCCTTGGGTGACCCTCTACCAAGTTTGTTCAAGCCATCTTGTTTCGTCAAAAAACATGGTGGCCAGGGGATTGGGTTAGCTTACTATATAAGCTACATGTATAGTAAAAATTTAAAAAATCTTTTTGTCAGAAACTGCTGGCTCTATTTTAAAATAATTTCACAGAAATGATCCTTGGGTTACCCTCTACCAAGTTTGTTCAAGCCATTTTAATTCGTCAAAAAACATTGCTGCCAAGGGGTGGGGCAAGTTTAATTAGTAAAAACTTAAAAAATCTTCTTGTCAGAAACTACTGGCTCGATTTTAAAATAATTTCACAGAAATGTTCCTTGGGTGACCCTTTACCAAGTTTTTTCAAGCCAGTGTGATTTGTTAAAAAACATGACCCCCACAGTGAGGTGCTAATTTACTGTTTAGGCAGCTATAGTAAAAACTTCAAAAGCCTTCTTGTCAGAATCTACTGATCTGATTTCAATGTAATCTCACTGACATTTACCATGGGTGAACCTCTACCAAGTTTGAACTCTTCTTCGCCTCTATTACATCTTCAAAACAAATCAAAATTCTTGCCCATATCATTTTTCTGGAATTTTGAGTGTACATGTATTATATAATCTACTGAAGTTGGGTGACTCAACGTCAGTCAGGTGAGTGATATAGGGCCAACTTTGCCCTCTTGTTTACTTTACCGCTGTGATTAAATTTTTTGTTGAAATTATTTCTCTTTCTCTTTCTCTTTAATGGTTACTCTACTGAAAATTATATTTTGCTACATACTTCCTTGACCTCAGTAGGATGTTGTAAATAATGATATAATATTTTGTTAACAATTCACCCTTGTTTATGTTTTATAAAAACATCACCACAAATGAGGTAGATGTAATGAATGTGTGGTGGGATAGGTAATGACATCTCAGAGGAGAGGATGTAGGTATAATATTAAATCATAAGTGTTAATCATGCATACCAAGTGTTTTGACTTTCAATTGCACACTCTTGTTTATCCCCTTTGCACCTGTGTATCAGGTGTGTATTTTATATTTAAATATTTCATATTAACGATAATTACATATGGACATTTTGAATACAATACACTTGTGAAATATTGTCATGTCTTGTTGCAGAGTAAAGTATCCAATGTGACGTTCTTTGCTGGGTTGGCAGTGGAAGATATGAAGAAAATTAGTCAGGTATAGTTTAAAATATTATATTGAAAGAAAGTTTGAAATATAAATGATGTGTTAATTAAATAATAACCCCCATCTTTACAACCATTACATCCCATCTTTGTCTCAGATGCAATAAAGTATGGTGTTGTGTTTCATTTATTAAATAGTCAGTACCAGTATATTACAGAGGGGAAAATTATAACCAACTATTGACAATATTGTAAGTGCATCTTTCTGTCTTTTTTGCTCTTTCTGTCTTCAGCAATCAGTGATGGTTACTCCTCAATAGCCTCAAAATAATCCCCCTCACTGTCACTGTGAAACACCTACAGAAACATGACACTATTTACATCCATTTATTAACCATCAAACAGATTTCACACTCTTTAATCGAAAATTAATATGATGATGAACTATAATCCATAAACGTCTGAAGAGACATCAATGTTTAGTTTCCTTGAAAAGGAATTCTGTTGAGATAGTTTACTATTTACATTTAATCGTTTTTTATTCTCCAGTTGGAAGTAGACACTCGTCATATAGGCTGGTTAAACTGTCCTATTCCGGAGGAGGATTGCAAATGCATCCAACTGCTACTGCGTGGTCCAGACCACAGTCTACGAGTTCGACAAGTGAAGGTACTGGGTGATAATGTCTACCTGGATGTTCGTAAGAGTACAGCTCAAATCCAGCAGATCAACTGTGAGGCTGAGACACTCAAAGTTTTCCGTCTTCTCACATCACAGGTGTGTGCCACTATCTTACAGTGTCTCATAAGTGTGTCCTGTATTAGAAGTAAGAGTTGACTCTCTTTCTCCCTAATCAAACAACCCAAAAACCCTTAGAAATAAGTAATTCAGTAGCTATCAAAGTTTTCTGTCTACTCGTGTCACAGGCACATGTCTGTGGCATCACCTTACAATGCTTCATAATTTTTTGTTGTATTAACATGATTTAACCTAGGCCTCATTTGCTCTAAACAAAGAACAAATAAAAAACTTTAAAAAAAAAAGTGCAATATTTATTATTATTGCAATAATAAATGCTATAGCTTTCAAAGTTTTTTGTCTACTTGCATCACATGTCTGTACCATCATCTTACAATGCTTCATATGTTTTTGTTGTAGTTGTGGTGAGTGTTTACCCTAGTCTCGTCCACTCTATACAACCCCAAAACCCATTGAAATAAATAGCTAAATGTCATTTATTTCAAAACTTCCTATCTACTGAGGTCGCTGGTCAATGTTCCATCAGTTTAAAATGCTTCATAAGTTGTATTAATAGTGGTTGTAAAACAGCAGAGCTGGTCTAGTGGACGAGCATCAGCCGTGTATGTTGGCTGTTTATGAGTTTTGTTAAAAAAAAGAGTTAATTTTGTATGTTCATTTCTGATTTCCAGGTGTTTGGACGTCTGATTGACACGATGGAAAAGAAGACTCCTGACTCCTGGGACCTTCTGGACGGGGACCCGGACCTGAAGGAACACATGGTTGGCATCTTGTTTAGTCGCAGTGGAAAACTGTCTCACCTTCAAAAACAGGTAGGTGAACATATAGGTGTAATTGAACAAATGTACATACATTTATGACATTTTCACGTGGTTGGCATCTTGTTTAGTCGCAGTATGTATAATAATACTGATATCAATATTAATACTGATAGCTGTAAACATACTGACATCTATATTGATACTGACAGCTGTAATCATACTGACATCTGTTTTAATACTGACAGCTGTAATCATACTGACATCTATATTCATACTGACATCTGTATTAATACTGACATCTATATTAGTACTGACATCTATAATCATACTGACATCTATATTCATACTGACATCTATATTAATACTGACATCTATATTAATACTGACATCTATATTAGTACTGACATCTATAATCATACTGACATCTATATTCATACTGACATCTATAGTCATACTGACATCTATAATCATACTGACATCTATATTCATACTGACATCTATATTAATACTGACATCTATATTAGTACTGACATCTATAATCATACTGACATCTATATTCATACTGACATCTATATTAATACTGACATCTATATTAATACTGACATCTATATTAGTACTGACATCTATAATCATACTGACATCTATATTCATACTGACATCTATAGTCATACTGACATCTATAATCATACTGACATCTATAATCATACTGACATCTATATTCATACTGACATCTATAATTATACTGACATATATCATCATACTGATATCTATATTCATACTGACATTTATAATCATACTGACATCTATATTAATACTGACATCTATATTCATACTGACATTTATAATCATACTGATATCTATATTCATACTGACATCTATATTAATACTGACATCTATATTGGTACTGATATCTATAATCATACTGACATCTGTATTAATACTGACATCTATATTAGTACTGACATCTATAATCATACTGACATCTATATTCATACTGACATCTATATTAATACTGACATCTATATTAATACTGACATCTATATTAGTACTGACATCTATAATCATACTGACATCTATATTCATACTGACATCTGTATTAATACTGACATCTATAGTCATACTGACATCTATAATCATACTGACATCTATAATCATACTGACATCTATAATTATACTGACATATATCATCATACTGATATCTATATTCATACTGACATCTATAATCATACTGACATCTATATTCATACTGACATCTATAATTATACTGACATCTATATTCATACTGACATTTATAATCATACTGTTATCTATATTCATACTGACATCTATATTAATACTGACATCTATATTGGTACTGATATCTATAATCATACTGACATCTATATTAGTACTGACAACTATATTCATACTGACATCTATATTAGTACTGACATCTATATTCATACTGACATTTATAATCATACTGATATCTATATTCACACTGATATCTATATTCACACTGACATCTATATTCATACTGACATGTATATTAATACTTATATCTTTGTTCATACTGACATCCATATTCACACTGACATCTATAATCATACTGACATCTATACTAATACTGATATTTATGTTCATACTGATATCTATATTCATACTGATATCTATAATCATACTGACATCTTTATTCATACTGACATCTATAATCATACTGACATCTATATCAATACTGACGTCTATATTCATACTGATATCTACATTTATACTGACGTCTATATTCATACTGATATCATTAATCATACTGACATCTATATTCATACTGACATTTATATTAATACTGATGTCTATATTTATACTGATATCTACATTAATATCGATATCTATAATCATACTGACATCTTTATTCATACTGACATCTATAATCATACTGACATCTATATCAATACTGACGTCTATATTCATACTGATATCTACATTTATACTGACGTCTATATTCATACTGATATCATTAATCATACTGACATCTATATTCATACTGACATTTATATTAATACTGATGTCTATATTTATACTGATATCTACATTAATACCGATATCTATATTCATACTTACATATATATTCATACTGACATCTATATTCATACTGCAATCTATTTTCATACTAACATCTATAATCATACTAACATCTATAATCATACTGATATCTATATTCATACTGATATCTGTATTAATACTGACATCTTTATTCATATTAACATCTATAATCATACTAACATCTATATTCATACTGACATCTACATTCATACTGATATATATATTCAACTGATATCTATTTATGACATATGAAGCAGGTTGTTTGCTTTAATACAAAATGACTTGATTTGTATATATGTTGAGATTAAATTTTCATCAGAACTAAAATGAAATCTTGTGTTGCCATAATTACTATAATTATTGAAACACTAAATCATTTGTTGAACCGTATGGATACTATTATACATGTATGTGTAAAGGAGACATGTAAGTGAAAATAAATATATTTTATTTCATCAAAATTAAATTCAGTATTGAATGAGATGTGAGCCATGTGTGTAATATCTTTTGTTTTATTGAATCCTCAGAATGCTTCATTGTTGCATAATAATAAGTGATATTGTTATACTCCCCCAAAGTGGGGAAGCATATAGTCGCCACTTCGTCCGTCCGTGCAGTCGTCTGTCCATCCGTGCGTCACCAATTCTTGTCCAGGCTATTTCTCTAAAACCTCTGGTTGGAATTTTATGAAACTTGCTAGGATGCATCATTACCAAGTGCAGATACGCATATTGTCTTTGTGTTCCGGATCAATGATTTTTCACGGAGTTGTGGCCCTTTGATTCTGTTTGTGATTAAATTCTTGTCCGGGCTATTTCTCTACAACCTCTGGTTGGAATTTTATAAAACTTCCTAGGATGCATCATTACCAAGTGCAGATGTGCATACTGTCTTTTTGTTCCGGTTTGGTGATTTTTCACAGAGTTATGGCCCTTTGATTGTTTGTGACCAAATTCTTGTCCGGGCTATTTCTCTACAACCTTTTATTGGAATTTTATGAAACCTGCTAGGATGCATCATTACCAAGTGCAGATGTGCATACTGTCTTTTTGTTCCGGTTTGGTGATTTTTCACGGAGTTATGGCCCTTTGATTGTTTGTGACCAAATTCTTGTCCGGGCTATTTCTCTACAACCTTTTTTTGGAATTTTATGAAACCTGCTAGGATGCATCATTACCAAGTGCAGATGCGCATATTGTCTTTGTGTTCTGGTTTGATGATTTTTCACGGAGTTGTGGCCCTTTGATTTTGTCTGTGACCAAATTATTGTCTGCACAATTTCTCTACAACCCCATGTTGGAATTTTATGAAACTTGCTTGGATGCATCATTACCAAATGCAGATGGGCATATTGTCTGTGTTTTGGTTTGATGATTTTTCATGGAGTTATTGCCCTCTCGTTAAGTCTGTGACCAAATTATTGTCTGTGCTTTTTCTCTACAACCTCAAGTTGGAATATTTTATGAAACTTGCTATGTTTGTGTTTCAGTTCGATGATTTTTCACGGAGTAATGGCCCTTTGATTCAGTCTGTGACCAAATTCTTTTCTCTATTTCTCTACAACTTGTGGTTGGAGCCACATATTGTTCCTGCTATACAGTTTGGTATTCTTTAACCAAGTAGCCCGTACAGAAGCAAACTCTCACTTGGGGAGCATCCATCGGTTCCATTGATATTTTCTTGTTGTATATTTATAAAGAATATTGTTATATATTTATAAGTGATATTGTTGTATATTTATAAGTGATATTGTTGTATATTTATAAATGATATTGTTGTATACTTATAAGTGATATTGTTGTATACTTATAAGTGATAGTGTTGTATACTTAAAAGTGATATTGTTGTATATTTATAGGTGATATTGTTGTATATTTATAGGTGATATTGTTATATAATTATAAGTGATATTGTTGTGTGTGTATGTAAGTGATACATGTAATATATTTATAGGTGGTATTGTTGTATATTTATAGGTGATAGTGTTGTGTGTGTATATAAGTGATATTGTTGTATATTTATAGGTGATATTGTTGTATATTTAAAGGTGATATTGTTGTATACTTATAAGTGGTATTGTTGTACATTTATAAGTGAAATTGTTGCATAATTATAAGTAATATTGTTGTATTTTATAAGTGATAGTGTTGTATATTTATAGGGATATTGTTGTATATTTATAAATGATATTGTTGTATATTTCCAGGTGTGTTCCCATATTGTCCATGGAATCAAAAAGGAGACAAGTAGAGTCAGGGATGAGTGGGAGGCATCATTACTTGTCAAACAGGAGGAGCAGGAAGACTTTAAGTTAGTTATAATATTTTTCAAAAGGGGTGGGGGCATTTATTTGGATCTTTTTTAGCTCGCCGGGATGAAGTCCAAGGAGAGCTATTGTCATGACCCTGGCGTCATCGGCATCGTCGTCTGTAGACACCCAGGTTAAACTTTTGCGTACAAGTTTCAGATATCTATGCAACCACTCATTGGATATGAATGAAACTTTGCATGTGTGTTTACCATCATAAATGGAACACACAGAGATAAGAACCATAACTCTGGATTGCATTTTGGCACAGTTATGGCCCTTTTTGGACTTAGACACTCAGAGGCGAGCTTTGTTGGTCTTCTGACAACTCTTGTTTGAAGTTTGTTACAAACAAATACACGTTACATTCACTTACAAGTTTGACAGTTTGCAGATCTCTTTTACTGATAATCTAACAAATCAATGGGGTATATATTTGAGGAAAAAAAACAGTATTGTACCATATTTGAGAAAAAAAACATTATTTTACCATATTTGAGAAAAAACAGTATTGTACCATATTTGAGAAAAAACAGTATTGTACCAATAGTTTCCACAGAAGATGTATAAATCATAGACCTAGCTTACTTAATCATTGGTAATGCATATTATCACAGTCATTGTCACTTTCTACCCATCCTGGTTCTGTTATCCATAACACTATAGCCTAATATCAATACTACCATATTACCAGCAATATCAATGCAACCTCACCATAAAATCATCATCATCATTATCACTGCTGCAGTTACAACCATATCTGCTGTTATAAACATTATCAAGTTATTTTTATCTGTTTGCAGGTCCAGTGACATGTTCTGTTTTGAGTTGTTGTCTATGGTGTCAGCCCTCAGTGGTTCAGGAGTGGGTCGTGCATACCTGGCCCAGCAATATGGATTACTCTTAGACCTCTTTAGTCTTCTACATACAGCCTCGCCCAGAGTACAAAGACAGGTATAACATAATGACAAACCTGCTAGTCTGTATTTGGTCTATGCCATAATAAATGCCTATTTAAATAAGTGATGCAGGATTGTAGTGGATAGAGTCAAAGGTTGAGGGTTTGATCCCAAGCTCAACCGGATGCCTCTAAAAGAACTGCACTCAATACAAGTTCTACCCAGGAAGCAGACTCAAGTATGGTTCATACTGTGCTTTCTTCGCAATGGAGCTAAAATAAATTTTCGCAATGGAGATAAAATAAATTTGTATAAACTAATTAATACCTTAACCGTCAACCAACTGAATATTATATATCATAGACAATTTCATCCTTCTCTTCCATCCATGTCAGTATCATTTATAAAAGGTATTAATGTAGGATTAAAATAAATTTTTCTTTTTTTTTTTATGCACGTGTAAAGAATGTTGTATCACGCACAATATTCAATCAGGATTTATGTAACATTTGTGCATGAATAAACATGCCTTACTCATGCATAAAAACAGAAAAATTGAATATAATCCTGATAATTCCAATCCTGAAAATAATAAATAAAAAAATGAGTATTAGACGCCTTTTCAAGTAAAATATATAAGTGAACATGTAACTATCCACTGCGTAGTAAAGCGCATAACTGAATTATATCTAACAGTTTAAAATTGTTTAAATATAGTCTTTTTTCCATAATTTGTCTAAGTTTAGACTTGTTTTTATAATAAAAAGTTAATGAAATGAATACAACATTAGTTGGTCTGTGGACATCTTTCACATTTATTGTTCATCTTTTACTCCCTTATGAAAAGATTGATCTTAATTGACCAGGTTGTGTCTGTGCTACGGCGTGTTCTGCCTGATGTGAAACCCCAGACCCTAGCTAACATCCTGTCTGTGCCCATGTTACCCCCTATGGAATACAGCATTGTCAGTATGGCCAGCAGGGAAGAAGGAGACAGCAACTTCAATCCACAGAAACCTGGTATCCTTGATGTTTTCCTGGCTTGTATTGGAAAAGCTCTCACTGTCCAGATGAAGATAAAGACTGCTGGACCACACAAGGGAGTCACGTCTGTGATGTTGGGAGAATGCCTGGCGGAACAGTCCATGATTAAGTAGGTTCCTCCTGTGTTTCATTGTCGAGAATGTCACATACGGTATCACAAGTATGGCTGCATAAAGGAATAGGAAAATCTGAAATTTATTTTTCTATAGCACCATTTAATACTACTAAAAAAAGTACAGAACAGTATAGTAAAATTAACTGCATCTCATAAAATGCTGTAAATTAATCAAGTAAACATTATTTAACCAAATATAATATTTGTAATTAACCATTAGTATGTTGACATACATATTAATCTAACTGTAAACATGACCTATAAATTATACAGAAGAACTTGTTAGCCTAGGGAAGTTATATTATGAATTTACATATACATGTACGTAATTGGAATACATGTTTAACACAAGTTTAATTGTTATTTCCTGTAATAGACCATCAGGGCCACGTTGGTGGTTGAGAGGAAGGATGACCAGTGGTCTGGCCAATAACATCATATCCCTTATCCAAGATATGGCCAAAGGTAACATGTCCGAGTCCTGGACAGACATCACCAAGGCAGCCATAGCGGAGGCAATACTTGCTCTCACCAAGCTAGACGAATCTCTACGGATACCGCAGTCATGCATCAATACACCAACGGTAAGTTAATTAACAAGTAAACTGTCAAATAGCCAAATTTGTTAGAAACTATTGTTTAAATATTTCATTTTTAAAGTGAATTGTTTAAAAAAAAAATTCCAGTGATCAATTTTATACCATCAACTTAATGGTTTAGTACAAATGGCTTTTAAATGTTAAGGAATTTGAAAATAAGCAAACACAGTCACCACCCAAATAGCTCTCCCAAGATGAGGCTGATGTATAACAACATTAAGTAAAAAATATGTCAGTTTTCATAAAGATGGTTTAGGTATGATACTGATTATATTTGATGGATCATTGATACATATTAAACTAACATGTATACATGTACTTGTACCTAATCAATGTGTTAATTAGAACATATTTATTGTAAGAGAGGAAATTGGAGGAATTGGTTCATTGTCTTGTGTTTCTCAGTTTAATCAAAGAATTATATAGGGAAGAAAGAGGCAACTGAATGAGGTTTTGTGAATGCTCGTGTATTCATGCAATATCTCGCAATTACTTATTTTCAATTATCTTAACTTCCATTCATCTCAGGAACGAAATCAAAATTCTTACATTGCAGATTGAAATTCTCATCAAATAATACCATTCCAAGAAATGTGGATTTAAAATTGTTGAAGTATTTTTTAATACAAAATTTGTATTCTGCAACTTAAATAACGGCAAATTATGAGAAATTTTTCTTCAAACTACAAAATTTTTAATTCAAGATCATTTTATGTGATCGAAACATGTTTAAAAATTTAAAATTACATACAACTAAGCTTGTGTATATGAAATCTGTTGCCTGTGAATTATAAATGATTAATTTGCCAAATGATTAATCCTTCATGCACTATTTTATCAACATTTAGTCAGGAGATGCATGTTTCCTATCCCCGTATACAAGTCCTTGATTTAATTTGATTGTCAAATACATATCCATATATCAATTTATATAATTGTTTTGGAACGATATGTGAATCTGTAGCCAGTGGCTTTGAACATTTGTATATTTAATGAAATGTTTCTTGATTAAAAAAAAATGTATTTTTTGGTGTGTTTTTTTTGCATTACAGTTTAATTTTTACATACTTATACATGTATGGTCCATAAATAAAAAGAAAAATTCATTTCAGTTATGGCTGTCACTCGCCTCTCTCTGTGTACTAAATCAGGACCATGTAGAGCGTTTGACCTCAGGTGAGTGGGTGAGCAGTCCCAATGGCACCCATGGTCAACCACGCCCTACATGTGACAACCACGACGACCAGGAAACACCGGCCATTATACTGTGTATAGACTGTGGTAACCTTTGTGCTGACTGTGATAGGTTCCTTCATCTACACCGCAGCAAACGCTCCCATCAGAGACAGGTAGGTTGTAATTTAAATTGAAATAACAGATGCCTAAAGACACATATTGCCTTGTTTGCTTACTGTTATGTCTAGAAATACGTAAGTTTCACTTGGCAACATAAAAAGATTATATCAAAAAAGAAGACAATAATTTTAAAAATATATTTCCTGAATAAGGAGAGTAATTTTATTTCCACCAGTCTTTTAGTTTATGGTACATGTAACCTTTTTAGCTTGCTTCCATGAAAATATTAGAGCTTATATGAACCCTTATCAAGTTTGCTCCCTGGGCAGAACAGGTACTGAGTGTTGTTATGGAGCTGGGGGTCAAACCCACAGCCTCTTGTTTTAGAGGCCCACACTCTATTCACCACTACTGTCTGATGGAATATGTTAATCTTATGTTTTTTTAACTATTGCACTATGACATGTATTGAAAAAGGGTTTTAATAAATGAGAATTTACATATGGTGAACCAAACAGTGTAGAGTCTGATCATGTGATACAGTGGACGAGAAAGCTGTCCAACCAGCCTTGACTGAGGTCCACATTAACAATAAAAATATCACAAAATAATTAAAAATATCACAAAATATATTAGATCAGGTTCTTAATATTCACATTGCTGAAATATGTAACAGGATTACAAGTATAAGACTGTGTGTTGACATGGTCTGGATAAGAGTTCATCTGCTCATCACATGGCTGGCTTAAGTAACACCAACTTCATTAATTACATGTACTTAAATACATAATATCTGAATCCAAGAAAAGCATTTTGGTGATTGTGATTTTAGACTGGCTTCAATACAATTGCATATAGCAACTGATTAAATGACTAATCAATAACCAGTTAAAATTCTGTTAAATTTTAAGTATTTAAGTAGAGCAAAACATAACATGTCTAGATATTTGATTTATGTTCAAGTCAACAGAGATGTTTTTCGTTTTTATGGTGTAAAGCCTCCCTTGTAAACTTCTTACTACTTAATGTTAACACTGGCAATTTTCTAACAGGTGTTTAAGGAAGAAGAGGAGGCCATTAAGGTTGATCTGCATGAAGGGTGTGGGAGAACAAAACTGTTCTGGATTATGGCCCTGGCAGACTCAAAAACACTCAAGGCAATGGTGGAATTCAGAGAAGGAAAAGGTATAATCGGTTGTAGAGCCTTGCAAAAAACTAGTGGTATTCATGAATATGAGGTGTTTTTGCACAAAAACTCCTCTATAGCTGATTGGTCCAATATACCTTCCAGATAAGTATCCTCTCATTGGCTAGAGATGAACTCTCTCAAGATTATTCTCTTCTCATGAACTGGAGACAAAGTCGTTCCAAACAGACTTTATGAGAAAATTTGCCAATTACTTGCAGAAAAATGGTGCTTCTCAGGTTCATGCTTAAGTCTTCCTCCACCAATAAAACTTGTTATTCTAGGTATAACCTGTAACATATTGAAAATGGTGTTAAGGCCCTTTAAACATCTTATAATTGTCATACATATTTGGATTTAATATACTGTATTGTCGGTTGGTGTAGAAATAATGTTAACTGAGAAAATTTGGAATATAACACAGTACAGAATTCTACCTGTTCGTAAGGTATGTGTATTCTGCAGTTCTATTTAAAAGTTGTGTTGGAAATGTGTTCAGTTACTTGAAGGGTACAGTAGTACTACTTTAGGACCAACGTGCCTCTTACAAGAATGTGTCATCTTCCTCTGACAGTTAAACTGACAATTATATATTGCCTTTAACCTGGTATATGTAGAAAATGGCACTTATCCTCATGTTGTCTATTGTAATTTATTTTATCTCAATTGTGAAGTACATGTAAGCTCAGAGCTTATACATGTACAATGTGTATATATTACTCTTGAGTCTGTTTCTTGGCTGGAGCTAGTGCTGAGTGTTGTTTCAGGACAAGTGTGGTCTCACTTGGCTGGATCTAGTGCTGAGTGTTGTTTCAGGACAGGACAAGTGTGGTCTCACTGGGCTGGAGCTAGTGCTGAGTGTTGTTTCAGGACAAGTGTGGTCTCACTGGGCTGGAGATAGTGCTGAGTGTTGTTTCAGGACAATTGTGGTATCACTGGGCTGGAGCTAGTGCTGAGTGTTGTTTCAGGACAAGTGTGCTCTCACTGGGCTGGAGCTAGTGCTGAGTGTTGTTTCGGGACAAGTGTGGTTTGACTGGGCTGGAGCTAGTGCTGAGTGTTGTTTCAGGACATGTGTGGTCTCACTGGGCTGGAGCTAGTGCTGAGTGTTGTTTCAGGACAAGTGTGGTCTCTCTGGGCTGGAGCTAGTGCTGAGTGTTGTTTCTGGACAAGTGTGGTCTCACTGGGCTGGACCTAGTGCTGAGTGTTGTTTCAGGACAATTGTGGTATCACTGGGGTAGAGCTAGTGCTGAGTGTTGTTTCAGGACAAATGTGGTCTGACTGGGCTGGACCTAGTGCTGAGTGTTGTTTCAGGACAAGTATGGTCTGACTGGGCTGGAGCTAGTGCTGAGTGTTGTTTCAGGACAAGTGTGGTCTGACTGGACTGGAGCTAGTGCTGAGTGTTGTTTCAGGACAAGTGTGGTTTGACTGGGCTGGAGCTAGTGCTGAGTGTTGTTTCAGGACAAGTGTGGTCTCACTTGGCTGGACCTAGTGCTGAGTGTTGTTTCAGGACATGTGTGGTCTCACTGGGCTGGAGCTAGTGCTGAGTGTTGTTTCAGCACAGGTGTTGTCTCACTGGGCTGGAGCTAGTGCTGAGTGTTGTTTCAGGACAAGTGTGGTCTCACTGGGCTGGAGCTAGTGCTGAGTGTTGTTTCAGGACAAGTCTGGTATCACTGGGGTAGAGCTAGTGCTGAGTGTTGTTTCAGGATAAATGTGGTCTGACTGGGCTGGAGCTAGTGCTGAGTGTTGTTTCAGGACAAGTGTGGTCTCACTAGGCTGGAGCTAGTGCTGAGTGTTGTTTCAGGACAAGTGTGATCTCACTGGGCTGGACCTAGTGCTGAGTGTTGTTTCAGGACATGTGTGGTCTCACTGGGCTAGAGCTAGTGCTGAGTGTTGTTTCAGGACAGGTGTGGTCTCACTGGGCTGGAGCTAGTGCTGAGTGTTGTTTCAGGACAATTGTGGTATCACTGGGGTAGAGCTAGTGCTGAGTGTTGTTTCAGGACAAATGTGGTCTGACTGGGCTGGAGCTAGTGCTGAGTGTTGTTTCAGGACAAGTGTGGTCTCACTGGGCTGGAGCTAGTGCTGAGTGTTGTTTCTGGACAAGTGTGGTCTCACTGAACTGGACCTAGTGCTGAGTGTTGTTTCAGGACATGTGTGGTCTCACTGGGCTAGAGCTAGTGCTGAGTGTTGTTTCAGGACAGGTGTGGTCTCACTGGGCTGGAGCTAGTGCTGAGTGTTGTTTTAGGACAAGTGTGGTCTCACTGGGCTGGACCTAGTGCTGAGTGTTGTTTCAGGACAATTGTGGTATCACTGGGGTAGAGCTAGTGCTGAGTGTTGTTTCAGGACAAATGTGGTCTGACTGGGCTGGAGCTAGTGCTGAGTGTTGTTTCAGGACAAGTGTGGTCTCACTGGGCTGGAGATAGTGCTGAGTGTTGTTTCAGAACAAGTGAGGTCTCACTGGGCTGGACTTAGTGCTGAGTGTTGTTTCAGGACAATTGTGGTATCACTGGGGTAGAGCTAGTGCTGAGTGTTGTTTCAGGACAAATGTGGTCTGACTGGGCTGGAGCTAGTGCTGAGTGTTGTTTCAGGACAAGTGTGGTCTCACTGGGCTGGTGCTAGTGCTGAGTGTTGTTTCAGGACAAGTGTGGTCTCACTGGGCTGGACCTAGTGCTGAGTGTTGTTTCAGGACATGTGTGGTCTCACTGGGCTGGACCTAGTGCTGAGTGATGTTTTAGGACAAATGTGGTCTGACTGGGCTGGAACTAGTGCTGAGTGTTGTTTCAGGACAAATGTGGTCTGACTGGGCTGGAGCTAGTGCTGAGTGTTGTTTCAGGACAAGTGTGGTTTGACTGGGCTGGAGCTAGTGCTGAGTGTTGTTTCAGGACAAGTGTGGTCTCACTGGGCTGGACCTAGTGCTGAGTGTTGTTTCAGGACATGTTTGGTCTCACTGGGCTGGACCTAGTGCTGAGTGTTGTTTCAGGACAAGTGTGGTCTCACTTGGCTGGAGCTAGAGCTGAGTGTTGTTTCAGGGCAAGTGTGGTCTCACTGGCCTGGAGCTAGTACTGAGTGTTGTTTTAGGACATGTTTGGTTTTACTGGGCTGGAGCTAGTACTGAGTGTTGTTTCAGGACAAGTGTGGTCTGACTGGGCTGGAGCTAGTGCTGAGTGTTGTTTCAGGACAAGTTTGGTCTCACTGGGCTGGAGCTAGTGCTGAGTGTTGTTTCAGGACATGTTTGGTTTCACTGGGCTGGACCTAGTGCTGAGTGTTGTTTCAGGACAAGTGTGGTCTCACTGGACTGGAGCTAGTGCTGAGTGTTGTTTCAGGACAAGTGTGGTCTCACTTAGCTGGAGCTAGTGCTGAGTGTTGATTCATGACAAGTGTGGTATCACTGGGGTAGAGCTAGTGCTGAGTGTTGTTTCAGGACAAATGTGGTCTGACTGGGCTGGAGCTAGTGCTGAGTGTTGTTTCAGGACAATTGTGGTATCACTGGGGAAGAGCTAGTGCTGAGTGTTGTTTCAGGACAAATGTGGTCTGACTTGGCTGGAGCTAGTGCTGAGTGTTGTTTCAGGACAATTGTGGTCTCACTGGGCTGGAGCTAGTGCTGAGTGTTGTTTCATGACATGTGTGGTTTCACTGGGCTGGAGCTAGTGCTGAGTGGATGTCTCATGACAAGTGTGGTTTCACTGGGCTGGAGCTAGTGCTGAGTGTTGTTTCATGACAAGTGTGGTTTTACTGGGCTGGAGCTAGTGCTGAGTGTTGTTTCAGGACATGTGTGGTCTCACTGGCCTGGAGCTAGTGCTGAGTGTTGTTTCATGACATGTTTGGTCTCACTGGGCTGGAGCTAGTGCTGAGTGTTGTTTCAGGACATGTTTGGTCTCACTGGCCCGGAGCTAGTGCTGAGTGTTGATTCAGGACAAGTTTGGTCTCACTGGCCTGGAGCTAGTGCTGAGTGTTGTTTCAGGACAAATGTGGTCTGACTGGGCTGGACCTAGTGCTGAGTGTTGTTTCAGGACATGTGTGGTATCACTGGGGTAGAGCTAGTGCTGAGTGTTGTTTCAGGACAAATGTGGTCTGACTGGGCTGGACCTAGTGCTGAGTGTTGTTTCAGGACAATTGTGGTCTCACTGGGCTGGACCTAGTGTTGAGTGTTGTTTCAGGACATGTTTGGTTTCACTAGGCTAGAGCTAGTGCTGAGTGTTGTTTCAGGACAAGTGTGTCTCACTTGGCTGGAGCTAGTGCTGAGTGTTGTTTCGGGACAAATGTGGTCTCACTGGCCTGGAGCTAGTACTGAGTGTTGTTTTAGGACATGTTTGATTTCACTGGGCTGGAGCTAGTGCTGAGTGTTGTTTCAGGACAAGTGTGGTCTGACTGGGCTGGAGCTAGTGCTGAGTGTTGTTTCAGGACAAGTTTGGTCTCACTGGGCTGGAGATTGTGCTGAGTGGATGTTTCAGGACAAGTGTGGTCTAACTGGGCTGGACCTAGTGCTGAGTGTTGTTTCAGGACAAGTTTGGTTTCACTGGGCTGGAGCTAGTGCTGAGTGTTGTTTCAGGACAAGTGTGGTCTCACTGGGCTGGAGCTAGTGCTGAGTGTTGTTTCAGGACAAGTGTGGTCTCACTTGGCTGGAGCTAGTGCTGAGTGTTGATTCATGACAAGTGTGGTATCACTGGGGTAGAGCTAGTGCTGAGTGTTGTTTCAGGACAAATGTGGTCTGACTGGGCTGGAGCTAGTGCTGAGTGTTGTTTCAGGACAATTGTGGTATCACTGGGGAAGAGCTAGTGCTGAGTGTTGTTTCAGGACAAATGTTGTCTGACTTGGCTGGAGCTAGTGCTGAGTGTTGTTTCAGGACAATTGTGGTCTCACTGGGCTGGAGCTAGTGCTGAGTGTTGTTTCATGACATGTGTGGTTTCACTGGGCTGGAGCTAGTGCTGAGTGGATGTTTCATGACAAGTGTGGTTTCACTGGGCTGGAGCTAGTGCTGAGTGTTGTTTCATGACAAGTGTGGTTTCACTGGGCTGGAGCTAGTGCTGAGTGTTGTTTCAGGACATGTGTGGTCTCACTGGCCTGGAGCTAGTGCTGAGTGTTGTTTCATGACATGTTTGGTCTCATTGGGCTGGATCTAGTGCTGAGTGTTGTTTCAGGACATGTTTGGTCTCACTGGCCCGGAGCTAGTGCTGAGTGTTGATTCAGGACAAGTTTGGTCTCACTGGCCTGGAGCTAGTGCTGAGTGTTGTTTCAGGACAAATGTGGTCTGACTGGGCTTGACCTAGTGCTGAGTGTTGTTTCAGGACAATTGTGGTCTCACTGGGCTGGACCTAGTGCTGAGTGTTGTTTCAGGACATGTTTGGTTTCACTAGGCTAGAGCTAGTGCTGAGTGTTGTTTCAGGACAAGTGTGGTCTCACTTGGCTGGAGCTAGTGCTGAGTGTTGTTTCGGGACAAGTGTGGTCTCACTGGCCTGGAGCTAGTACTGAGTGTTGTTTTAGGACATGTTTGGTTTCACTGGGCTGGAGCTAGTGCTGAGTGTTGTTTCAGGACAAGTGTGGTCTGACTGGGCTGGAGCTAGTGCTGAGTGTTGTTTCAGGACAAATTTGGTCTCACTGGGCTGGAGATAGTGCTGAGTGGATGTTTCAGGACAAGTGTGGTCTAACTGGGCTGGAGCTAGTGCTGAGTGTTGTTTCAGGACATGTTTGGTCTCACTGGACTGGAGCTAGTGCTGAATGTTGTTTCATGGACAAGTGTGGTATCACTGGGGTAGAGCTAGTGCTGAGTGTTGTTTCAGGACAAATGTGGTCTGACTGGGCTGGAGCTAGTGCTGAGTGTTGTTTCAGGACATGTTTGGTCTCACTGGACTGGAGCTAGTGCTGAATGTTGTTTCATGACAAGTGTGGTATTACTGGGGTAGAGCTAGTGCTGAGTGTTGTTTCAGGACAAATGTGGTCTGACTGGGCTGGAGCTAGTGCTGAGTGTTGTTTCAGGACATGTGTGGTCTCACTGGCCTGGAGCTAGTGCTGAGTGGATGTTTCAGGACATGTTTGGTCTCATTGGGCTGGAGCTAGTGCTGAGTGTTGTTTTAGGACATGTTTGGTCTCACTGGCCTGGAGCTAGTGCTGAGGGTTTTTCAGGACAGGTGTGGTCTCACTGGGATGGAGCTAGTGCTGAGTGTTGTTTCAGGACAAGTTTGGTCTCACTGGCCTGGAGCTAGTGCTGAGTGTTGTTTCATGACAAGTGTTGTCTCACTGGCCTGGAGCTAGTACTGAGTGTTGTTTCAGGACAAGTGTGGTCTCACTGGGCTGGAGCTAGTACTGCGTGTTGTTTCAGGACAAGTGTGATCTCACTGGGCTGGAGCTAGTGCTGAGTGTTGTTTCTTGACAAGTGTGGTCTCACTGGCCTGGAGCTAGTGCTGAGTGGATGTTTCATGACAAGTGTGGTCTCACTGGGCTGGAGCTAGTGCTGAGTGTTGTTTCATGACAAGTGTGGTATCACTGGGGTAGAGCTAGTGCTGAGTGTTGTTTCAGGAGAAATGTGGTCTCACTGGGCTGGAGCTAGTGCTGAGTGTTGTTTCAGGACAATTGTGGTCTCACTGGGCTGGAGCTAGTGCTGAGTGTTGTTTCATGACAAGTGTGGTCTCACTGGCCTGGAGCTAGTGCTGAGTGGATGTTTCAGGACATGTTTGGTGTCATTGGGCTGGAGCTAGTGCTGAGTGTTGTTTCATGACATGTTTGGTCTCACTGGCCTGGAGCTAGTGCTGAGTGTTGTTTCAGGACAAGTGTGGTCTCACTTGGCTGGAGCTAGTGCCGAGTGTTGTTTCAGGACAAGTGTGGTCTCACTTGGCTGGAGCTAGTGCTGAGTGTTGTTTCAGGACAAATGTGGTCTCACTGGCCTGGAGCTAGTGCTGAGTGTTGTTTCAGGCTGGACAGCAACACCACCTTATGCATCTAATGCACCACCACCCCATTTATCTATGTTATTATTCCACAGTTTTTAACATTATTCAAATTTTAAAACACATATAAAACACGTTTTGTGTTTCAGGTAAATCATCCAGTACTCCAGGCAAGGCAGGACCAGGGACATGTAGGTTCTGTGGAACCACTAGTAATACAGGGGTGCTAGCTATTGGCAATGTGTGTTCAGACTCGGATTGTCAGGTATGTCTAGTGTTCTTGTTCAAGGGCCAATTTTAAGTGTAAATAAGGTAAAATAATAGAATGGCAGCATAGTTAATTTTGATGTTTTATAGAAAGAAAAAAAGTGCTTTATTGCTTTTAGAATTAAATGATAATTTTTATGGGAAAAAAACTCAAAAGCCAAAATTAGCAATAATCTTTATTTAGAGGTACTTGTAATATCACAAAATAATTTATAAAGGATTATGACATATATAAAATAATAACATACAAACTTTGTTAAGTCTTACTAATTAATAATAACTGTAAATTATGTTTTTAATGGAGTTTATATTTTAAAACCTATAAGACATTGTGAATGCAGTAACATAATTTACATATCATTTTAATAAACAGATATTCTGCATGATTGTTATCCTTCCTTTAAAGCACTTGTGGGAAGCAGACTAACTTTAACATCTGTGTCATCAGATGTTTGAGATAGTTTACACTTCTTGTGACACAGATTAACCTGGTATCGGTGATGCATTCTTTTTATAAAAATATGTGTATATATATATATCTACAATAACAAAGTACATCAATTCATGTATTTGGAATTAAAGTTTATTGATCCCACCCAGATGAGCCTGAAAATAGCTCGGTTTTATGTTCCTGTGCTTTTATAATAGTGCATTAAAATATGTAGATTGCTTGTTGTTTCAGGACAAGTGTGGTCTCACTGGGCTGGATTTTTTTTTTAGTTATGTTTCGCATTTTGTATTCTTAAGTATTAGTTCATACTTTTTTAAACATTTTGAGAAAAACTTGTAAGTGCTTTGAGAATACTTGACAATTGCCATGCAATAGAAATAAGACTTTTGTCATTACAATCTGATACCCAAGAATGCTTCTTACAATATCATTCTGTTTGCAGCACCACTTCACTTCAGTGGTCTGATTCTTTAATCGAGATGGATTTGAAAGAATAATATTGAAACCTTAATTGTCTTCTCTTTAAAACTATCCGAGTGCCTTTTTAGCATAGTATGTATCTACAAATGCTTGTAGGAGTTTGCTAAAACTGCCTGCGCTAGAACTCTGTCGTGCGGTCACCTGTGTGGTGGTATATTGAATGAGGAGCCGTGCCTGCCCTGTCTACATCGCTGCCGTGCGGACGACCAGGATCTGCTCAAACAGGATGCAGATGACATGTGTATGATCTGTTTCACGGAGGCGCTCTCTGCTGCACCAGCCATACTGGTACTTAACTCTTGCTTTTATAATTACAAAATAAGAAGAACAGGAAATGATTATGCTTGCTTAACCCTTTACTTCATAGATAGGCGTTTTTCTGCACCAATCACAGAAGGCCTTTGAAAACAGTGCAGGAAGAGTTCAGATTGCTTGTAATGAGCAACCTGAACACTTCCTGCACTGTTTTTCACTCTGTCAATTAATATAAACATAATTCACCCAATAATTCAAAAGCTTTCTATATTAGAAGTGTCCAAAGGCGTATATATTAGAGATGTCCAAAGGCGTCTATATTAGAGGTGTCCAAAGGTGTCTATATGAAGTAAAGGGTTAACAGAATTATTGATCCTGATTCAATAGAAAATATGAATTCACAATGTTTATTGAACGAAATTAATAGATTTAACAGAAAATGACAGAATGACAGATCCTGGTTTATTTTGTGGAATTTCCATAGTACTCTTTTATTTTCAAATTAAATAAAGACATAATAATTATTGTTTTGTTAATAGGTCATTCCTATAGCATTTGGTGTATTAATTATTAATTGACTGAAAGAAAAAACAAATATACTCTGATCAGACAGACTTACATGTGGACTGATCTGGGACACATCAAACAATAGTGTTGAAAAGTTGATTTATCAGAAATTGATACTTAATGCTACTTTTTGATTACATGTGCTCACAAAATGACCTCTATATGTGTTGACCTGCCATAAAACACCATTCATTCATTGATTTTGATTACAGCTTAAGTGTGGACACGTGTTCCATTTACACTGCACAAAGCAGGTGCTGGAGAAGCGATGGGTGGGACCGAGGATAACATTTGGGTTTTCTCTCTGTCCAATCTGTAAGGTAGGTGCAATATAATCTTAAAACATTTGTCATCACTCTTTAAAACTCAATAATAAGACCACCAACATTAGATACTTAAAAAATGTTTTAAGTATTTATTTAAGTAAATGTTGATGAAACATGACCATGCAATATGCTTCTATGAAAACTGTTTCCTAGTTCAAATTGGGCTTATACACAGGTTTTAGTGTTGTGATATCTTTCGCCTTGTATACTGCTGCTGCACAGTAACTGTTATTTAAAGTTTTATCATGTGTTACTTTATGAAGAGTAATTAATGCCAATACTTTTTTGTTAAACTTGGCAAAAATGTAGAATAGAAAAATATATTCATAGGGCAGTTTGCATTTTTTATGTAATGGAAATAATATAAGTTCACATTGTTTGCTTAATATATAAATGTAAGCTTGACATGTGTTGGGCATTTAAATCCTTTTTTCATGTCATAATTCACTTCTTATCTGCCTTTGTTAATGATCTGACTGCTCAAAAACGTGAGATTTACAATCAATACAGATGTGTCAATCCTGTCTGGAGAGCATTTCAAAGTTACGGTTTACCCTTGTTGACAATTATACTTGTCTATTGACAGTGCAATATGGAGCATCAGGTGCTGACTGATTTACTGCGGCCCATACAGCTTCTGTTTGATGATGTGCGCCGGAAGGCCCGTATGAGGCTCGAGTATGAAGGCCTACACAAGGCTGAGGCCATTACCACGCATGGAGCAAGGTTCCATAGAGATCCAGAGGGGTTTGCGATGGACAGATATGCTTACTACGTGTGCTTCAAGTGTAAAAAGGTATAAATACTAATGATATTACACTATGTTATACATGTATAATGCTGATATGGGAACTTCAGTTTGGAATCCGACTCCACTTATAACATTAGAATAATTATTTAGTAATTACAGATATTATTTTCTTCTGTGGCATTGCCTTTATTATGCAGCATGATGTATTTATATTTGAAGTTGTGCTTCATGAAAAACATTATTTAAATGTGACAAGTGTACTTTGTGAAAACATAACTTAAACGTGATTTTACGTAAAGCTTGGGTTTTAACAATCCAATATATTTGCTGTTCAATAAGTACACAGTTGTACAATAGACTGTCCCAGAATCTGATATCTCTTGATTCATGTCTTGTTATACCGTAATGTAAAAGCATGGAATTCGCTTCTGTCCCTCAAGTTATAGCACTCTGATGCGTATACCAAACTTTTACATATTTCACCTTTGCTGAAGCAACTAGCCAATCAGTGTACGCGAATGTCACTGCTATGTAACTGTCCCCAGCAAGGACAATTAGGACTGTTTCTACAGTCAGTCAGAGTTGTTTAAAACAGAAAACACTGTTACCCTAGTCATGGAATTGTGGGATATACATATATAGTTTTACACTTGTGATGTACATGTACCTGTGTATGTCTACATGTATGTCACACTTTCCATACTGCTGACATATCGGCACCTTATCAGCTTTCAAGGCATTTGCCATCAAACTGACTACACAGCTTAAACCGGATTATTTACAATATTTGATACAATTCTGTTTTTATGAGATTCTTTTTTTTGTTTGGTTTAAACTGTCAGAAATTGCAGTGATGCATTTGTCACCTTCTGTGATTACCGGTATCTGGTTTTATTAGGACCTTCCCCCCCCCCTCCCCAACACACACACACACACACACACACACACACACACACACACACACACACACACACACACACACACCTTGTTAGGCATTGGCTGTCCAGTACAAGTTTGTAAAGTTTGGGAGTTTCAAAATGAGTAAAAGTGTATGTTTTGTTGTATAGTCACTGTCTGACACCTGTGTTCTATTCTGTTGCAGGCATACTATGGTGGAGAGGCCAGATGTGATGAGCAGATTGAGGGTGGAGATCAGTTTGACCCCAGGGAACTTGTCTGTGGGGCATGCTCAGATGTAACCATGGCGCAGGTATACTCTTAAATATTGATTTTCAAGACATACATATACATATATTACACCTTTTGTTTTCTAACACTTGGAAACAGATAATTATTGAATGCATGATCTAGTTGTGTTGGACACAGAATTCATAGTTTGCCTACTAGAACAATCTGGTGTTCCCATTAGGGAAGCGTTTTATCTAACTGTACATGTACTTGTGTGGTGATACTGGATCTACATTATTTAAATTATGAGAATTTATTTCATTTTCACAACTTAAGTACCAGTATCATAAATGAAAATAAACTATAAACTCTTTTTTTTTATGCAATGAATGAAAGTTGAATAACTAGACTGCAATAAATGCATTTATCTGTCAACTTATTTTGCCTGTTTATTTTCAGATGTGCCCAAAGCATGGTACAGATTTTCTAGAATATAAATGTCGATACTGCTGCTCTGTTGCTGTTTTCTTCTGTTTCGGCACAACTCATTTCTGCAACTTGTGTCACGACAACTTCCAGCAGGTCACTAGCATTTCAAAGAGTGAACTTCCGAAATGTCCATGTGGACCACGCGGGAAGCGACTTGAGGGAGACGAATGCCCCCTACATATACAACATCCACCAACTGGTGAAGAATTTGCTCTCGGATGTGGCGTGTGTCGCAATGCTCATACTTTCTAGGACCTTCATTTCCAAGTTGAGTTGGTTGGGTTTTAGGGTTGAAGAAAAACATTGATACCGGTTATATAGTATCATGTATTTGGATAACTATTCATGTACACGTCGTTTCTGCTTCAATTTGAAAGAAATTTCAAAATGATTAGAAAATAATGCAAAAGTAAAACTTTTGTATGTATTGAAAGAAAACAAATATTGTTCAATACATTTATGGACCTAAATGGAAAATATTTTATATTGCTAAAGTGCTTTTCTTTTTTAACAAAATTAATGTGTATATATACATGTAAACCAGTGTGTGATTGTAAGTTGATTGACAACTGATTGCATGCTACATTAATGAACTTTTTATAAAATTACTTGTTGCTTTGGATATGTGCCATTATATCTTGAAACTATTTGCTGCACCTCTTAGTGTATTATTTGAAGCACTTGTTTGAATTGATAGAATAACGAGTTATTCTATATAGGAATTTCTCTGAGTGAAATTACTTGATAAAATCCATGTTAACATGATAAAAGAAAGGTTGATATAGGTGAAATGTGAATTTACATTTCATTGGCGAATAATGACATTGGCATGCTTTCTCCTGACCGTACCACTTGATTTGTTCACTCGATGAATAAAAATAATTGCATTATGTTATCTTGATACCAGGAACATCAAGCGGTAAATAAAAATACTTCATGTTGTTTTCATATACAATACATACATGTAATGTTTATTGTGAAACAAATGTCAAAATTGATTTATTTGTAAAAATTAATGCTATTGATCTATTGTTGAGTTTTATTGTTTTTCAACATACATGTATCTTTTACATAACTCATATATCTGGTAATTATAAAATCAAAGGTGAATAAAAATATACTGTAAATAACAGTTTAAAATCATTATTCTACTTCAATATGCTAAAAAAAAATAAGTTTAGCATATAATTTTACAATGTAAATAAATTACAAAATCAGTCATTAGGTATATAAAGTTTGTATGTCAAGAAATTAACTCTTTATGTAAAATAGTGTCAAACTTGTTTTTATTGACTTTTTTAGTAAATTTTGCTTGTTGGAGATACAAATTCAGTTTAAGTTATGACATTCATGATTCACATAAACAGTGAGCTACCAACACGGTTTTGAATGTCCCCCAGTATTTTTTTTTAGTATATGTAACTAGGCATTTAAGCCTTTCACTTTCATAGCTCGCCAAAATGACCAGTTCATAGTGCGAGGATAAATAAAAACTTAATATGACTGTACTCTATCATAACAATAGTACTAGTAACTTAATATGCAAATATAACTTGAAACTAACATTGCCTAAGTTTTTATATAAACTAACTTGGGGGTGGGCAGTGATCTTGAATGTGCTTTTAGGTGTGAAATACAAGGAGTTAACATAAGAGCCTAAATATGAACCAGTTATGTAGACCATGTATGCATCTGTGACATTGTGCCATTCATAATGTTAAAATGCTCTCAGAGCAATAACAGGTTCATAAAAAATTATTATGATGATGAAAACACAAATCATGGCTATAGAAAACTGTAAAACATTTACAAAGATGTAAATTTTACACTCGGCTTTTGCATTCATGAAAGCCATAATTATCTGGGCTTGAATAGAAATCATTTTGTAATGATTTGCACCCAATTATGTTGCTGTTAGTTTTGAAGTGCCATAGTTGTTAATTTGTGGCTTACAGTCATTTCATGACATATTTCATAAGACACTAGTCTTTACTAAGGTAGATATAAAATTACACTGGCACAGTTATGTTATCAAGACTTCTTATTTTGAATTAAAAAATAAGAGAATGGGAAGATGGTAATTTATATTTATGCTTTTACCATTATCTTGCTGAATGTGACTCATCCATCCTTGGTTTTGGACCATTCCATCTTCATATGGAAGAGGTATTAATAAGAATGCACTGATAGAGAGACAAACAATGTAGACCCTGATCAGTCTGCATTGTTTATAAATGGTATAATTGACTTGAACAGCAATAAATGGTTAAGGTATGTAGGTAAAATGTTAAAAACTACATTATGTATATGGGAATGATGATGTCAACACGGTAATTAAAGTTTAGTATGGTTCAACTTCTGGGCCTATCTGTTTAAAATAGTCTGACATTTATTGTTATATATTGAGAATCTTTTTCCTTTCTAACTTCATAAATTACTACGCTTTTTTAAGTTAATGTGTTTTTTTTTTAAGTTTTTAAGTTTCTCCACTAGTGTTGACATCGTTAAAGGTTAATAAGGGAAGGGATGCACATTGAATTATCAAAAAAAAACATTTATATGAATTCACCTATCGTGCAAGTTATTTTGCTTGCATTATGAAACAGAGATTACCATCAGATAGATTGTACCATATTTTGAATTGTTATACTTATAAAGTCTATCCTGGAAGATATTGAGTATTACCTGTACTCACTGTAAGTATTACCTGTACTCACTGTAAGTAAGAACTTGTTTCATAATTGATATAGCATAAATCAGTTTTCACTAATCATTTAAAATTGGTCCATTCTGGTAGTGTGTAGTTTATTAAATACATGTCGTGTAAAAATTGTAAAAGGAAAAAGATTAATGGAAAGTGTTTTGTATTATGTTTGTTTGATGATTTAATATCATGTTTAATGGTTTGTTACTGTGATATACAATAATAAAGACTACGCCATCTCCTTATATTTATTTTGTTTCATTTCCACTTATATGTGCATCATCTGTTGTTCTTTACACATGCTGGCTTACAGTCGGTATGCCAGGGGAGGAGGGGTAGATACACTCAATGAATCGCTGTTTCCATACTGATATCTACTGAAACATGCCAAAAAAGATATTAAAAAGGAGTTCCTGACTTGGTATTTTCATCCTGGTTAGAAAGAGTTTAACTGACAAGATAAAGGTTATCAAGCAGTGCATGCCTTTAAACTTAAGTGATTCAAGTTTTACTGATCAGAAAAGCCTTGTGTGATCTAGTCATGTGGGCCTTTCATAAATGCACCTAACCTTTTGTAACTTGTAAGACAGAATTATCCCCCCCCCCCCCACCCCACCCACCCAGAGTATGGTCACCAGAGTAGATGTTTCAATATTTCTTTTTTTTCATAAGGTAACCATGAGAAAACGGGAGGATTTAATTATTTTGAGTTTGGAACATTGTTTATCATAACAGTTGAGAGTGTATCATTTAAAAGGGATTTAATATACAAATACCGACATGAAGATGAAGTCTTATTCCTCGGTACCAGGAGGGGCCCAAAAAGGGATAAAATTGTGAATTCCTTAGAATCGACAAGCCAAATATGTTCATAGTTGGTATCAGTGAACCCTGTGAGTTAGGAGTGTCAAGTTTATTAAAATAAAGGGGCTAGAATCCATTATGTGTGTTAAGACTTTCTTACCCCTTAACTGCTTGAGTGCATATTCGAGTTCAGGTGTTTTACCCCCCACCCCCACAGCCTGGATCAGTAGTGTGGCTCGGTTATATGTTGGGTAGTGCGACATGTTGCAGGTCTCTAAAGACGACAGCTAGGATATCCAATTAATGAAAAGCTGTCCATCCACGCCTTATTTAATCGGTCCATGCGTGTACCTAGGCTATATTGAAGTGGTTTTAGGAATTTACGTTCCGAAAATCGTCGGTTAGAGCCCATCCCAACCAGGAATTTGATTGCCTCTTATTAACTGCAAAAACTCTTTAGTACTGTTTTCTACCCGGGAAGCGGACTCGTGAGTGATTTACATTGGCCCTAGAAACTAACAGTGTTTTGTGATCGATCCATCACGTTTAGCGTCAGTCTAGTTGTTAGATAATCTCGTTTTTAAACAAAATAGTGAAATGGTTGCCATGGAAAAAAGAACTTTTCATGTTACGATCATCAGCATTAGAACAGTAAAACTCTTTACAGTCACAATTTGTACTTAACTGACCGGCCCCGATTCTAGATAAAGTCTAATGTCCGGCTTTCTTACGGACAACTTTTGTAATAACATACTCAATGTCAATCTGCTCATGTCTGTAACAATGTAATAAAGCTAGTCTGGAAAGGTGTTCATTTGTCATCGCAAACCTCAGATAATTCTTCACTCCACGCATGCCACTAAACGACCTTTCCGCACTGGCTGCGGAAACTAGCATGGCTATAAGTACAACCAGACAGGTAAGGATATCAGTATAGAGGGCCTTGTTTGTCACGGTTATAGTGCCCTTCAAGTCACACCATCTTCTAGGGACCACCCGACCTTCCATCAAGACACTTCACGCCGGAAGCTCGCATGGTCACCGCTGAGGTCAGTAAATAATGCATCAGACACCGTCTTCCTGTTGTGCTGTCAGCTGCTGCAACACACTTGGGATCAATTTCTGGGTAAGGAAGCGATCATTAGATGTTTTGGAGAATAGTCAAACGCGAAAATAACGTACAAGTGCTTCTTTTCAAGCGTGTATAATTGCAAGATTCAACGAATGTGCCTAGTACAGTGAACGTACATGGCTTTAGCGAGGAACCAGTGCCTTTACCCTGGCTTGAACGCTTTGGTGACATCTCGTATTTTCAAAAAAAATGATGTTGACTGAACTGCCAAGGTGCAACTGCGTACTCGCGTACAGGCAGGTACGCGCCTGCAGGTTATTGTGGGTGCGATTGTGAAATAAAAATTAATCACATCTTGGTTACCGTGTTCAGAAACATAGACACACGTCTCTGCCTTGTTTTACCACCACATGAAAACAAAATTGATTCCCGTATTGTTATAGTAATCAGTGACTTAATTGCATACTTATATGTCTCTGGTAGAATGAAGGGCCTGTAGAAGATAACAGAAGTCTCTGGTAGAATGAAGGGCCTGTAGAAGATAGCAGAAGTCTCTGGTAGAATGAAGGGCCTGCAGAAGAAGATAACAGAAGTCTCTGGTAGAATGAAGGGCCTGTAGAAGATAACAGACGTCTCTGGTAGAATGAAGGGCCTGTAGAAGAAGATAACAGAAGTCTCTGGTAGAATGAATGGCTTGCAGAAGAAGATAACAGAAGTCTCTGGTAGAATGAAGGGCCTGTAGAAGATAACAGTAGTCTCTGGTAGAATGAAGGGCCTTTAGAAGAAGATAACAGACGTCTCTGGTAGAATGAATGGCCTGTAGAAGATAACAGAAGTCTCTGGTAGAATGAAGGGCCTGTAGAAGAAGATAACAGAAGTCTCTGGTAGAATGAATGGCCTGCAGAAGAAGATAACAGAAGTCTCTGGTAGAATGAAGGGCCTGTAGAAGATAACAGACGTCTCTGGTAGAATGAAGGGCCTGTAGAAGATAACAGAAGTCTCTGGTAGAATGAAGGGCCTGTAGAAGATAACAGTAGTCTCTGGTAGAATGAAGGGCCTGTAGAAGATAACAGACGTCTCTGGTAGAATGAAGGGCCTTTAGAAGAAGATAACAGAAGTATGGTAGAATGAAGGGCCTGTAGAAGATAACAGACGTCTCTGGTAGAATGAAGGGCCTGTAGAAGATAACAGAAGTCTCTGGAAGAATGAAGGGCCTGTAGAAGATAACAGAAGTCTCTGGTAGAATGAAGGGCCTGTAGAAGATAACAGAAGTCACTGGTAGAATGAAGGGCCTGTAGAAGAAGATAACAGAAGTCTCTGGTAGAATGAAGGGACTGTAGAAGATAACAGAAGTCTCTGGTAGAATGAAGGGCCTGTAGAAGATAACAGTAGTCTCTGGTAGAACGAAGGGCCTTTAGAAGAAGATAACAGAAGTACGGTAGAATGAAGGGTCTGTAGAAGAAGATAACAGAAGTCTCTGGTAGAATGAAGGGCCTGTAGAAGGGGATAACAGAAGTCCTTGGTTTAACGCAATTAATTGTCCAAAAATTCACAGGGTTTTTAGGTGACATCCGCAATATAGACCAGTTCCACCAGACAAGGGAGATAAGAGACTGGCAAAAAACTCACGTTTGTGAGCTTGTTGTTTGTAATATTATATTGACTGTTCATAAATACGATGGATGATCCAAGAGTTAAACGGTTTCTCATGGCAGAAAAGCAAAGGGCAGAAATGCGACAAAATATCGACGATCTAACGGAAAAGTAATTGTTTTCATTTCTTAATTTATAAGGGTCACGTTTCGTCCCAAAAGTATTCGCGTATATACGGTTATGTTTCTGATTTTAATACATTCGCCAACGTTTACAAAAAATAATGCTACTAATGTAGGGACTAAGTCTGATTATTCAAATTGAAATTTTCAGTTATACTATCGTAGTCTGGCTGATAGTCAAAATAAAATGGGAACAAATGCATATTATATTGCATCATGGTGACACCATGAATAATTAATAATTGATCAATGCAATTTTTATAAACATTTCTTAATCTTAGCTATTTCAAAAGTAAGGGAGCTTAAGAATTCCCCATTCTTCAGCATGGAATACTTATTATTATTATTTTTTTGTTGTTGCATTTCTTCATAACTGCATTAGCAGATTAAAACAATGTTGTGGTATGTCTTTTAATATCAGACTCGGAGGAGTCTCCCAATTCCAGGAGAGTCAAAGTACATTGAGGTGACTTACCTTTCACTATTAAGCTACATGTTAATTTGATTGAGATTAATGACGAATATAGTTGGTAGATCACACCTGAAGTTTCGTGTAAAGGTCGTTAGGATTACTATACCATTGGTGGCAGTTAACGCAATCAAACACTATTTTTAAGAGAATATAGTTCTAAGAACTATATCGAACATAGAATTTCAGGTTACTGTGATCCCAAAGTCACAAGACTAAATAATACAATATTCCCTGATTCAAGTATTGCAGTTCCAACACTGATTAGCTGAATTAGGTACTCCATTTACCTTGTTGAACTATTATTAGTCCCTTTATACCAGTTTAAAAAAAACATAACTTATATTAATATGTATTATAACCAAGGCACTCGGAATATATTTTCACACATGCAGAAAGGATAGCTTTAACCTTGATATACAACCAAAAATAGACGAGTTCAAAAATGGTCTCAAACAATGGCAACACAGAAAACCTACTCTACTAGGAAAAGTGACTTGTAAAATCTTTTGCGTTACTGAAATTTATCTACCCACTTTCAGTATTACCAAATCCAAATGACAATATAATTAACGATTTAAATAAATATATACATGTTCAAATTCATATGGGATGGAAAACCGGATAAGGTAAAACGAAAAAATTACTTATGAAAGACTACGAAAATGGTGGATTGAAAATGATTGATATAAAAATATAAAGTTGTCAGTAAATTCGAGTTGGATAAAAAGAATTTTTTACTCAAAACAAAATGGTCAACTCAAACAATATTACAACAAAAAATTATGCAAATACGGAAAAACTCTCATATTTGAAAGTAACTTTTGTGAAGCAGATATTTTAGAATCTTTTAACAAAACAGCTTTTTAGCAGATGTTCTAATGTCTTTTACTAATATAAAACAAATAAATGTGAAAGGTAATAAAACTATTAGTAAGAAAATAATTTGGAATGATCCAGATATTAGGATCGCTAATGAAACTGTTTATTTTGATACGTGGTTTAATAAAGGCATAAATCATGGAACACATTTTTGATTACAGAACAAAACAATATTATACATTTGAGGATATGACTTACTTGTACGATTTACCGAAACAGGACTACCTTGAATATTATTATTATAATAAAGACGAAAGTATTAACAACGCAACACAATTAAGTATTTTAGATAAAGCTATTCAAACCAATCGTGTAAATAAGTTCTTTTATAAACTTCAAAACAATGAAATGAAGAGACTACCATCAAATCACAAACAAAGTGGCAGGAGTTATTTCCTCAAACTGGAAAAAAATATATTTAAAAACAATAGGTACTACAAATGACTCAAAATTAAGAAATTTTCAATACAGATTTTTACATCAGATAATTCCAACAAAGTAAACTACTGATGAAACAAAATTTAACAAATTCAAGTCTTTGTGATTTTTGTAGTATGAATATCGAAACCATAAGTCTTGTTTTGGGAATGTGTGTTCATTCAAAGTTTTTGGGTTGAGTTAAGACATTCTTAAATGAACAACATATAGATATTCATTTAGATTTCAGAACAGTTTGTTTCGGATATTATTTCATAACACTTTCATTTACAGCTAATGATTTCATAATACTAGGCGCAAAATATTACATTTTTCTTTGTAAATGCAGAAAGACTAATCTGAGCAAATAGCATTCACTCATGACAAATTGCAACATCATGATTTAAAATGGGGACATAAACTATAATGTATTATTTTTATTGAAACCAAAACCAAGAGCAAATTAATATAAAAAAACTACTACAGATATCATCAACTGTCATGGAAAAACAACACAGTATTATGCTACGGCTAACTGTATGTTGAAATTTGTTGTACTATGTAATGATTAATGAAATAAAGCATATTAAATCACAAAAAACTTATATTGTTTTTGTTATATTTCAGATGTTGGGATAAATGTATGGGAACTCCAGGAACCAGACTCGATTCTAAGACAGAAAACTGTGTCAGAGACTGTACACAGAGATTTCTTGATACATCAAATTATATAGTAAACCGATTGGCATCAACAGCACAGAAATCTTCTGGACCTCAACCGTTTATGTGATATTCAGAAACCGTATTTGAAGAATGAACAATAATTGGATATAATCTGCCAACCTGCAATGTCAAATATATGCAGATTATGAAAAAATATTGTTAGGACACCTTCTATTGGAAAAACTAGTTTAATGTTCCCATAAACTAATATAATTATTATGATTTCATTGAATTACACAAATAGGGAGGTTTAATTCACCAAACTGTGATGCAATTAAAATCAGGTAACAATTTTGGTTTATTTATTACGATGATGATCCAGGCGTTAAAACAATAGAAAATGATGTGATAACAAAATGAAGCTTGTGTTTGTAAATGGTATTCAGCTTCTAGTCGTCAGGCATCTTGATCTGATCATGTGAAATAAAAATGTTATCAGAAACCATCTGATGATGCAGTCATAGGGAGATGATGTCATCTTTATACATGTACCAGTATAGGTTTTAATACTGTATTTCACATTGTGTATGTCCATTAAAAAAAACAATGGTCTGCAATAGAGAAATTGGGATTTTAATAATTTATTGCCTAATACATGTATGTAGTTGTATACCATCATTTATTAAAATTTTATATATATTTAACACGCATGTTACTTGTTGTATTTAATTGGAATTAAAAAGTGTGGCTGAGTGTGCCATGGCACTCACATCTCACTACTGAGGTCGTCAGTTCAAGTCAATTTTAATACAATGTTTATAATGACAAAACACAGGCAAAGTTCGATATTAGGTTTGTGAGTTTTGTTGTTGTAGAGTTGTGCCCCTTTAATTTGTGAAAATTCATATACTTTTTTGGTTTCTATCCAAATAGCTTATGAATGCCAGAATAAAAGTTTTTCAAATTCTAATACAATGTTTATGATGACAAAACACAGGCTAAGTTCGATATAAGGTTTGTGAGTTTTGTCGTTGTAGAGTTGTGCTTCTTTAATTTGTGAAAAATCATATTTTTGGGGGGTTTCTGTGCATTAACTTAAGAATGCCTGAATTAAATCTTTTAAAATAGGTATACAATTTTTCTAATGCCAAAACACAAGTTTGATTTTTGGGATGATGCTATTTGTTGTAGAGTTGTACCCCTTTGATTTATGAATATTCATTGTTTTTTTGGTTTCCATGCAAGTAGCTTATGAATGCCAGAATCAAATATTTTCAATTTCTAATACAATGTTTATAATGACAAAGCACGAGCTAAGTTTGATTTAAGGGGTTGTGGCATTTGTTATGCTACAGTTGTGCTCCTTTAATTTGTGAAATATCACATTTTTGGGTTTTTCTATGTAATAACAACAATGCCTGAATCAGATCATTCGAAAAAAGTGAGGGACATAAATCCCTTTTTGCTTGTTATATTTAATACAGAATTAAAAAGTGTGGCTGAGTGGGTCACGTTACCAAGGCACACTTAACTCTCACTACTAAGGTTGTGGGTTCAAGTTCAGCTTGGATCTAAAATTTTATGTGATTAAGTTTGCCAGTTACGTGCAGACGGATGGTGGTTCTACTCTGATATGTCATGTTATGTACCTGAGGTATTCCTCCTCCAGTAAATATGGATGTCAAATTATATAACCTGTAATTTGTGAGATACTGTGTTTAAACTCCATAAAAATAATAAAAAATTACATCACTGTACAAGAGACTGTCTTATCAGTTGTAGATGAGGCAAGACCTGTAACACGTTAGATGAAAGACCAGATAAGAGGATTGAGCTATTTGCACGGTGCTCCAGCTCTACATTTCATTTAACCCATAAAATGTTGTTACGGGTGAGGCACCCATTGTGACCCGATGGCCTCTAAAAACAACACTCAAGACTGGTTCTACCCAGGAAGTAGACAAGAAGGCTGTTCATATAATATAAGCATTGAGCTTTCTTCTCAATTAACCAAAAATAAATTAGTATTAACTAACTGTTGATTTGAAAATGTGAAGTATATTAAGAAAAACAAAAACAATGTTTGACACTTTAGTTTACACTGTTATATATTACTGGTGTTAAAATGTCTTAAAGGGAGTTTATCCTGAAAATCTGCTATAATCCAAATGGTTTGGTATGTCAAATCTACCAAAATATGACAAAATCGATATTTAAATTGGAGTTGTAAACTTTAAACGAAATCCCCATTTCTAAAAATAGACAGCACTTAAATACTGCTTGATGACCTTTGTGTTAACATCGATCATCATGTTACTAATGTGTATTGAATTTGGTCCAAACTGTTCCATGTGGGTGAGGCTGTATGTCATCACTTTAGCCATGACTCCAACCTGAAAGCTTGATTGATTTGTGCACAAGTTAGCAGCTCCATGAATGTCACGATGAAATATGATTGTTCATTATTGTTCGTGATGTTGGGGCTTTATAAACTCGACACTTTAGTCTGACGGGGAAGATTCGGACAGAGACTCGGAGAGTCTCTTACGGAGTGGGCACTTTGGTCTGTAGCTTGACACCTTGCTACCTGTTGCTTACTCTCCCAAGTCAGCGGACGAGAATATGACATAGTTATATTCGAACGATGCAAAGGAGAGTACCTGTTGCTAAGAATTAAAGGACTGTTTGTAAAACCACGTGTTTGTCTTAAGTAATAACATTGTAGTACACATTCACATCGTCATTCTGACTCGCAACTTGAAACGATTTTTACTACGTGTAAACCTGTATAACGGATCAACTTGAAATCGAAATGAAATCACGTGACCCCTGTAATAAGTCACAAAATATGTTTTATTTTAAGTGGGATATCTGTTTTAGTCTAACCTTAGCGCGTAGCCGAAGTTAGGAAGTCCCTTTTCAATATATTATTTTAGCATAATTAACTAGATATATTTGTGGCAATACAGGGTCTATATAGCATGGTATATTGGAAAAATAATTTTAGTCATTTTTTGTTAAATTTTAAAATTTTACGTCACGATATATATTGCAATTTTAGTGGGAACTCTATTTTAGTTTAACCTAGGTGCGTATTCCAAGCTGGGAAATCCCTTTACAATATATTATTTTGGAATTTTTAATAGATTTCCTTTTGGCAATACAGGGTCAGTGAGTACTATATACGCATGGTATGTTGGAAAAAAATGTTCTGGCCAATTTTAAAATACCGTTATCAGTTCCAGCATATCAGGAAAGTAGCTATTAACGTTTATACCCACTGGTTAGAAACCGTCTGATTTGTCCTATGGTAGTGGGAACAGTTTTATTCTTTGAACTTGTGTTCACTGTGGTAGCTATATACATGTATAAATATGTTTAAACCACTGTGGTAGCATCCGCATTTTTTACTTGATCATTACCAAGCTTACACAGTAGTCACCATTGGAGTTTGACCCTTGAATGTCAAAAGAACACTGGAGAAGTTGCAGTCTTGATTCAACCCTCACCAAACTTACAAATATATAAACATAATATATTACTGAGATAAGGCCATTATAAATCAAGTCATAGATTATCATCATTTCTCTTAAAATGGTGAGTATGGGTGAAGATTTTCCCCGGACCCCCATTAGCGTAAGTGGGAATCACCCTCGTACACCTGATCCTTGAGTAACTTCCAAATTGGTCACGCTACGCTTTGTCTAGCTATAAGAAATCGAATAAGTAATGTTGGAGTTATGGTCATTGAATCGTCAAACACGGTGTTATTTGGATCTGACATTGTAGTTATATTGCATTTCGTTATAGTCAAGTTATCGGATATTATTATTACGATTTCCTGTTTAACCGGAAGACAAGCTGTTATTATCCGTCTGCCATTTAGTCAAACCCCTGCTGGGGCCCTAGACTGACGCGCATCACTGATAAGAAGGTTAATATAAAAACAGTTGATAGGTTAAAAGGATGACTGTACAGGATTAGTTTTTAAAATATTAAAAATAGAGCAGGTTTCTAAGGGGAGACATGTTCAACTCGACTAACGGCCGAGCTTAACTCTGGCAGGGGCTGTGCCACTACAGATGGTGCCAGGGCATTCCAGTGGACGAATAAAGAGTACTTATAATAATCTGTACTGGTTTAAATTTGGCGATAGGATAATGAACGTGACGATCTACTAGGTCTAGTGTTGAGGATTATGTCATCTTCTGGCGGTTTCGCCACGAGATAATGGGTTATGCTGTAAAACATGACTAGCTTCTGCTCAATCCTTCTGAGCTCAAGCGGTCTCCAATGTAGGGAGTTCAGCTACTACCGGTATATTAAAACTTAACAAATGCAATTTGAAAAATTTACTGAATATGATGACATGTTATGTTTGTATTTTTTAATATCTACGCACCCTAGTGAATGCTGTTTAATTACCTGACATGCATTCACTGATGAAGCGGGATGCGCTTTGAATGTTAAATATATATAGGCCCCTATATAATCCATATTAAGAAACATATCCGACAGTAAGTTTTATAAATGACACACTTTCTAGGGTGGCAGATTAAAATCCTCTAAGGAAATGATTAATATTAAAAAAGTACGGTGTTCCGTTTGGACCATTGTATTTTTATTTTCCCCCCAAACCACGATGCTCGAAACCACGACGATAAAAGTCGAAACTACGATGATGAAAACGCAAAACTACGATGGCGAAAGTCAAAACCACGATGGTGAAACTCGAAATTACCATCGTGGGTTCGACATTCGACTTGTAGTTTCGTGATTTAGTGTTTTCATTATCGTAGATTCGTTTTTTCACCATCGTGGTTTGGACTTTCACCATCGTAGTTTCGACATTCGACTTGTAGTTTCGTGATTTCGTGTTTTCAATATCGTAGTTTCGAATTTTCACCATTGTGATTTCGACTTTCACTATTGTAGTTCCGATTTTCGACTTTCGTGGTATGGGGCCCAGAAATAAAAGACGCGATGGTCCAAATGGAACACCGTAAAAAAGGTACATACTTTAGCGAAAATAATCAAAAACCGTGAATCAAAATTCACTATATTTCTACTGAAAGAACCTATCGCGCCACATAAATACGCCCACGCTTAACTGAAATTTTGGATCCTCCACTGCAAAATTTTACTCAGTGACGCCTCATCCACTATTGAAATGTGTGACCCCCCCCCCCCCCCCCCCTAACACACACCCATTGAGGTTTGACCCCCTGACTGAAAATCCTCGATCTGCCTACATACGCTGAACACCCCGCGATCGCGTATCTGCCATGAGAGCAATACCATGAGAATGTAAAGCCTTCGGCCTCCTGTGCTGGAATAGCAATACCACGAGGATGTAAAGCCGTCGGCCCCGTGTGCTGTGAGAGCAATACCACGAGGATGTAAAGCCGTCGGCCCCGTGTGCTGTGAGAGCAATACCACGAGGATGTAAAACCGTCGGCCCCGTGTGCTGTGAGAGCAATACCACGAGGATGTAAAGCCGTCGGCCCCGTGTGCTGTGAAAGCAAAACCATGCGGATGGAAAGCTGTCGGCCCCGTGTGCTGGGAGAGTAATACCATGAGAATGTAAAGCCGTCGGCCCAGTGCGATGGGAGAGCAATACCATGAGGATGTGAAGCCGTCGGTCCCGTGTGCTGGGAGAGCAATACCATGAGGATGTGAAGCCGTGGGCCACGTGCGCTCGGAGAGCAATACCATGAGGATGTGAAGTCGTCGGCCCCGTGTGCTGGGAGAGCAATACCATGAGGATGTGAAGTCGTCGGCCACGTGCGTTGGGAGAGCAATACCATGAGGATGTGAAGCCGTCGGTCCCGTGTGCTGGGAGAGCAATACCATGAGGATGTGAAGCCGTCGGTCCCGTGTGCTGGGAGAGCAATACCATGAGGATGTGAAGCCGTCGACCACGTGCACTGGGAGAGCAATACCATGAGGATGTGAAGCCGTCGACCACGTGCACTGGGAGAGCAATACCATGAGGATGTGAAGCCGTCGGTCCCGTGTGCTGGGAGAGCAATACCATGAGGATGTAAAGCCGTCGGTCCCGTGTGCTGGGAGAGCAATACCGTGAAGATGTAAAGCCGTCGGTCCCGTGTGCTGGGAGAGCAATACCGTGAGGATGTAAAGCCGTCGGTCCCGTGTCTGGGAGAGCAATACCGTGAGGATGTAAAGCCGTCGGTCCCGTGTGCTGGGAGAGAAATACCGTGAGGATGTAAAGCCGTCAGCCCCGTGTGCTGGGAGAGCAATACCGTGAGGATGTAAAGCCGTCGGTCCCGTTTGCTGGGAGAGCAATACCGTGAGGATGTAAAGCCGTCGGTCCCGTGTGCTGGGAGAGCAAAACCGTGAGGATGTAAAGCCGTCGGTCCCGTGTGCTGGGAGAGCAATACCATGAGGATGTAAAGCCGTCTGTCCCGTGTGCTGGGAAAGCAATACCGTGAGGATGTAAAGCCGTCGGTCCCGTGTGCTAGAAAACAATACCCTGTGCGAGTAACATTTATCGCGTTTATGTTAATCAGTGATACAAGGGCCCAAAACCCTACAATACCCTGTTACGATGCCGCTCAAGATGTAGACAGACAAACTGACGGGATGGTCGGTATGGGGTGTTTTATGTTATATGTCTATGTATTTATCAGGTTGTCGTATAACACAGTGTATGTGAATACGCGTTGTGAGAGGTGTTTGTATATATGTTTATACATGTATGTCTCTGTATTTATCAACTTGTCGTATAAAACAGTGTATGTGAATACGCGTTGTGAGAGGTGTCTGTATATATGTTTATATGTCTCTGTATTCATCAACTTGTCGTATAACACAGTGTATGTGAATACGCGTTGTGAGAGGTGTCTGTATATATGTTTATATGTCTCTGTATTCATCAACTTGTCGTATAACACAGTGTATGTGAATACGCGTTGTGAGAGGTGTCTGTATATATGTTTATATGTCTCTGTATTCATCAACTTGTCGTATAACACAGTGTATGTGAATACGCGTTGTGAGAGGTGTCTGTACATATGTTTATATGTCTCTGTATTCATCAACTTGTCGTATAACACAGTGTATGTGAATACGCGTTGTGAGAGGTGTCTGTACATATGTTTATATGTCTTTGTATTTATCAACTTGTCGTATAACACAGTGTATGTAATTACGTGTTGTGAGGGTTGTCTGTACATATGTTTATATGTCTCTGTATTCATCAACTTGTCGTATAACACAGTGTATGTGAATACGCGTTGTGAGAGGTGTCTGTACATATGTTTATATGTCTCTGTATTCATCAACTTGTCGTATAACACAGTGTATGTGAATACGCGTTGTGAGAGGTGTCTGTATATATGTTTATATGTCTCTGTATTCATCAACTTGTCGTATAACACAGTGTATGTGAATACGCGTTGTGAGAGGTGTCTGTACATATGTTTATATGTCTTTGTATTTATCAACTTGTCGTATAACACAGTGTATGTAATTACGTGTTGTGAGGGTTGTCTGTACATATGTTTATATGTCTCTGTATTCATCAACTTGTCGTATAACACAGTGTATGTGAATACGCGTTGTGAGAGGTGTCTGTACATATGTTTATATGTCTCTGTATTCATCAACTTGTCGTATAACACAGTGTATGTGAATACGCGTTGTGAGAGGTGTCTGTACATATGTTTATATGTCTATGTATTCATCAACTTGTCGTATAACACAGTGTATGTGAATACGCGTTGTGAGAGGTGTCTGTACATATGTTTATATGTCTCTGTATTTATCAACTTGTCGTATAACACAGTGTATGTGAATACGCGTTGTGAGAGGTGTCTGTACATATGTTTATATGTCTATGTATTCATCAACTTGTCGTATAACACAGTGTATGTGAATACGCGTTGTGAGAGGTGTCTGTACATATGTTTATATGTCTCTGTATTTATCAACTTGTCGTATAACACAGTGTATGTGAATACGCGTTGTGAGAGGTGTCTGTACATATGTTTATATGTCTATGTATTCATCAACTTGTCGTATAACACAGTGTATGTGAATACGCGTTGTGAGAGGTGTCTGTACATATGTTTATATGTCTCTGTATTCATCAACTTGTCGTATAACACAGTGTATGTGAATACGCGTTGTGAGAGGTGTCTGTACATATGTTTATATGTCTCTGTATTCATCAACTTGTCGTATAACACAGTGTATGTGAATACGCGTTGTGAGAGGTGTCTGTACATATGTTTATATGTCTCTGTATTCATCAACTTGTCGTATAACACAGTGTATGTAATTACGTGTTGTGAGGGTTGTCTGTACATATGTTTATATGTCTCTGTATTCATCAACTTGTCGTATAACACAGTGTATGTGAATACGCGTTGTGAGAGGTGTCTGTACATATGTTTATATGTCTCTGTATTCATCAACTTGTCGTATAACACAGTGTATGTGAATACGCGTTGTGAGAGGTGTCTGTACATATGTTTATAGGTCTCTGTATTCATCAACTTGTCGTATAACACAGTGTATGTGAATACGCGTTGTGAGAGGTGTCTGTACATATGTTTATAGGTCTCTGTATTCATCAACTTGTCGTATAACACAGTGTATGTGAATACGCGTTGTGAGAGGTGTCTGTACATATGTTTATATGTCTCTGTATTCATCAACTTGTCGTTTAACACAGTGTATGTGAATACGCGTTGTGAGAGGTGTCTGTACATATGTTTATATGTCTTTGTATTTATCAGGTTGTCGTATAACACAGTGTATGTAATTACGTGTTGTGAGAGGTGTCTGTATATATGTGTATATGTCTCTGTATTCATCAACTTGTCGTATAACACAGTGTATGTGAATACGCGTTGTGAGAGGTGTCTGTACATATGTTTATAGGTCTCTGTATTCATCAACTTGTCGTATAACACAGTGTATGTGAATACGCGTTGTGAGAGGTGTCTGTACATATGTTTATATGTCTCTGTATTCATCAACTTGTCGTATAACACAGTGTATGTGAATACGCGTTGTGAGAGGTGTATGTACATATGTTTATATGTCTCTGTATTCATCAACTTGTCGTATAACACAGTGTATGTGAATACGCGTTGTGAGAGGTGTCTGTATATATGTTTATATGTCTCTGTATTCATCAACTTGTCGTATAACACAGTGTATGTGAATACGCGTTGTGAGAGGTGTCTGTACATATGTTTATATGTCTCTGTATTCATCAACTTGTCGTATAACACAGTGTATGTGAATACGCGTTGTGAGAGGTGTATGTACATATGTTTATATGTCTCTGTATTCATCAACTTGTCGTATAACACAGTGTATGTGAATACGCGTTGTGAGAGGTGTCTGTACATATGTTTATATGTCTATGTATTCATCAACTTGTCGTATAACACAGTGTATGTGAATACGCGTTGTGAGAGGTGTCTGTACATATGTTTATATGTCTCTGTATTCATCAACTTGTCGTATAACACAGTGTATGTGAATACGCGTTGTGAGAGGTGTCTGTACATATGTTTATATGTCTCTGTATTCATCAACTTGTCGTATAACACAGTGTATGTGAATACGCGTTGTGAGAGGTGTCTGTACATATGTTTATATGTCTCTGTATTCATCAACTTGTCGTATAACACAGTGTATGTGAATACGCGTTGTGAGAGGTGTCTGTACATATGTTTATATGTCTCTGTATTCATCAACTTGTCGTATAACACAGTGTATGTGAATACGCGTTGTGAGAGGTGTCTGTACATATGTTTATATGTCTCTGTATTCATCAACTTGTCGTATAACACAGTGTATGTGAATACGCGTTGTGAGAGGTGTCTGTACATATGTTTATATGTCTCTGTATTCATCAACTTGTCGTATAACACAGTGTATGTGAATACGCGTTGTGAGAGGTGTCTGTACATATGTTTATATGTCTATGTATTCATCAAGTTGTCGTATGACAAAGTGTATGTAATTACGCGTTGTGAGAGGTGTCTGTATATATGTCCAATGTCTTTGTATTTATCAAGTCGTCGTATAATACAGTGTATGTAATAACGTGTTGTCAGAGGTGTCTGTATATACGTTTATATGTCTCTGTATTGATCAAATCGTCGTATAACACAGTGTATGTCATTACACGTTGTGAGAAATGTCTGTATATATGTGTATATGTCTCTGTATTGATGAAGTTGTCGTATAACACAGTGTATGTGAATACGCGTTGTGAGAGGTGTTTGTATATATGTTTATAGGTCTCTGTATTTATCAAGTTGTCGTAAAACATAGTGTATGTAAATACGCGTTGTGATAGGTGTCTGTATATATGTTTATATTTTTCTGTATTGATCAAGTCGTCGTATAACACAGTGTATGTAAATACGCGTTATGAGAGGTGTCTGTATATATGTTTATATGTTTCTGTATTGATCAAGTCGTCGTATAACACAGTGTATGTAAATACGCGTTGTGAGAGGTGTCTGTATATATGTTTATATGTTTCTGTATTTATCAAGTTTTCGTATAACACAGTGTATGTAATTATGTGTTGTGAGAAGTGTCTGTATATATGTTTATATGTCACTGTTTTGATCGAGTTGTCGTATGACACAGTGTATGTAATTACGTGTTGTGCGAGGTGTCTGTATTTATGTTTATATGTCTCTGTGCTGGTCAAGTTGCGTAGAACACAGTTTTGTAATAACGCGTTGTGAGAGGTGTCTGTATATATGTTTATATGTCTATGTATTTATCAACTTGTCGTATAACACAGTGTATGTGAATACGCGTTGTGAGAGGTGTCTGTACATATGTTTATATGTCTATGTATTCATCAAGTTGTCGTATAACACAGTGTATGTAATTACGCGTTGTGAGAGGTGTCTGTATATATGTCCAATGTCTTTGTATTTATCAAGTCGTCGTATAATACAGTGTATGTAATAACGTGTTGTCAGAGGTGTCTGTATATATGTTTATATGTCTCTGTATTCATCAACTTGTCGTATAACACAGTGTATGTGAATACGCGTTGTGAGAGGTGTCTGTACATATGTTTATATGTCTCTGTATTCATCAACTTGTCGTATAACACAGTGTATGTGAATACGCGTTGTGAGAGGTGTATGTACATATGTTTATATGTCTCTGAATTCATCAACTTGTCGTATAACACAGTGTATGTGAATACGCGTTGTGAGAGGTGTCTGTACATATGTTTATATGTCTATGTATTCATCAACTTGTCGTATAACACAGTGTATGTGAATACGCGTTGTGAGAGGTGTCTGTACATATGTTTATATGTCTCTGTATTCATCAACTTGTCGTATAACACAGTGTATGTGAATACGCGTTGTGAGAGGTGTCTGTACATATGTTTATATGTCTCTGTATTCATCAACTTGTCGTATAACACAGTGTATGTGAATACGCGTTGTGAGAGGTGTCTGTACATATGTTTATATGTCTCTGTATTCATCAACTTGTCGTATAACACAGTGTATGTGAATACGCGTTGTGAGAGGTGTCTGTACATATGTTTATATGTCTCTGTATTCATCAACTTGTCGTATAACACAGTGTATGTGAATACGCGTTGTGAGAGGTGTCTGTACATATGTTTATATGTCTCTGTATTCATCAACTTGTCGTATAACACAGTGTATGTGAATACGCGTTGTGAGAGGTGTCTGTACATATGTTTATATGTCTATGTATTCATCAAGTTGTCGTATGACAAAGTGTATGTAATTACGCGTTGTGAGAGGTGTCTGTATATATGTCCAATGTCTTTGTATTTATCAAGTCGTCGTATAATACAGTGTATGTAATAACGTGTTGTCAGAGGTGTCTGTATATACGTTTATATGTCTCTGTATTGATCAAATCGTCGTATAACACAGTGTATGTCATTACACGTTGTGAGAAATGTCTGTATATATGTGTATATGTCTCTGTATTGATGAAGTTGTCGTATAACACAGTGTATGTGAATACGCGTTGTGAGAGGTGTTTGTATATATGTTTATAGGTCTCTGTATTTATCAAGTTGTCGTAAAACATAGTGTATGTAAATACGCGTTGTGATAGGTGTCTGTATATATGTTTATATTTTTCTGTATTGATCAAGTCGTCGTATAACACAGTGTATGTAAATACGCGTTATGAGAGGTGTCTGTATATATGTTTATATGTTTCTGTATTGATCAAGTCGTCGTATAACACAGTGTATGTAAATACGCGTTGTGAGAGGTGTCTGTATATATGTTTATATGTTTCTGTATTTATCAAGTTTTCGTATAACACAGTGTATGTAATTATGTGTTGTGAGAAGTGTCTGTATATATGTTTATATGTCACTGTTTTGATCGAGTTGTCGTATGACACAGTGTATGTAATTACGTGTTGTGCGAGGTGTCTGTATTTATGTTTATATGTCTCTGTGCTGGTCAAGTTGCGTAGAACACAGTTTTGTAATAACGCGTTGTGAGAGGTGTCTGTATATATGTTTATATGTCTATGTATTTATCAACTTGTCGTATAACACAGTGTATGTGAATACGCGTTGTGAGAGGTGTCTGTACATATGTTTATATGTCTATGTATTCATCAAGTTGTCGTATAACACAGTGTATGTAATTACGCGTTGTGAGAGGTGTCTGTATATATGTCCAATGTCTTTGTATTTATCAAGTCGTCGTATAATACAGTGTATGTAATAACGTGTTGTCAGAGGTGTCTGTATATACGTTTATATGTCTCTGTATTGATCAAATCGTCGTATAACACAGTGTATGTCATTACACGTTGTGAGAAATGTCTGTATATATGTGTATATGTCTCTGTATTGATGAAGTTGTCGTATAACACAGTGTATGTGAATACGCGTTGTGAGAGGTGTTTGTATATATGTTTATAGGTCTCTGTATTTATCAAGTTGTCGTAAAACACAGTGTATGTAAATACGCGTTGTGATAGGTGTCTGTATATATGTTTATATGTTTCTGTATTGATCAAGTCGTCGTATAACACAGTGTATGTAAATACGCGTTGTGAGAGGTGTCTGTATATATGTTTATATGTTTCTGTATTGATCAAGTCGTCGTATAACACAGTGTATGTAAATACGCGTTGTGAGAGGTGTCTGTATATATGTTTATATGTTTCTGTATTTATCAAGTTTTCGTATAACACAGTGTATGTAATTATGTGTTGTGAGAAGTGTCTGTATATATGTTTATATGTCACTGTTTTGATCGAGTTGTCGTATGACACAGTGTATGTAATTACGTGTTGTGCGAGGTGTCTGTATTTATGTTTATATGTCTCTGTGCTGGTCAAGTTGCGTAGAACACAGTTTTGTAATAACGCGTTGTGAGAGGTGTCTGTATATATGTTTATATGTCTATGTATTTATCAAGTTTTCGTATAACACAGTGTATGTAATTACGCGTTGTGAGAGGTGTCTGTATATATGTTTATATGTCTATGTATTTATCAAGTTTTCGTATAACACAGTGTATGTAATTACGCGTTGTGAGAGGTGTCTGTATATATGTTTATATGTCTATGTATTTATCAAGTTTTCGTATAACACAGTGTATGTAATTACGCGTTGTGAGAGGTGTCTGTATATATGTTTATATGTCTATGTATTTATCAAGTTTTCGTATAACACAGTGTATGTAATTATGTGTTGTGAGAGGTGTCTGTATATATGTTTATATGTGTCTGTATTGATCAAGTTGGCGTATAACACAGTGTATGTAATTATGTGTTGTGAGAGGTGTCTGTATATATGTTTATATGTGTCTGTATTGATCAAGTTGGCGTATAACACAGTGTATGTAATTATGCATTGTGAGAGGTGTCTGTATATATGTTTATATGTGTCTGTATTGATCAAGTTGGCGTATAACACAGTGTATGTAATTATGCATTGTGAGAGGTGTCTGTATATATGTTTATATGTGTCTGTATTGATCAAGTTTTCGTATAACACAGTGTATGTAATTATGCATTGTGAGAGGTGTCTGTATTGATCAAGTTTTCGTATAACACAGTGTATGTAATTATGCATTGTGAGAGGTGTCTGTATATATGTTTATATGTGTCTGTATTGATCAAGTTGGCGTATAACACAGTGTGACACGAATCAATATTATTATTAACATTTTGTTAAGTTATTTGAAGTATACGCACCAGGCCACACATACTCGGGTGTAACAGCTGTCTGATAATTGATCGTAATGAACACGTTATTATTCATAAATGGGTCTATATATAGATAAATGTGTAAGCAAATAATACTGAGAATATGATATAAATAAGAAATGTAGTCATTTAAACTTGTAATGTCACAATACATAATTACATACACTGTATTATACAACTGTTATACAACCCATCTTAGTACATAGTATATAGTAGGATTCGAAATGTAACCTTTAAAGTAGCAAATTTGATTAATTTTGAGATAAAACAATAATATAAGAATTACAATATACGTAATTAATGAAGTGTTTATAAATTAACAATCATTGGCTCATTTAATATTTGACAGGTTTATGGAGATAACATCAGAGATTTATAACCGAACAACCTTTCTGACGACATATCAATCATACATTCTTATCTAAAACATTTCTCAATTCAATATATTTATACAAAGAACGTCCTGCATATGGTGGCCATTTGTAACATATGTATTATTAATAGCATGGACTGTCATCAAAGTGTGTTGTTGAGAACCTCAGGGAAGATTGGATCTAGTCTAACTTAAATAAAGTCATTATTATTATCATTGTTATTATTATTATTATTATTATTATTATTATTATTATTATTATTATAATGTGTTGGTACGCCGTAAAACCCTATTCATTCATTCATTATTATTATTATTATTATTATTATTATTATTATTATTATTATTATTATTATTGTTATTGTTATTATTATTATTATTATTTAGTTCCACTATTCACGGAAGGAATAACCTCATTAACATTCGTCACATAGCATTGTGAACATAGTGACGTTGCAGAGTATCGATTTTCTACAGAATTTCCTGTTCTGTATTCTGACACGGCAATTTATATGACTGCAGGGTGTGTCTCGCATATCTTACACATTGTAATAATCGTTACTCACTGCATTCAGGTTTTAATTTTATACACACACACATTACCGTTTTACTTGGATGAACGTAAAACGTGAATGGATTTTCCAAAAGTTGAGTACTGTTTTGTAATACTGAAAATTGGGAAACCCAGGAAGTAAAATTCTGTATACATTCTGTATATACGATACACATTTTCCAAACCGTGAGTATGATTTTAATCTTTATTTAGTTAAATGGAAATATAAGTTACAGCAAGCTGTATCCTTGTACCAAATCGCACACTGCTTTGGTTTAAATACGGAATAGTGTGGGTTCGATCCCAGGACGGGTCATAACTAGTCTGTAGAAGGGAGCCAACTCCGTCACATATCAGTGAGATTTGAGCATGATGATTGGTCAGTTGCTTTAGTTAAAGGTGAATGACGTCAACGTTTGTTAATCGTTAAAGTAGGCTACTCTATAGAATTGCCTGCTTTTTCATTGGGGTTCTAAACCCGATTGACCCGATTCGGGTGTTATGTATGGAATTTAACGCTCCCCCCCCCCCCACCCACCCCTGTTATATATTACTTTCAGTGTGTTAGTGGAAGAAGGGATCCCAGATGTATGTAGATGCATCTGAGTCATATAGCCTCCTTCCACAAATAACTGGTAAACTTTCCCATATAAAGTGTATCCATGACGACCGAGCAGTACTCGAACCCGTCACAGACCTGTAATTGTAGCGGTACGTGTCGTTAATGTCTAAACCACCCTAATGTGGCTCCTCAACTTGTCTTGTTAGAGTATTGGTGATTTAACGTGTGTACTTCGACGTGTGGTGTGTATCAATCATGGATTAGAATACAGATATATTGGTTTGTTATTTCAGATTTCATTTACCACTGGGGTATAACCTAGTGGAGGAGTGTTTTACACGGCGATCGAATTTTTGGAGAAGTTCTTTAGGTAGTTACATTTTACAGTGCTGTAATCAGAATACACGTTAATCGAGTTTGGTGTCGAAAAAATATAATCAAATACTTAAATTTGAAGGAGGTTGTGTACACAGTTCAAGTAAACATTTACTGAAGTTGCATATGGTCATGAAATATAAAATCAGTTTCATGGAATTCGCAGAAAAAAAACAAACTGTAATTTAATGTCGGCCTGCGTAGCACAAAGTATTATCGGTTGAGCGGCTGCATATCATGGAGGTGGCATTGTATACGGCCGCCTTATAAGAATGATATGTTTAGGGAGTAGCGCAAACTGACGATGACGCATGAACAGCAGCTGAAAAACCCTTTGTATGTCAATTGGGTAAAGGTTGGTCTGGCACTTAAATATCTCAAGGATGGACTAGAACATTATGTTGATGATGAAATGAGAAGTCTTCAAATCGGCTTTCTGAATGATATCCACCATGGAGCAATTTGTACACAATGTACAACGTCATCTATTCTACCATGTCCAACATATGGAGTGTGCAATATTCGGAAGAAGGCTGGTATCTGTAGCTACCACGACAGCAATACAAAAACGAAAAGAAAACAAAATACATGTCCGACTGACGTCTGCAATAAAGTGTATAACAAAATAATAGACCAACATCGTTACAGCAATCCTTCTTGGAAGAACGCGGACGCCAGTCAGTGGTGTACAAACCATTGGGAAATAGCGAAATGTTTCCTACCTGCTATGGGATATGAACATATCACGTCTGCTGCAGAAACGGATTGTAGCGGTATACTTAGTGTGATTCTAAATTGCTTAAAATTGCAATCGAGTCTGGACCTCCTGATAAACCCACCCAAAGACGTTTTGTCTAAGGTAAATCATTTATTTGTTTGTATTCATTAGTCAAGCATTTGTAATATATTTGTTGTATTATACATATACGTGTTCTACACGACAATATTGGAATGTAATGATGCATCAAACAAATGTTTTAACTATGAACGTATATTCATATGAAACTATTACTAGTCAAGGATTACAGTTTTCATGACACTAGTGAAATAATGCTAGTCAAGTTCAAGGCAGTTCAAATACAACTTGAGCTATTGAGCTAGATCGTTGCTGTTGATCTTGCCGTAGATATAAATCTTGTATGCAAAACTTTGCATAAATGCGATTGATTTTATCAACGGCCCATGTGATAATAAGCAACATATAAAAAACAACAGCAAATGTATGATACATGTTCAAAGATGGTGTGTAGGACAATTTAGAAAATCAAATCTTGGTTTCCAAACGGATAAACACCACATGGCTATGAGACTAGCTTATGTCGTACGGTTTCTGGCAACTTTCATTTTCGGTTCCAATCAATAACAAAACAGTCAAACCTGCTTTAAATGGCCACTCAAGGGAAATAGCAAAAATCACCTCTTAAGACAGATGGCTGCCTAATACAGGTTGATTAAAACTGTAAAACTGGTAAATAGAAACTGTGGATGTTTAAGTGGTTGCCTGTTAGAGGTGATCACTAGATGTTTTTTTCTGTACTTTATTGCCTTTTTAAATATATTAATGAATCTGGTAATTTACCCATATCAAAATGAAGCATAGGGTAGCTTGGGCTACTGTGGCCAATCCTAATATATTTACAGTCGTGACGTAATTTCTTGTTTAGACTTGTGCTGTTTAGTTCCATTATGAACGCTTACTCATCAATGTTCATTTTTAGCTGTGGACAGTGGATATTGTTTTGGATATATTAACCATCAATGTTCGGGACTTGCGATTGATTATGTCGTCGAAAAAGCGTTATAATCACCAACGGTTTAGGCGTCATGAATCAATGGGTTTTGAAAAAGAGACGTGACTTTTGCTTTTCTGTGACCAAGTGGTTAATGGTCCTCTGTGGCCGAGCGGTCCTCCGTGGCTGAGTGGTCTTCCGTGGCTAAGTGGTCCTCCGTGGCTGGGTGGTCCTCCGTGGCTGAGTGGTCCTCTGTGGCCGAGCGGTCCTCCGTGGCTGAGTGGTCCTCCGTGGCTGAGTGGTCCTCTGTGGCTGAGTGGTCCTCCGTGGCTGAGTGGTCCTCCTCGACCGAGCAGTCCACCGTGACCGAGTGTCCTCCGTTGCTGAATGGTTCTCTGTGACCTCTGTGACCGAAAGGATCCGCCATGGCCGAGTGGTCCTCTGTGGCCAAGTGGATCCTCTGCGACCGAGTGGTCCTCAATGGCCGAGTGGATCCTCCTTGGCCCAGTGGTCTCCTGTGACTGAGTGGACCTTCGTGGTCGAGTGGATCCATTGTGGCCGAGTGATCCTCTGTGGCTGAGCGGATCATACGAGGCTGAGTAGATCCTCCGTGGTTGAGTTGATCTTCTGTGACTGAATGGTCCTCCGTGGTCGAGAGGTTCTCTCATAGCCGTATAGTCCTTCGTGGCCGAGTGGTCCTCCGTGGCCGAGTGGGTCCTCCATGGCCGAGTGATCTCCATGGCTATGTGGTCCTCCGTGGCCGAGTTGATCCTCCATGGCCGAGTAATCTCCGTGGCTATGTGGCCCTCCGTGGCCGAGTGGTCCTCTGTGGCCGAGTGATCCTCCGTGGCCAACGAGTGGTTTCAGTGGCTGAACGGTAATCTGCGACCGAGTGGTCCTCCATGGCCTCTATAGCTGAAAGATCCTTCATGGCTGAGTGATCCTCTGTGATTGAATGGTCCTCCGTGACTGTGTGGGTCCTCGGTGTCCCAGTGGATATTCCGTGACCGAGCGGATCCTCAGTGGCCAAATGCTCCTCCGTGGTTGAGTGGTCCTCCGTGGTCATGTGGTTCTCCGAGTGATCCTCTATTGCTGAGTGGTACAGCGAGACCGAGTGGTCCTCCGTGGAAGAGTGGTCCTCGATGGTCGAGTGGTCCTCCTTGGCAGAGTGATCCTCTATGGCCAAGTGGTCATCCGTGACTGAGTGGTCCTCCCTGGTCGAGTGATCCTCCGTGGCTGAGTGGTCCTCCATGGTCAAGTGGTCTTCTGTGGTCGAGTGATCTGTAGCTGAGTGGTCCTCCCCAGTCGAGTGGTCCTCCATGACCAAGAGATCCTCTGTGGTCGAGTGACCCTCGGTAACTAAGTGATCATCCATGGTCGAATAATCATCTGTGACTGAGTGGTCCTCTGGTGCCGAGTGTATCCTCCGTGACTGAGTGATCCTCCGTGGCTGAGTGAACCTCCATGATCGAGTGACCCTCAGTGGTTAAGTGGTCCTCTGTGGTCAAGTGACTTTCAGTGGTTGAGTTAACCTCTGTTGCTGAGTGGTCCACCATGGACGAGTGATCCTTCCTGGCCGAGTGGACCTCCGTGGTCGAGTGACCCTCAGTGGTTGAGTGGTCCTCCGTGGTCAAGTGACCTTCAGTGGCCGAGTGGTCCTCTGTGGCCGAGTGATCCTCCCAGGCTGAGTGGTCCTCCCTGGCCGAGTGATCTACCTTGACTGAGTGGTCCTCCTATGCCAAGTGGTCCTCATTGGCCAAGAGGACCTCCAATGCCGAGTGATCCTCCACGGTCAAGTGATCCTCCGTGGCACTCCTTGGTGCTCAATGGCCGAGTGATCCTCCGTGGCCGTGTGGTTCTCTCTAGCCGAGTGATCCTCCAAGGCCGAGTGGTCTTCCGTGGATGAGTGGTCCTCCCTGGTTGAGTGATCCTCCTCGGCTTAGTGGCACTCCTCGGCCTAGTGGTCCTCCATGCCGAGTGGTCCTCCGTGGCCGAGTGGTGCTCCTTGGCCGAGTGATCCTCCGTGGCAGAGTGATCCTCCGTGGCTGCATGGTCCTCTCTGGCCATGTGATCCTCCGTGGCCAATTGGTCCTGCGTGGCTGAGTGATCCTCCGTGGCCGAGTGATCCTCAGAGGCTTAGTGGTCCCCCGTGGCCCAGTGGTCCTCCGTGGCTGAGTTGTCCTCCGTGGCTGAGTGGTACTCAGAGCTCAAAGGCTGAGTGGTCCTCCCTGGCTGAGTGATCCTCATTGACTGAGCAATCCTCCTTGGCCGAGTGGTCTCCAAGGCCGAGTGATCCTCCGCGGTCGAGTGGTTCCCCATGGCACTCATCGGCCGAGTGATCCTCCTTGGCCGAGTGATCCTACATGGCTGAGTGATCCTCTGTGACCGAGTGATCCTCCGCGGTCGAGTGATCGTCCTAGGCACTCTTCGGCCGAGTGGTCCTCCCTGGCTGAGTGGTCCTCCGTGGCTGAGTGATCCTCAGAAGCTCAGTGGTCCCCCGTGGCCCAATGGCCCTCCGTGGCCCAGTGGTCCTCTGTGGCTGAGTGATTCTCCGTGGCCCAGTGGTCCTCTGTGGCTGAGTGATCCTCCGTTGCTGAGTGATCCTCTGTGACCGAGTGATCCTCCGCGGTCGAGTGATCGTCCTAGGCACTCTTCGGCCGAGTGGTCCTCCCTGGCTGAGTGGTCCTCCGTGGCTGAGTGATCCTCAGAAGTTCAGTGGTCCCCCGTGGCCCAATGGCCCTCCGTGGCCCAGTGGTCCTCTGTGGCTGAGTGATTCTCCGTGGCCCAGTGGTCCTCCGTGGCTGAGTGATCCTCCGTTGCTGAGTGATCCTCTGTGGCCGAGTGATTTTCCGTGGCGGAGTGGTCCTCCCTGTCTGAGTGATCCTCCATGGCTGAGTGATTCTCCGTTGCTGAGTGATCCTCTGTGGCTGAGTGATCCTCTGTGGCCGAGTGATTCTCCGTGGCCGAGTGGTCCTCTCTGTCTGAGTGATCCTCCATGGCTGAGTGATTCTCCGTTGCTGAGTGATCCTCTGTGGCCGAGTGATTCTCCGTGGCCGAGTGGTCCTCCCTGTCTGAGTGATCCTCCATGGCTGAGTGATTCTCCATGGCCGAGTGATCCTCTGTGGCCGAGTGATCCTCCGTGGCCGAATGGTTCTCCCTGTCTGAGTGGTCCTCCATGGCTGAGTGATCCTCCGTGGCTGAGTGGTCCTCTGTGGCCGAGTGGTCCTCCCTGTCAGAGTGGTCCTCCATGACTGAGTGGTCCTCCGTGGCCGAGTGTTCTCCCTGTCTGAGTGGTCCTCCATGGCTGAGTGGTCCTCCTTGGCTGAGTGGTCCTCCGTGGTCGAGTGGTCCTCCCTGTCTGAGTGGTCCTCCTTGGCTGAGTGATCCTCCGTGGCTGAGTGGTCCTCTGTGGCCGAGTGATCCTCCGTGGACGAGTGGTCCTACTCGGCTGAGTGGTCCAAGGCGCTGTCTTCTGGAATAGCAATAAAGCACATACAGTTATGCTTACATGAGTTTAATAAACTTAATACACTAACATAATAAGATAATAACACAGCACGCTGATTAACACACAATTAAAGGGGAAGTAAACTGTCTAGTCAAGTCATATTTTAGTGTATACAGTATATAGTTTACAGTTTACAGTATATTCTGAAGTCTGATACTGGTTGCTGGTTTCGAGAGGCCATCGGACCGAACAGGGACCAAACCCAATACCGCTGGCGTGAACGGCTACAAACCTGTCCACTACACCACCGACCGGATTATCTCTAAAATTCACAAATGAAATTAAACAATAACGAAAAAAAACACGCTTCAAATTAAACATTTTCTCAACAACAGGACAGACATTTTCTTTCTTTTTTGGCGTTTATTTCATCCTGACTATATATGCAATGTAATCAAATTGCCTGCCTTCAATACAGCAAAGAGTTCCTAACTTTTATATCGAAAACGTAAAGCTGACTACGACTAAAAGATTGTTGAAAGCGGCGCTTTGTACTTATACAACACATAATTCTATATAACATGTAATCCTATAACATGTAATCCTATAACAAATAGTCTTATTACACGTTATCCTACAACATGTTATCCTGTAACACATAATCCTACAACACATAATCCTATAACACGTAATCCTACAACACGTAACACATAATCTTTTAACACGCAATCCTACAACACGTTATCCTGTAACTCGTAATCCTATAACACGCAGTCCTACAACACGTTATACTGTAACACGTAATCCTACAACACGTTATCCTGTAACACGTAATCCTATAACACGCAGTCCTACAACACGTTATACTGTAACACGTAATCCTACAACACGTTATCCTGTAACACGTAATCATACAACACGTTATCCTGCAGCACGTAATCATATAACACGTAATCCTACAACACGTTATCCTGTAACACGTAATCCTATAACACGCAGTCCTACAACACGTTATACTGTAACACGTAATCCTACAACACGTTATCCTGTAACACGTAATCATACAACTACGTAATCCTACAACACGTTATCCTGCAGCACGTAATCATATAACACGTAATCCTACAACACGTAATCATATAACACGTTATCCTACAACCACATAATCCTACGACACGTAATCCTACAACCACGTTATCCTACAACTACGTAATCCTATTTAGAAGTATGTGCATGTTTTATGCATACTAGTTGTAAAGAACTTTATTTATAATCCTACAACACATAATTATATAACACGTTATCCTACAACACGTATTCATGGTCAGCTACTACCATTGCGTTTTCCATAGACTTACATTATAACGTTTGAACAATTTTTCACTATTTCTACCATTCGCGGACTAAAAAGTCCTACATCATATTAAAGAACTATCCTAGACTAAAATTAAAATGTCCCCAAAAATGGGGTCAAAAGCATCACTTTTTACCACTTTTTGCCACCTAAAGTTGGGTACCCCCACTTTCAGCATGAAAAAAACTAAATGTCATTAATCTATATTCCATACAGTTTCCTTAATAAATAGAATTTAGTCAGTCACAGAAACATAATTTTTTATTTCTTATTGACACAAACATGATAAACTTATATTTTATTGTGATCATTTGCCAGTTTGACATTTTCATCCAACCAAAAATAAGCTTACTATAAAAATCTATGCCCTGAACATCCCTTTACTTTTTTCAGCCAATCAGAGAGCTCCTCTCAATGGTGGTAGATGACTTAAAACAACACATAATCCTACAACACGTTATCATATTACACATAATCCTACAACATATAATCATATAACACGTAATCGTACAACACGTAATCGTACAATACGTAATCCTACAACACGTTATCCTACAACACATAATCATATAACATGTAATCCTACAACACGTAATCCTATAACAAGTAATCATATACTAGTAACACGTAATCATATAACATGTAATCATACAACAAGTAATCATATAACATGTAATCCTACAACACGTAATCATATAACACGTAATCATACAACACGTAATCCTATAACACGTAATTGTATAACATGTAATCCTACAACACATAATCATATAACACGTAATCCTACAACACATAATCATATAACACGTAATCATATACTAGTAACACGTAATCAAATAACACGTACTTATATACTATTAACACGTAATCATATAACACGTTATCTTACAACACGTAATCATATAACACGTAATCCTGCAACACATAATCATATAATACGTAATCCTACAACACGTAATCCTACAACACGTAATCGTATAACACGTAATCGTATAACACGTAATCATATAATACGTAATCCTACAACACATAATCGTATAACACGTAATCCTACAACACATAATCATATAACACGTAATCCTACAACACGTAATCGTATAACACGTAATCCTACAACACAAAATCATTTAATACGTAATCCTACATCATGTTATCATATAAAACGTAATCCTTCAACACGTAATCATATAATACGTAATCCTACAATACGTAATCATGCAACACGTAATCCTACAACACATAATCCTATAACACGTAATCGTATAACACGTAATCATATAACACGTAATCCTACACCACGTAATCAACACGTTATCCTACAACACGTAATCATATAACACGTAATCCTACAACACGTAATCCTACAACCACATAATCCTACGACACGTAATCCTACAACACGTAATCCTACAACACGTAATCATATTACACGTAATCATATTACACGTAATCCTTCAACACATAATCATATAACACGTTATCCTACAACCACATAATCCTACGACACGTAATCCTACAACCACGTAAGTCTACAACACGTTATCCTATTTAGAATTATGTGCAAGTTTTATGCATACTTGTTGTATAGTAGGCGTAAGAACTATATTTATAATGTATAAATTTGATAATTTTAATGCACATATAGGTGACTATTAACCTTTGTACTTTGCCAGTTAGTTTTCTTATACATTATATACTACAGCTGATAAAGATGAGGAATATTGTTCTTCATTCTGCGTCCCTAGAAGTAAAAGATGAGCAACTCACAATATACATTGACGACATGATTTCACTTTTGCAAGATAAGAAAAAACTGTCCGTGAATTTGTATGCAAAGAACGCCATAGATAAACTGACACAGGTAAAAACATGTATTTCATTTAATAAAGTTTGAATAGAAAATTCGATAATAACCCGAGATTTGGTGTGGAATTGAACAATTATAGGTCGTCCATCTTTTAATTAATGATAAAGAGAAAAGGATCTGTCTGGCAAATATTAGTAAAGTTACAATTTATGAACATACCAGTTGGAAATATCGTCTGTTACATGATTTATGAGCTCTAAGTATCTGAGAAAAAATGTGTTTACATGTTATCGTTTTCGCAGAATACAGTCAATATTGATACATTGGGTACACTTGTAAAGACCTAATCTAATTAGAAAGTAGAAGAGCAATTATATTTGTTAAAAGACAGAACAATCAGATTAGATGTGACAAGAAGTGACTTGCTATTTTTTCACTAATTAGACAATAAAGTCAAAATGAGCACAAGATAGCAGCATGTATCATTGAATACGTTTAATGTGTAGTTGAAGGATGGGGAAATCAGGATTTCTGCAGAAGACGAGCGTCATATTAGAACTACTGCCGTGGAAGACAAGCGTGTAGCCATGGAGATAATACAAACATGCCAAACAGAAGTGCTGGAGGAGTTGAAGCAGCTGAAAATAAGACAAGATATAGTTGAAGCACGACTTGGCGGAGAAAGCGAGTCCAATGAAAAGGTATAACCGTAGACTATCATACTGTCATATCATATGATTAAACATCATAATGTTATAACCTGCGTGTTTAATCATTGATTTTAGAATATTAAGTTATTTTTGAAAACTTAATGCGAAAAGCTTGACCTAGTTTCAGAACAGACCATGCAAAGCTCTGACATCCACCAGTCGAACCGACTGGACAAAGCAAAGTAAGGGTCCTCCGTGGCTGAGTGGTCTAAGGAGCGTCTCAAGATCGCTAACCTCTCACCACTAAGGGCGTGCACGTCGGTTTGAGCCCCGCTCGCTACAAAAGCTTAATGTGAGCAAGTTTGCCAGTTAATTGGAAGGACGGTGGTTCTACTCGGACTCACAACGAGGTCTTCCACCACCAATAAAACTGGATGTGCCATATATAATCTGAAATGTGTTGACAATTGCGTTAAACACACTTGAAAAAACAATAGAATATTTAGATATTTACAGCCGGGCTGTGATAAGCCCAAACAGTATTTTTCATACGCCTTCCTTAATTGATTGATATTGCTGTAGCATTTGGTTTATTTTGAGCAACATTTTTTTAAAAAATTACATAAAAAATGTAAACAATATAATATATATATCATTTTTCATTTGTTACACACATAAGATACATGAAACAATGATATTCGACTGACAAAAAGTAGTCCTTGTTGCGTATGAGCATTGGGGTGATCAAGACAAAAGCAGGGCTATACCTTTCTAATAAAGTCCGGCTAAAACTAATTCTCTTACCTGTGTTTATACTCTTTCGCGAAGGTGTGTTTCAACACACATGCCTGTACTTTTGCAATAACTTCAAAATATAAACGATTATAATAACCAATTTTCAATTACACTTGTAATAGATTTTAGTATTGGTTTTAAATCGTACTGTGTCAAATCAAAAATAAAGGGAATCAATACAATTATTTCAAATTTCGAGTCATTTTATGTAAACTTCGCTGTAAAGTGTTGACTGTTGTTATTTATTACTATTGTTGATTGACTTCTCGTTACCCAGTTGCGTTCCTATTTTGCTACGGTAACATGATTCTTGCGCTTAAAAAGTCGTGTAACGTAATTTGGTTTGAATATTGTCAAAATGGTTCATATTGGTTGTTGTGATTTCTTGCTACAGATGAATAGGGCAAGGAATAATTACTATGTAGACCATTTTTATTGTGGACCTTATTTCATATGGAACAAAGAACAAAATTCAACTGTGCAGAGAGACCTGAAGGTAGAAAAATATTTTCGTGTATAAAAGTAGTCTATTAGAATGTTTGTTAACTGCGTTTGTAATGTAAACCCGTATCTGTGTATGTGTATTTTGGTTTGGTAATGATTATGTAAACCCGTGACTGTGAATGTGTAGTTTAATTTGGTAATGTAAACGCATATCAGTGTATGTGTAGTTTAGTTTGGTAATGTAAACCCGTATCTGTGTATGTGTAGTTTAGTTTGGTAATGTAAACCCGTATCTGTGTATGTGTAGTTTAGTTTGGTAATGTAAACCCGTATATTTGTATGTATAGATTAGTTTGGTAATGTAAACCCGTATCTGTGTTTGTGTAATTTAGTTTGTTGATGTAAACCCGTATCTGCGTATGTGTAGTTTAGTTTGGTGATGTTAACCCGTATCTGTGTATGTGTAGTTTAGTTTGGTAATGTAAACCCATATCTGTGTATGTGTAGTTTAGTTTAGTAATGTAAACCCGTATCTGTGTTTGTTTAGTTTAGTTAGGTAATGTAAACCCGTATCTGTGTGTGTGTAGTTTAGTTTAGTAATGTAAACCCGTATCTGTGTTTGTGTAGTTTAGTTTGGTAATGTAAACCAGTATCTGTGTATGTGTATTTTAGTTTGGTAATGATTATGTAAACCCGTGACTGTGTATGTGTAGTTTAATTTGGTAATGTAAACCCGTATCTGTGTATGTGTATTTTAGTTTGGTAATGTAAACCCGTATCTGTGTATGTGTAGTTTAGTTTGGTAATGATTATGTAAAACCGTGACTGTGTATGTGTAGTTTAGTTTGGTAATGTTAACCCGTATCTGTGTATGTGTATTTTAGTTTGGTAATGATTATGTAAACCCGTTACTGTGTATGTGTAGTTTAATTTGGTAATGTAAACCCGTATCTGTGTATGTGTAGTTTAGTTTGGTAATGTAAACCCGTATCTGTGTATGTGTAATTAAGTTTGGTAATGTAAACCCGTATCTGTGTATGTGTAGTTTAGTTTGGTAAAGTAAACCCGTATCTTTGTATGTGTAGATTAGTTTGGTAATGTAAACCCGTATTTGCGTTTGTGTAATTTAGTTTGGTGATGTTAACCCGTATCTGCGTATGTGTAGTTTAGTTTGGTGATGTAAACCCGTATCTGTGTATTTGTAGTTTAGTTTCGTAATGTAAACCCATAACTGTGTATGTGTAGTTTAGTTTGGTAATGTAAACCCGTATCTGTGTGTGTGTATTAGTTTGGTAATGTAAACCCGTATCTGTGTTTGTGTAGTTTAGTTTGGTAATGTAAACCCGTATCTGTGTATGTGTAGTTTAGTTTGGTAATGTAAACCCGTATCTGTGTATGTGTAGTTTAGTTTGGTAATGTAAACCCGTATCTGTGTATGTGTAGTTTAGTTTGGTAATGTAAACCCGTATCTGTGTATGTGTAGTTTAGTTTAGTAATGTAAACCCGTATCTGTGTCTGTGTAGTTTAGTTTGGTAATGTATGTATGGAATGTTTGTTACAGGGAGCACAGTCAATACCGGAGACACTTCCTTCTTCATGGAGCGAACAGCAGCTTCAACAGAAAAACAGTTATAGTGCAAGAAAAAAAGGTAATGCTATCTTTATAAAACTGTTCCATTTTCTCTACGTCTGTCTTTCTGTCTGTCTTTAATAATATTAAAATTTTGCCGGTGATTCATAGAGATTTAAGGAAAAATCATAGAGAATTGTGATAATTCCCGAAATGTGATAATTCCAGTGGTACTACCTCTTTTGCAAAATTAATTGATTTTTTTTTAAAATTCGATTGATGTTGATAAAGAAATGCATTATTTATCCCTTTGGGCAGTTCACCTATGTGGTGAAAACCGAGTGCCTAATTGCCATCGAGGAATTTTATCCCATAATATGAAATAAAAACCTCTATCTAGTAACCATCAGAGGACAGTGATGCTCGATTATTCGCTATATCAGTAGCCTCCCATATACCACCAGACTAATGTATCTATATACAACTTGGCCAACTCAAAACGTTATTGGTGGCATTTATTTCTTTTGAACTCCCGAATTTTCGCAAGTAAAGAGGACTAGATACACATACCTTCACTGCTATTTTTCCATCTGTAAAATATTATAAAGTTGGTTCAGTAGTGTTAGGTCGATTATAGAAATAATAAAGGTAGTTTTTAATGCATCCACTATAGCGTAGAAATTGGGTTAGGGTATCGTTTTATAGAAAGATCACACCTCACTTACTGTTTGTCATATATCTATGTATATCCATACGTGTATTCAAAACCACCCGAGGAACTCGGTGAAACTGTTAGAGAATTATTAATTTTGCAGGCTATCTTACCAACGAGTAAAGATTTCTTATGACTTCAATTCTGTATGGTCATTTAATTTGTAATGGGTTCAAGTTATCATGTAGATAATTGAGTTGAGGAGTATATCAGATTAAAATGTTGAGTGAAACCGACCCCTTAGCATTGTGAAAGACAAGTGCTGTAGCGCTGTCATAGTTGTGTCCCGTTTTTACTTGGAGACACTATATAAGTGTGTAATTGCTACCATTTAGGATAAATGAGATAATGTTTTCAATTGAATAACGATAGGGCCCACTGTATTCTTTAAAAAATGGCCCTTACTCGTTAAAGATCCATATCTCACTGATATCTCAGTAACTAACGATAACTGTGTACATCGATGGAACTCATCGTTTACAGTGTGTCGTCGTGATTACGGCCATTTTGGGTCAGATTTCACACAGTTATCTGACCTCTCTTGTAAAATAAATAGGCATCTTGAAGACAAAGAAACTAACTGACAACATATTTAATGTATGTGACAAAGACAAAGAAACTAACTGACAACATATTTAATGTATGTGATATATAGCCTTTATCACTTTGACAAACAAACGGATGACCATAGGATCAGTATCATTAAAGCATGCTTCTATGACGAATATCACGAAAGTTGGCACAGATTAATATAAATGGTTTTCGAAAACTAATGGTAACTCTGTAGAGCGAAAGAAATTTGACATACATGTTTATGTTTCAGAATTACAAGAAACGCTATGCTCCGTATATGAAGAGCATTTATCCACGATTTCGATATCACCGATACTTGAGGAAATTGAAGCGAACATAGATGATGTGTTTGTCGAGCTTGTCATTTGTGACGACTTGATACACGAACCAAAGAAATTAAAACAAAGAACTGATACTGGCAAAATAGTAGACGGTTATAGAGATATTTTGTACAGAAACGGCAAGATATGTAAAAATGTGTATGTAATAGGTAATGCTGGAATGGGAAAAACGACCTGGTGTATGAAGTTGTTAAACACGTGGGTTTCAGCTTGTCAGAAAAGTGAAGGACAGAATAAAAATGATCTTACAGACGACGAATTAACATTAACAGAATTTGACATTGTTTTATTCTCGTCATTAAGGCATGCCACCCAGGATGGTAATATTCTAGATATGATCAATCACCAGTTACTCGTGAAATACCAACATCTAGAAAAGTCAGTCACTGAGGTTTTTGAAAAAGAGTCGCGTAGATGTTTAATAGTTTTAGACGGCTTAGATGAATGGACACCGCCAGACAGTTTCGTACAGGAATTGCTGCTACACCATCCGGATCTCCCGGGAAAGGCGGACATTCACGATTGTACCATCGTTACCACCACAAGGCCATGGAAACTGGAAACTGTTAGATTAAAGGAAAGGGATATAGATAGGGCTGTCAAACTACAGGGGCTGCAGGATAAAGATTTGCTCACAAAAAGATTAATAGAACAACTAAACGAGAACGTAGTATCTGCAAATGGCGATGACACTGAACTCAAATCTTACTCAAGTTTTAAAAGAGACGTCTATCGAACATTCCATCAACATACGTTGCCAACATTTATGAGTGTTCCTCTCATACTTACATTCATGGTCTGTCTGTGGTTCGATCAAGGCAAATTTGAAGAATCACTTGCCTCAAACTACAGTAGATTAATAGAGTTCTTCATCACAAATGCAGAAGGAAATAAACTTTTGAGAAAACATGGACGGCTGTTTTCAGTAAGAAATCTAGAGACCCTCAAGAAAGAGTGGTCAAGGTATGCTGATGTTCTTCCTAACTGTCTTAAAAGAAAACACTTTTGCGCACTGTATGCTGGTTTACTTTTGAAGCTTGCAAATCTGGCTTTTGATACTTTGTTTGATACAAGAAAAGAAAATAACCTTGTGTTTAATGCCAAAACATTGGCAAAGGTCCTTACCGAAGAGGAATTAGAAGTATCAGTTAGGATTGGTATTTTATCGCAATCAAAAATTGTCGGAAAGACTCTCACTAAATTGTCTAGTCTCTCTTTTTTGCACAAAACTTTACAAGAATATCTTGCAGCCATTCACATCGTTTGTTCCACTGAGCGCGGCAATCAGGATACACTACAGAAATATATGTTATTTTGCTCTTCATGGTCGAATGTTCAGGAGATGGAGAATATATTGCTTTTTGTTTGTGGGATGAATTCAAACATTGCAAGCAAAATGTCCGATCATGTAGCTATTGTTTCATTACATTTAAATAGCTGGATGGATTATTATGACAAGGAAGTGCAGGACTTGTCTTTAAAATGTGTTCAAGAAGTGCAGTCATCAAATGGCGATATTCACCGATATCCAATTCACATTTCAGCACTTAAACTTGAATTGAACACGAGCAAAGAATTTTTGCAACAGCTTTCTTTGCTTCAAACAAACAGGAACAATTTAAATTTCCTTAAAGTTAGTTTCCAAGAGGATGGTACGAAATCGGATGAGTTTCGTAGAAGGAAGCATATGATATTAGAACAGCTTGAACAAATGCAGCATATAACTGGCCTGACCGAACTCAGGCTTAACAATATCCAATTTTCGCAAGGACCAATGCATTGGCTGACTAACTCAATCTGTCAAATGTCGAAACTGAGAAGGTTGAAACTGTGTAAAGTGATTTGTTCTCAAACATCTGAAGCCAACCCACTAGACATCAACCTCACAAGCTGCTGCCATATTGAAAAGTTGAAATGCAAAGCAATGTCACATTTCACTCTTACGCTAAATTCTAGCAATTTAAGACACCTGAAGTTAGAGGAAATACGCAATTGTACTGTCGATGTTATGCAAAGTATATCAGCAAACCAGGTTCACAAAAAATCGAAGATGGAATCCATTTCGTGCATTCAAGCTAAACAATGTGATTTAAATTTGCTCAACAGCCGGTGGAGAATAAACCAGCTGAGGCTTGATGGTTGTGACGAGTCTGTATTTGCGGTACGTACTGGGAATTCAAAGCAAACTGGGGATAAACCACACCACGAACTGTCCTACATAGAAACCCTTGACTGCAGATCTTTAACTAAGTGCGAGGTAGTGTTCAGCGATAGTATAATATCAAACAACATTGCACTAAAGAACTGTAAGACGTGTTCACTTTCCTTTCAATGGCAGCAGTGTCAACATGTCACACTTGAAGGCTTGCACGAGTCTGACAAAATGAGCTACTCTGTAATGTCTTCACTTAAAGAATCATCACGTCTCAGAAACCTCAGGTGTAGCGATTTACCAACCACATTCTTGGAACAAATACTGAAACATATACTGCCCTCTTTGGAAAGCTTAGAAGTATTCCATGTTTCAGAAATACATGAAAACCGTACATCAGTGATAACCCCAACACTGACCCAGACACCAGTTGAACACAACACCAGACCACTGACACAATTAAGAGAGGTCAGATGCACCAGATTACCAGCTAGTGTTTGGACAGCAATGGCAGATATTTTACCAACTCTAACCCAACTAGAGGTTTTGTATTTGTCAGATTGTGGTAATATGACGTCACTAGCGGTACAGTCTCTAAGGCATCTGACACGCCTCCATACACTCACGTGCAGTGATTTATCAAAGAAAGCCTGGGGAGTGCTAGGGAATATTTTACCAACTCTAACGCGGTTAAAAAAACTTGACCTTTCGGACCGATATTTGTATTTTCAAATATTCAAAAAATGTGGACAAAACGTACAGTATGAACTTTTTATACCTCCCTCGTTGATAGATTCTTTAAAGCAGCTACCACAGCTCCGATACTTATGTTGCAGAGATTTATCAGAGCCAGCATGGGTCGCATTAGGAGATAATTTCCCTAGCCTCAGACAGCTTCAAACGCTTGAGTTGTCGGTTAGTTACAACCGCTTTGAAATTAGTCAACTCCGCATGCCGTCAACAGTGGTACAGTGTCTGCATCATTTGAAGAATTTAAAACACCTCATTTGTGCCTTTTTACCCTTAGAGGCGTGGAAAGCATTGTGTACTGTGCTACCATCTCTTGAAGAATTGGAGATACTTGAACTCAGAAACAACTTTGACAACCCTCACATGCCTCCATCTGTTATACGGTCATTGCAACAAACACCTTATCTTAAAGAACTTTCTTGTGTTTATTTATCAGAAACAGCCTTTCAAGCGTTAGCGGAAACTTTCCCTGTCCTGGTACAGTTGGAGAAGCTAGAGCTGGGGGATAGTATTGATACAGGTCGAATGCCAAAATCAGTGATTCAGTCCATTCAATATCTGAAACGTTTAAAACATTTAAAGTGTGCCAACTTGTCTAACACTGGCTGGGCGGCATTGTGCGTGTCTCTTCAGGAACTTAGACAACTGGAGATTCTCGAAATTGAATGCTTAGGTTCAATGTGCACTAGTGCCGAGTTGTCAGGGCTTTTCTGCCTGAAAGAAGTGATTTTACACACTGTTGGGATGAATCATAACATATGGGAATCGTTTGAAGAAAGCTTACCAAATACACGGCATGTACTGGAAGTGAAGTTTATAAATGCTAGAATGGACAAATATACGCTAGACATTATTAAGTCTTCTTCCAAATTTCCCTTACAATTATGGGAAAGGACATATTTCAGAACACGATCGTACAATGTGACATTGAAGACAGCGTGAACATATAATATATATATGTATGATGGTCCTAATTTTATATATGGCTGTACTAAAACGTTTAAAACAGACTGTGCGCCAATAAAGATACAAACTGTTATCTCCTCAAACTTCATAGATAGTTATGTGTTAAACCAGTACAGATGCCCAATAACTCAAAAGTAATTTGAATCCTTTCTGGATTTACGTTAAACAACGAACTGGGTCCAGTTGTATAAAGAGCCGTTAACTAAACGTTATAACTTAATGGGTCGTTAACACTGCATTCAGTAAAGCGAGAATCTCAAGTTTGAACCCCAAATAAATGCGAATTAAACTTACAATCTAATTAATGATTTATAATGCTTATTTCTATATGAGGATAAATAATAGGACAAAAATGCATTCAAGTAGGTTGCGGAAAAGAAGAAGAAAAAGAAAACAGAAGAGGAGAATGAGTAATATGAGGAGGAAGAAGATAGTGATGACATTGGCAAATCAAGGTGGTGATACAATGATGGCAAGTTATAATGGTGAAACAGAAATGATAATGTTGATGGTGGTTACGGTTGTGTTCTATATTCACCAAGATGTTTTATAGAAATGGCAATTATGATGATAATTTGTGATAATTTATTATTTCTACCATCACTAGTTTTATGCTGTTTATATGGATTAATCAAACATATGATATTATATTGATAAAGAATAGCTCTGTAATAATTGAAAACAATGACAATTCAAATTATTTTCATAATGTTGAATGTGATATGGATAGTGATACTTTCAAGATGGCATTCGGTGCTGATGATGATTCTATACTAGATTGGCTGTGATATGTATTAAGAATAATGGTTGTGATGTCCATGATATGGATGTTGATGGAAATAATGAATTTATATAGTTTATAAAGCATGGTGGTTATTTCATGAATGCCGCTTTTGTGATGGTATGATTTGACGATGGTATATCTTTATGATGGCAATTATGAATGGTGATAATTGCGTTGTATGTTTGAAGATGATTAGTTTTATCTTTTAGACGATGGGTTTTATTAAAGGTGATGATATATTACTTCGTAATGTTGATGACAAATAATTATTATTGTGAGTATTTACACTGTGTGATGATGTCATTGAATTATTGACAATGGAAAATAATAATGAAGATTATTAGTGTACAACTCTAATAGTGTTGCACTCGAATATGTGTCATTTTCATTAAAGTATATTACATTTAGTATGCTACTCTAAACAATTGCCCTTTTCTGCCATTATTTTTTCACAGATTTCATTAGATCTACTCTATTCATAATTGACTGTTTTTGTCATATTAACGTCCGCTCGGAAGCAAACGAAAAAACACCAACTCAATTGATATGTAAACAATTTTATCATGCGGCAACTTTTAACTGTACTAACATAATACAGCTGACTGCTACTGGCATAATATTTTCCAATGGCGACATACATGTATGAAATTTCAATCGACGGGGTTAATATGGTATTTGCATGAAAACATTTGATTCAGTCCTTAGGTAAAAACCTATATTTTAGTTAAAAAACATAAATTACAAATAGCAAAAACGAATAAAAAAGCTGTAATATTTGTTTTGATTATCGAACTGTTTCTTGCTTAAGGTGATTCGCCAGCACGTAGCGACGTTTTTAAGATTCATCCGCTAACTGTCGTATTTTTTTAAAGGGGAAGTGCAATGACAAAATATAAATTTATTTTCGCCTTTTAAACAAAAATTAGCGGAAACTAATGGTGTTTCATGATAAATAAATTACATGGTTAGTAGCTTAGAATGTCAGCTGTATTTTGGCTCGTGACGAAAAGTAATAAAAGTTATTACTTTGCTTACACTCACCAAAATACAGCTGACATTCTAATCTACTAACCATGTAATTACTATATATTACACATATTGCATTCAAATCAGCTCCGTTTGACAATACGCTGACTAATACAACACGTGAAATATTCAATCGCGCACACAACGTGACTGCGAATCTGTGACTTTGTCTGCTTACACGATAATATAAACAATAAATCGAAACATTAAATATGTACCAATTAATTTAAAATATGTATCTATTGATTTAAACTATTAAATATAAATGTGGATATTTTCAGTTTACTTTTAAACAATAATTGCTCACCACACAGATATGCGGGTTTAAATACGTACATTGTGTACGAGATTGGTTACACCATGTGTCCACTGTTGTGTGTGGGATTGGTTACACCATGTGTCCACTGTTGTGTGTGGGATTGGTTACACCTTGTGTCCACTGTTATGCATGGGACTGGTTACATCATGTGTCCACTGTTGTGTATGGGATTGGTTACACCATGTGTCCCCTTGTGTCCACTGTTGTGTGTGGGATTGGTTACACCATGTGTCCACTGTTGTGTGTGGGATTGGTTACACCTTGTGTCCACTGTTGTGTGCGGGATTGGTTACACCATGTGTCCACTGTTGTTAGCGGCATTGGTTACACCATGTGACCACTGTTGTGTTCGGGATTGGTTACACCTTGTGTCCACTGTTGTGTGCGGGATTGTTTACACCATGTGTCCGCTGTTATGTGCGGGATTGGTTACACCTTGTGTCCACTGTTGTGTGCGGGATTGGTTAACCATGTGTCCACTGTTGTGTGCGGGATTGGTTACACCTTTTGTCAACGGTTGTATGAAGATAAGTTTCACCATGTGTCCACTGTTGTGTGTGGGATTGGTTACACCATGTGTCCACTGTTGTGTGCGGGATTGGTTACACCTTTTGTCAACGGTTGTATGAAGATAAGTTTCACCATGTGTCCACTGTTGTGTGCGGGATTGGTTACACCATGTGTCCACTGTTGTGTGCGGGATTTGTTACACCTTGTGTCCGCTGGTGTGTGCTGGACTGGTTACACCATGTGTCCACTGTTGTGTGAGGGATTGGTTACACTATGTGTCCACTGTTGTGTGCGGGATTGGTTACACCTTGTGTCCGCTGTTGTGTGCGGGATTGGTTGCACCATGTGTCCACTGTTGTGTGCGGGATTGGTTACACCATGTGTCCACTGTTGTGTGCGGGATTGGTTACACCATGTGTCCACTTTTGTGTGCGGGATTGGTTACACCATGTGTCCACTGTTGTGTGCGGGATTGGTTACACCATGTGTCCACTTTTGTGTGCGGGATTGGTTACACCATGTGTCCACTGTTGTGTGCGGGATTGGTTACACCATGTGTCCACTTTTGTGTGCGGGATTGGTTACACCTTGTGTCCGCTGTTGTGTGCGGGATTGGTTGCACCATGTGTCCACTGTTGTGTGCGGGATTGGTTACACCATGTGTCCACTGTTGTGTGCGGGATTGGTTACACCATGTGTCCACTTTTGTGTGCGGGATTGGTTACACCATGTGTCCACTGTTATGTGTGGGATTGGTTACACCTTTTGTCAACGGTTGTATGAAGATTAGTTACACCATGTGTCCACTGTTGTGTGCTGGATTGGTTACACCATGTGTCCACTGTTGTGTGCGGGATTAGTTACACCATGTGTCCACTGTTGTGTGCCTGATTGGTTACACCTTTTGTCCACTGTTGTGTGCTTGATTGGTTATACATTTTGTCCACTGTTGTGAGCGGGATTGGCTACACCATGTGTCCACTGTTGTGTGCGGGATTGGCTTCACTTTTTGACCACTGTTGTGTGCGGGATTGGCTACACATTGTGTCCGCTGTTGTTTGCGGGATTAGTTACACCATGTGTCTGCTGTTGTATGCGGGATTTGTTACATCTTGTGTCCGCTGTTGTGTGTGAGATTGGTAACACTTTGTGTCCGCTGTTGTGTGCGGGATTAATTACACCATGTGTCTGCTATTGTGTGTTCTGGATTGGTTACACCTTGTGTCCGCTGTTGTGTGCGGGATTGGTTACACCATGTGTCCGCTTGTTGGGATTGGTTACACCTTGTGTCCACTGTTGTGTGCGGGATTGGTTACACCATGTGTCCGCTGTTGTGTGCGGGATTGGTTACACCTTGTGTTCACTGTTGTATGCGGGATTGGTTACACCTTGTGTCCACTGTTGTGTGCGGGATTGGTTACACATTGTGTCCACTGTTGTGTGCGGGATTGGTTACATCATGTGTCCACTGTTGTGTGGGGGATTGGTTACACCTTGTGTCCACTGTTGTGTGGGGGATTGGTTACACCATGTGTCCACTGTTGTGTGCGGGATTGGTTACACCATGTGTCACTGTTGTGTGTGGAATTGGTTACACCATGTGTCACTGTTGTGCGTGGAATTGATTACACCTTGTGTCCCCTGTTGTGTGTGGGAATGGTTACACCATGTGTCTGCTGTTGTGTGTGGGATTGGTTACACCATGTGTCCACTGTTGTGTGCGGGATTGTTTACACCTTGTGTCCACTGTTGTGTTTGAGATTGGTTACACCTTGTGTCCACTGTTGTGTGTGGCATTGGCTACACCTTGTGTCCACTGTTGTGTGTGGCATTGGCAACACCATGTGTCCACTGATGTGTGTGGGATTTGTTACACCATGTGTCCACTTTAGTGTGTGTCCACTGGTGTGGGCGGGATTGGTTACATCACGTGTCCACTGTTGTGTGCGGGATTGGTTACACCATATTTCTACCGTTGTGTGTGGGATCGGTTACACCATGTGTCCACTGTTGTGTGTGGGATTGGTTACACCTTGCGTCCACTGTTGTGTGTGGGATTGGTTACACCATGTGTCCACTGTTGTGTGTGGGATCGGTTACACCATGTGTCCACTGTTGTGTGCGGGATTGGTTACACCTTGCGTCCACTGTTGTGTGTGGGATTGGTTACAACATGTGTCCACTGTTGTGTGTTGAATTGGTTACACGTTTTGTCCACTGTTGTATGTCGGATTGGTTACACCATATGTCCACTGTTGTGTGCGGGATTGGTTACACCGTGTGTCCCCTTATGTCCACTGTTGTGTGTGAGATTGGTTACACCATGTGTCCACTGTTTTGTGCGGGATTGGTTACACCGTGTGTCCATTGTTGTGTTCGGGATTGGTTACATCATGTATCCACTGTTGTGTGTGGAATTGGTTACACCTTGTGTCCACTGTTGTGTGCGGGATTGGTTACACCATGTGTCCCCTTGTGTCCACTTTTGTGTGTGGAATTGGTTACACCTTGTGTCCAATGTTGTGTGTGGGATTGGTCCACTGTTGAGTGCGGGATTGGTTACACCATGTGTCCACTGTTGTGTGCGGGATTGGTTACACGATGTGTCCACTGTTGTGTGTGATATTGGTTACACCTTGTGTCCACTGTTGTGTGTGGGATTGGTTACATCATGTGTCCACTGTTGTGTGCGGGATTTGTTACACCTTGTGTCCAATGTTGTGTGCAGGATTGGTTACACCGTGTGTCCACTGTTGTGTGCGGGATTGGTTACACCATGTGTCCACTGTTGTGTGAGGAATTGGTTACACCTTGTGTCCAGTGTTGTGTGTGGGATTGGTAACACCATGTTTCCGCTGTTGTGTGTTGGATTGGTTACACCTTGTGTCCACTGTTGTGTTTGAGATTGGTTACACCTTGTGTCCACTGTTGTGTGTGGCATTGGTTACACCTTGTGTCCACTGTTGCGTGTGGGATTGGTTACACCATGTGTCCACTGTTGTGTATGGGATTGGTTACACCATGTGTCCACTTAAGTGTGTGTCCACTGTTGTTTGCGGGATTGGTTACATCATGTGTCGATTGTTGTGTGCGGGATTGGTTACACCATGTTTCCACTGTTGTGTGTGGGATTGGTTACACCATGTGTCCACTGTTGTGTGTGGGATTGGTTACACCTTGTGTCCACTGTTGTGTCTGGGATCGGTTACACCTTGTGTCCACTGTTGTGTGCGGGATTGGTTACACCATGTGTCCACTGTTTTGGCGGGATTGGTTACAACATGTGTCCACTGTTGTGTGCGGGATTGGTTACACCTTGTGTCCACTGTTGTGTGTGGGATTGGTTACACCTTGTGTCCACTGTTGTGTGTGGGATTGGTTACACCTTGTGTACACTGTTGTGTGCGGGATTGGTTACACCATGTGTCCACTGCTTGTGTGGGATTGGTTACACCATGTGTCCACTGTTGTGTGTGTGGGATTGGTTACACCTTGTGTCCACTGTTGTGTGTTGAATTGGTTACACCTTGTGTCCACTGTTGTGTGTGGGATTGGTCCACTGTTGTGTGCGGGATTGGTTACACCTTGTGTCCACTGTTGTGTGTGGGATTGGTCCACTGTTGTGTGTTGGATTGGTTACATCTTGTGTCCACTGTTGTGTGTGGGATTGGTCCACTGTTGTGTGCGGGATTGGTTACACCTTGTGTCCACTGTTGTGTGTGGGATTGGTCCACTGTTGTGTGTTGGATTGGTTACATCTTGTGTCCACTGTTGTGTGTGGGATTTTTCCACTGTTGTGTGTTGGATTGGTTACACCTTGTGTCCACTGTTGTGTGTAGGATTGGTCTACTGTTGTGTGCGGGATTGGTTACACCATGTGTTCACTGTTGTGTGTGGGATTGGTCCACTGTTGTGTGCGGGATTGGTTACACCTTGTGTCCACTGTTGTGTGTGTTGGATTGGTCCACTGTTGTGTGTTGGATTGGTTACACCTTGTGTCCACTGTTGTGTGTGGGATTGGTCCACTGTTGTGTGCAGGATTGGTTACACCTTGTGTCCACTGTTGTGTGTGGGATTGGCCTACTGTTGTTTGTTGGATTGGTTACACCCTGTGTCCACTGTTGTGTGTGGGATTGGTCCACTGTTGTGTGTTGGATTGGTTACACCTTGTGTCCACTGTTGTGTGTGGGATTGGTCCACTGTTGTGTGTGGGATTGGTTACATCTTGTGTCCACTGTTGTGTGTGGGATTGGTCCACTGATGTGTGTTGGATTGGTTACACCTTGTGTCAACTGTTGTGTGTGGGATTGGTCCACTGTTGTGTGTTGGATTGGTTACACCTTGTGTCCACTGTTGTGTGTGGGATTGGTCCACTGTTGTGTGCAGGATTGGTTACACCTTGTGTCCACTGTTGTGTGTGGGATTGTTCCACTGTTGTGTGTTGGATTGGTTACACCTTGTGTCCACTGTTGTGTGTGGGATTGGTCCACTGTTGTGTGTTGGATTGGTTACACCTTGTGTCCACTGTTGTGTGTGGGATTGGTCCACTGTTGTGTGCGGGATTGGTTACACCATGTGTCCATTGTTGTGTGTGTCGGATTGGTTACACATTGTGTCCGCTGTTGTGTGTGGGATTGGTTACACCATGTGTCCACTGTTGTGTGTGTTGGATTGGTTACACCTTGTGTCCACTGTTGTGTGAGGGATTGGTCCACTGTTGTGTGTTGGATTGGTTACACCTTGTGTCCACTGTTGTGTGTTGGATTGGTTACACCTTGTGTCCACTGTTGTGTGTGGGATTGGTCCACTGTTGTGTGTTGGATTGGTTACACCATGTGTCCACTGTTGTGTGTGAGATTGGTCCACTGTTGTGTGCGAGATTAGTTACACCATGTGTCCACTGTTGTGTGCGGGATTGTTTACACCATGTGTCCACTGTTGTGTGTGATTGGTTACACCTTGTGTCCACTGTTGTGTGCGGAATTGGTTACACCATGTGTCCACTGTTGTGTGCGGGATTGGTTACACGATGTGTCCACTGTTGTGTGTGATTGGTTACACCTTGTGTCCACTGTTGTGTGTGGGATTTGTTACACCTTGTGTTGACTGTTGTGTGCGGGATTGGTTACACCATGTGTCCACTGTTGTGTGCGGGATTGGTTACACCTTGTGTCCACTGTTGTGTGTGGGATTGATTACACCATGTGTCCACTGTTGTGTGTGGGGGTTGGTTACACCATGTGTCCACTGTTGTGTGCGGAATTGGTTACACAATGTGTCCACTGTTGTGTGTGGGATTGGTTACACCATGTGTCCACTGTTGTGTGCGGGATTGGTTACACCTTGTGTCCACTGTTGTGTGCGGGATTGATTACACCATGTGTCCACTGTTGTGTGTGGGGGATTGGTTACACCTTGTGTCAACTGTTGTGTGCGGGATTGGTTACACCATGTGTCCACTGCTTGTGTGGGATTGGTTACACTATGTGTCCACTGTTGTGTATGAGATTGGTTACACCATGTGTCCCCTTGTGTCCACTGTTGTGTGTGGGATTGGTTACACCTTGTGTCCACTGTTGTGTCTGGGATCGGTTACACCTTGTGTCCACTGTTGTGTGCGGGATTGGTTACACCATGTGTCCACTGTTGTGTGCGGGATTGGTTACACCATGTGTCCACTGTTGTGTGCGGGATTGGTTACACCTTGTGTCCACTGTTGTGTGCGGGGTTGTGTGCGGGATTGGTTACACCTTGTGTCCACTGTTGTGTGCGGGATTGGTTACACCTTGTGTCCACTGTTGTGTGTGGGATTGGTTACACCTTGTGTCCACTGTTGTGTGCGGGATTGGTTACACCATGTGTCCACTGCTTGTGTGGGATTGGTTACACCATGTGTCCACTGTTGTGTGTGTGGGATTGGTTACACCTTGTGTCCACTGTTGTGTGTTGAATTGGTTACACCTTGTGTCCACTGTTGTGTGTGGGATTGGTCCACTGTTGTGTGCGGGATTGGTTACACCTTGTGTCCACTGTTGTGTGTTGGATTGGTTACACCTTGTGTCCACTGTTGTGTGTGGGATTGGTTACATCTTGTGTCCACTGTTGTGTGTGGGATTGGTCCACTGTTGTGTGTTGGATTGGTTACACCTTGTGTCAACTGTTGTGTGTGGGATTGGTCCACTGTTGTGTGTTGGATTGGTTACACCTTGTGTCCACTGTTGTGTCTGGGATTGGTCCACTGTTGTGTGCAGGATTGGTTACACCTTGTGTCCACTGTTGTGTGTGGGATTGGCCCACTGTTGTTTGTTGGATTGGTTACACCCTGTGTCCACTGTTGTGTGTGGGATTGGTCCACTGTTGTGTGTTGGATTGGTTACACCTTGTGTCAACTGTTGTGTGTGGGATTGGTCCGCTGTTGTGTGTGGGATTGGTTAGATCTTGTGTCCACTGTTGTGTGTGGGATTGGTCCACTGTTGTGTGTTGGATTGGTTACACCTTGTGTGAACTGTTGTGTGTGGGATTGGTCCACTGTTGTGTGTTGGATTGGTTACACCTTGTGTCCACTGTTGTGTGTGGGATTGGTCCACTGTTGTGTGCAGGATCGGTTACACCTTGTGTCCACTGTTGTGTGTGGGATTGTTCCACTGTTGTGTGTTGGATTGGTTACACCTTGTGTCCACTGTTGTGTGTGGGATTGGTCCACTGTTGTGTGTTGGATTGGTTACACCTTGTGTCCACTGTTGTGTGTTGGATTGGTCCACTGTTGTGTGCGGGATTGGTTACACCATGTGTCCATTGTTGGGTGTGTTGGATTGGTTACACCTTTTGTCCGCTGTTGTGTGTGGGATTGGTTACACCATGTGTCCACTGTTGTGTGTGTTGGATTGGTTACACCTTGTGTCCACTGTTGTGTGTGGGATTGGTCCACTGTTGTGTGTTGGATTGGTTACACCTTGTGTCCACTGTTGTGTGTTGGATTGGTTACACCTAGTGTCCACTGTTGTGTGTGGGATTGGTCCACTGTTGTGTGCGGGATTGGTTACACCATGTGTCCACTGTTTTGTGTGGGATTGGTCCACTGTTGTGTGCGAGATTAGTTACACCATGTGTCCAATGTTGTGTGCGGGATTGTTTACACCATGTGTCCACTGTTGTGTGCCGGATTGGTTACACGATGTGTCCACTGTTGTGTGTGATTGGTTACACCTTGTGTCCACTGTTGTGTGCGGAATTGGTTACACCATGTGTCCACTGTTGTGTGCGGGTTTGGTTACACCTTGTGTCCACTGTTGTGTGTGGGATTGATTACACCATGTGTCCACTGTTGTGTGTGGGAGATTGGTTACACCATGTGTCCACTGTTGTGTGCGTGATTGGTTACACCATGTGTCCACTGTTGTGTGCGGAATTGGTTACACAATGTGTCCACTGTTGTGTGCGGGATTGGTTACACCATGTGTCCACTGTTGTGTGCGGGATTGGTTACACCATGTGTCCACTGTTGTGTGCGGGATTGGTTACACCTTGTGTCCACTGTTGTGTGCGGGATTGATTACACCATGTGTCCACTGTTGTGTGCGGGATTGGTTACACCTTGTGTCCACTGTTGTGTGCGGGATTGGTTACACCATGTGTCCACTGCTTGTGTGGGATTGGTTACACTATGTGTCCACTGTTGTGTATGAGATTGGTTACACCATGTGTCCACTGTTGTGTGTGTTGGATTGGTTACACCTTGTGTCCACTGTTGTGTGTGGGATTGGTTACACCATGTGTCCACTTTTGTATTACTCTTTTTGTTAGTGTTTTGTTTGTCGTTAGAAATACTTACGGCAGTACAAAATGTAGTTATATTATCACTTGTGATATAAGCAGGAGTTGCACTGACAATGGTGTATTATGAGGTATTCAAACATGTTGTGTACAATTCAGACTTTTATTAGGATACAAAGCAGACAACATTCAAATATTAGTTATGCCTTATCTTTGTGAGTCGAATTAAATTCAGTAATTTAAAAATACTCAATATGGGTAAATACCATCTTTTTTCACACTGGCATCATTAAACAAACTTCTACTATGCTATATCCATATATTATATAATACTCTTTTCTCTGGTTAATGGAGGTAAATAAATAACTCGTTTAAATATTAGAGTAGTCCCGAAATGGATAGTAATAATTGACTTTTGAACTGTATATAGGCCCCTTGTGTTGCTAAATAGAAATATGACTAACGTTCGAAAGTTTACGAATTTCTTAGTGTAATAATTAAAGTTACGAAAAAGAAGTCCAGGAAATTCATTTAGTGTTCTGCTTAAATTACTTTACGAAGGTTCGTAGGCATTTTAAATAATATTCTTTTTAAAATTTGCAAAAATACTACGCCAATGACACGTTCCAAGGTGTCACATTTTGTTCGTCTAAACAATCTTACGAAGTGGAAGCGTCCCTGGTGTATAATGTATTATACACAGAAATCTTTATATTTTTGTTATTATATTTACTTGTACATTCCGTCCTGACAGCAGACTCTATACAACGAGCAGCAATGCTGACTTCGTGCAACTGAGAGGGCGTGTTCACGCTAGTTTTTTTTTCATAAAATCGAAATCAAATTAGACAATGAAACACTTAAAACAAACGACGTTTGCCTGCTAGTTCGAACGACGTCGTATTTTACGTTAGTATATTGTATGGCGTTTTTTACGTCGCCCGAAATGACAAGCAAACGTCGTGTTTTTTTAGTGTTTAAATTTAAATTTAAATTTAAATTCAAATGTACGAAAATAAAATCAAGAAATTGTACCTGAACGTTTACGCACAATCAAGTGTGAATGTCAAAATTTGTTGTTTTAACTCCGCTTTTAATCGACACCTGCGTAATGATAAGGTATAAAGGTAATACAAATAGTACTTTATCTGCATAAAAGTTATATCTTATCAAAGAAATAAAATAAGTCATTTAATATTATTATAGTAAACAATTTTGAATCAATATTGATTATTTTACAAGGGAAAAACGGCAAAAATCGTCCGAAAATACGTATCACCAGGGGGGCGCTGTTAACGAGAAACTGCGGTACTATATTAAAAAACCAACAAAGCTTAAACGAAATCTGAGACTTCATAGATTAATTATAGATTATTGCTTAATTACGCAAAATGTCAAAAAATTTGATATGAACGCCGCGAACTACCTTAAGTACCACCAAAAGGGCAGTATGGACAAATTACAATCGGTACCATAAATTCAGTAGTGGAAATAATCTTCAAAAATGATATATTATATGCATTTAATAAATAAGTTATTTTAATAATATCCTGATTTGGCAATCTCCCAAACCTACGGTGTCCCGCCGGGGCCATAGCGGAATATTTATTAAGTAAAGTAAAAAACAACGAAACACCGAAACAACGATGGTGAAAAGTCGAAACTACGATAGTGAAAAGTTGAAACAACGATGGTGAAAAGTTGAAACTACGATAGTGAAAAGTTGAAACTACGATAGTGAAAAGTTGAAACAACATTGGTGAAAAGTCGGAACTACGATAGTGAAAAGTTGGAACTACGATAGTGAAAAGTCGAGACTACGATGGTGAAAAGTTGGAACTACGATAGTGAAAAGTCGAGACTACGATGGTGAAAAGTTGGAACTACGATAGTGAAAAGTCGAGACTACGATGTTGAAAAGTTGAAACTACGGTAGTAAAAACTTAAAACTACGATAGTGAAAAATCGAAACTACGATTGTGAAAAGTTGAAACTACGATAGTGAAAAGTTGAAACTACGATAGTGATAAGTCGAAATAATGAAGCATCGAGACTACTTTCGACTTTTCAACATCGTAGTTTCGTTGTCTCGTTATTTTGACTTTTCACTATCGTAGTTTCAACTTTTTACGATAGATGTTTCAACTTTTTTCATCGTAGTTTCGACTTTTCACAGTCGTTGTTTCGACTCCTTTCACCATCGTAGTTTCGTTGTTTTGACTTAATTAATAGATATGCTGCGATAGTCCTAATGGGACACTGTACAAACCATCACATAAATGTGATGAAACTAAATGTTCGATAGCATTTCCGTTGATGGTCCGATCACAAGAAATATTGACAACAAAAGTAAGTCGTCTTCAGTGTTTCCGTATTTTTCTTGTGTTATTTAAGAAAATGAAAAATCGGGGAATGTTGTACGTTGTTTTTATGAATACCCTGTTCAAGCATACGTGTTCTTTTCAGACACAATGGTTGGTCTGTTATCACTTCTGAAAAACGAAACAGCCGTGGCAAATTTTGTCAATTTCAGCATAACGGGTGATTACTAAGTGGTTTAACAACCTGTTCAACTGTTGTCCCAAGGATTGTAACTTAAATTGGCTTTAATTAAATTGCTTTTTTTTATATGCCGAGAAGTTCTTTTATCAAAGAACACCACATGCACTTCATTTTCGAGATCAAATTGATTATAGACACGGTGTTATGGTTCGGAAATATGTGTGATGGTTCTGTGAGGCATGTTATGGTTCGGCTGCATTGAAACCCTTTTCCCATTTATATCATTTAAAGTCTAATCAATGGACAAAAATAAAACTCATTCTTATGTTGATTTCACACTTTTACACATGTTTTAGACAAAAATAAGGCAGATCAAAGTTACTATGGGCTGTTCTAGGCATAGTACCACCATTGCAGAAAGGAAGTGCTTCCTAGGGGTAGTCGCATGATGGCGGTTATAAATAATCCTCATTTCTTCTTCTTTAAAAATGCATTTTCCTGATTTCAATGCTCATTTTTTATTTGAATGGCATTATTGATGTATTTTGAACATTTTGATAGCATTGTCATGTTTGAATTGTGAATTTAGAAAAAAAATGATTCTTGGAAATTGTGGTATGACTACATGATTTCGGAAGTCTACTTTTATATTTTGATAGTGCAGAGGTTGACAAACAGTAAAATGTAGTTTTCACTTCTTTCGTTTGGGATTCTCTATGAATGAAAAGCCTTCAAACTTTTATTATTTGTCAGTGTTGATAAAGTCGGTGGTGTCTTTAAAGAATTGTCAGTATTAATAAATTCGGGGTGTCTTCAAAGTGTTTTGTTAGTATTAATAAAGTCGGGGGTGTCTACAAAGTATTGTCAGTATTAATGTCTTCAAAGTATTGTCAGTATTTATAAAGTCGGGGGTGTCTACAAAGTATTGCCAGTATTAATAAAGTCGGGAATGTCTTCAAAGTGTTGTCAGTGTTAATAAAGTCGGGGGTGTCTTCAAAGTATTGTCAGTATTAATAAAGTCGGTGGTGTCTTCAAGGTGTTGTCAGTGTTAATAAAGTCGGGGTGTCTTTAAATAAATGTCAGTATTAATAAAGTCGGGGTTGTCTTCAAAGTGTTTTGTTAGTATTAATAAAGTCGGGGGTGTCTTCAAAGTATTGTCAGTATTAATAAAGTCGGGGTTGTCTTCAAAGTGTTTTGTTAGTATTGTTAAAGTCGGGGTGTCTTCAAAGTGTTTTGTTAGTATTAATAAAGTCGGGGTGTCTTCAAAGTATTGTCAGTATTAATAAAGTCGGTGGTGTCTTCAAAGTATTGTCAGTATTAATATAGTCGGGGTGTCTACAAAGTATTGTCAGTATTAATAAAGTCGGGAGTGTCTTCAAGGTATTGTCAGTATTAATAAAGTCGGAGGTGTCTACAAAGTATTGTCAGTATTAATAAAGTCGGGAATGTCTTCAAAGTATTGTCAGTATTAATAAAGTGGGGTTGTCTTCAAAGTATTGTCAGTATTAATAAGGTCGGTGGTGTCTTCAAAGTATTGTCAGTATTAATATAGTCGGGGGTGTCTACAAAGTATTGTCAGTATTAATAAAGTCGGGAGTGTCTTCAAAGTATTGTCAGTATTAATAAAGTCGGAGGTGTCTACAAAGTATTGTCAGTATTAATAAAGTCGGGAATGTCTTCAAAGTATTGTCAGTATTAATAAAGTCGGGGTGTCTTCAAAGTATTGTCAGTATTAATTAAGTCGGGATTGTCTTCAAAGTATTGTCAGTATTAATAAAGTCGGTGGTGTCTTCAAAGTATTGTCAGTATTAATAAAGTCGGTGGTGTCTTTAAAGTATTGTCAGTATTAATAAAGTCGGGAATGTCTTCAAAGAATTGTCAGTATTAATAAAGTCGGGAGTACCTTCAAAGTATTGTCAGTATTAATAAAGTCGGGGGTGTCTACAAAGTATTGTCAGTATTAATAAAGACGGGAATGTCTTCAAAGTATTGTCCGTATTAATAAAATCCGGAGTGTCTTCAAAGTATTGTCAGTATTAATAAAGTCGGTGGTGTCTTCAAAGTATTGTCAGTATTGATTAAGTCGGGAATGTCTTCAAAGTATTGTCAGTATTAATTAAGTCGGGAATGTCTTCAAAGTATTGTCAGTATTAATTAAGTCGGGATTGTCTTCAAAGTATTGTCAGTATTAATAAAGTCGGTGGTGTCTTCAAAGTATTGTCAGTATTAATAAAGTCGGTGGAATAAAGTCAGGGTGTCTTCAAAGTATTGTCAGTGTTGATAAAGTCGGTGGAATAAAGTCGGAGGTGTCTTCAAAGTATTGTCAGTATTTATAAAGTTGGGGGTGTCTTCAAAGTATTGTCAATATTAATAAAGTCGGGGGTGTCTTCAAAGTATTGTCAGTATTAATAAAGTCGGGGTGTCTTCAAAGAATTGTCAGTATTTATAAAGTCGGGGTGTATTCAAAGTATTGTCAATATCAATAAAGTCATTAATGTCATCAAAGTATTGTCAGTATTAATAAAGTCTGGGGTGTCTTCAAAGTATTGTCAGTATTAATAAAGTCGGGTGTGTGTTCAAAATATTGTCAGTATTAATAAAGTTGGGGGTGTCTTCAAAGTATTGGCAGTATTAATAAAGTCGGTGGTGTCTTGAATTTATTGTCAGTATTAATAAAGTCGGGAGTGTCTTCAAAGTATTGTCAGTATTAATAAAGTCGGGGGTGTCAGTATTGTCAGTATTAATAAAGTCGGTGGTGTAACACTTGTTTTGATATATGAGTGAAATCGTTAAAATGTTGTTGAAATTGTTGTTTCTTCGTCATCGTACCGATAACAACAGATTCAGTAAATTCCGTGTGTATTTCAACAACTAGGACTCCTTGAACAGGACACTTAGCACTGGTTTTACGCAGGAGAACATCGAGCGTGATTTGATCAAGTTGTAAGAACTTGTTTCACAATCGATGAGAAATAAATACGTTTAAAAATAATCAAAATGTTAGAAAAATTGCTTATTGATCAAGAAAAAAGAACAGAAATTGAATTGGCTGATTGACAACGTCACTGACATTGTTGCTTTAAACAGAAACAAAATCTGCTGAATAAAAAGTGGAACCGCAGAGGTTGCTGGTTCAATCTCCAGCTCGAACGATGCCTCTAAGAAAAATAACACCACCCAGTTCTACCTAGAAAGCGGGATCGAAAACAATTCAAATAAGCATTAAGCTTCTTCGCAATCGAAAATAAATTGAGTTCCTTTAAAATATACCGTTTAAATTTAGTAGCCTCAAGGATAAAGTAAGTGTTACGACCCCTAACTTACACGCCTAAAAAAGTATCATTACAACAAGCAGCTTTCTGTCTGGGGAGCGCATCAAGTATTATTACAACAAGCAGCTTTCTGTCTGGGGAGCGCATCAAGTATTATTACAACAAGCAGCTTTCTGTCTGGGGAGCGCATCAAGTATTATTACAACAAGCAGCTTTCTGTCTGGGGAGCGCATCAAGTATTATTACAACAAGCAGTTTTCTGTCTGGGGAGCGCATCAAGTATTATTACAACAAGCAGCTTTCTGTCTGGGGAGCGCATCAAGTATCATTACAACAAGCAGCTTTCTGTCTGGGGAGCGCATCAAGTATCATTACAACAAGCAGTTTTCTGTCTGGGGAGCGCATCAAGTATCATTACAACAAGCAGTTTTCTGTCTGGGGAGCGCATCAAGTATTATTACAACAAGCAGTTTTCTGTCTGGGGAGCGCATCAAGTATTATTACAACAAGCAGCTTTATGTCTGGGGAGCGCATCTAGTATCATTACAACAAGCAGCTTTCTGTCTGGGGAGCGCATCAAGTATTATTACAACAAGCAGTTTTCTGTCTGGGGAGCGCATCAAGTATTATTACAACAAGCAGCTTTCTGTCTGGGGAGCGCATCAAGTATCATTACAACAAGCAGCTTTCTGTCTGGGGAGCGCATCAAGTATCATTACAACAAGCAGCTTTCTGTCTGGGGAGCGCATCAAGTATTATTACAACAAGCAGTTTTCTGTCTGGGGAGCGCATCAAGTATCATTACAACAAGCAGCTTTATGTCTGGGGAGCGCATCAAGTATTATTACAACAAGCAGCTTTCTGTCTGGGGAGCGCATCAAGTATCATTTCAACAAGCAGCTTTCTGTCTGGGGAGCGCATCAAGTATCATTACAACAAGCAGCTTTATGTCTGGGGAGCGCATCAAGTATCATTACAACAAGCAGCTTTCTGTCTGGGGAGCGCATCAAGTATTATTACAACAAGCAGCTTTCTGTCTGGGGAGCGCATCAAGTATTATTACAACAAGCAGTTTTCTGTCTGGGGAGCGCATCAAGTATCATTACAACAAGCAGTTTTCTGTCTGGGGAGCTCATCAAGTATCATTACAACAAGCAGCTGGGGAGCGCATCAAGGTCGTGAAGTTCTTGTTTAATTTCAGGATGGTATCTGTGGAATCACAAGAGATAAACTGTTAGTAACTGCCATTGACTTTGGCACCACATATGATGCTAAAAATAATCAGCGTTTCTCTCTCTCGAGATAAAAAATTTTTATTTTATAGATAATAGTATTCTGCATATGATTACTATATGTATTACCTATACTGATTCTCGGTGACATGGTTAATTGACTATGAAAGCACAAGAAGATAGATACAAGTTTCATCTGGCGACAGTCGGAACCGGCTAGCTCAGTTGGCATCCCGTCTGACTTTCAATCCGTAGTTTGACCACGGTCTCCCACCTCTGAATAAACGGGGAAGTGGTCAGTGACTGGCAGGGATATGGCGTATCTAGTACTGGTTAACAGTTTAGAGGATATAGAAGATGATTAAATGCGCCGACCGCCGTTATATAATAACTGAAATACTGTTGGCAAAAGGCGACTTCTTCATATTAAAATTTACTGGACCCTCTCATACGACCGAACGTGATGGGTTGAACTTAAAGTGATTGTTTCTTAAATAACATTACCTAAGTATCTTTTTACTGTATGAATTATTTGATAATAAATTAAATTAATTTTTAAAACAAGATATATACAAATTAAATGTATTGTTAATCGTTCAGGTACGGCGGTCAGCACGTGTCTCTGAAGGCGCCGACAACAGTTCTCATCCAACCAGACGGGCTCAACTTGGAAGCATTCGGTTACGATGCTGAGAATCGATACGCGGAGCTGGCTGCCGACAACATGCATAATGAATATTACTACTTCAAACATTTCAAAATGATGGTACGTTGTTTTAGTCTTGAAAATAGAATGCGTTTTTATTTTTCTGTGTCCCTAGCGATGATTTAGTTATTTCTTCCAGCTTGAAACCAGTTTATTTTGTCATACAATGTCCAACAACCACCTACCATTAACATTGTAGCTAATGTTAACGTTTTATACCGACAATATGTTATTCTTAAAAATGAATAGCCATTATACATTAAGTAACTTATTAAAGATATGTTTGTGTACGAAATAATATTCCGTTCTCTGTTATCATGTATATACGTTGATTATATACAAAGAACCAAACACAGTATATGATATATGATACACAAAATGAACTATGAATGTTTTTTTTTAAAACAATACACAGTACAAACAAGTATCAAACCAAGTTATACATTTGTTTTGGATAGTTTTTAATAAAAAAAATCGAGTTATTTTAAAAAAAAAGCACACAAACTCGTCTTGCACAGGCAATGGTCGTAATAAAAAAGAAAGAGAAAAACACTGTTTATTCGATATTTTTATAAAGGATGACGGAAACTATTTCTTTATTTTATTTTTCACTGAATCCTTTCATTCTAAGCTTACTGAATAGAAACTTTTTTTCACCGCGATACACAGGGTCTCACAAGGGACATTACTCTGGAGGACGACAAGGGGCTCAATCTACCCGCAAAGACGGTATTCTCCCTTGCCATACGGTATTTTTAAAGACGACTTGTGAGCGACATGTGCCAGCCGTCTGACCAATGTTAACCTTGACGACGGAGAAATCCACTGGGTGTTGGCCGTACCCGCCATATGGAATGACGCTGCCAAACAGTTCATGAGAGAGGCTGCTGTGGAGGTAAGGCAGGATTAGAACAAAAACAACAACACCTCAGCGGAGTTTCAAACGTAGAACTCCCGTACGCTTAGTCAATTTTTTACTATAGTCGGCAAGAATGTTGACTTAATCAGCATAAGTTACGTAAATTTAAACTCTGTTTGCATGTCCGCTACTGAGATATGTCTGGTTAAATGTGTAAAACTTTAAATCAGCCATTCTGAAAACGATAGCTGTGACATCTCACAAAGCAAAAGTAAAACATAAATGTTTGTAATTTATTGTGACTGCAATAAGACCTAAAATAAAACAAGTATTAGTTACACTATCAACCAAATTACACCATGTTTCAACTAAAATTATTATTTCTCGAGTCAAGGAGCTCTCTCAGTGTTGAGGTTATACGCTATCCGCGGAATAACGCTTAAGCCGGTGCTTGGGCCGTGGTGGGTGTTGCGTATTCCGTTACCTCTCATGTACAGGCTCAAGACACTGACTGACTGTGCTATTGTCTTCTTTTGTATGTGTTCTGTGATTGCAATGTTTCCTCCTATCATATATTCCATATTATATAACCAATGATTTTATGTAAATCCTGTGATCAGCAATCAACCAGAATACAAGTAAAATACTATGTTTTAAAAGTTGATAGAATATTAGTTATCTAATGTGAAGCTGTCTTGTACTATTTTAAAAATATCTTGAGTAACCACAGACAATATAAGAATGATAAAACAGACTGTTAAACGCTATGATAAGAAAATACATAATGATGTCGATGTTTATTTCCCACCCAAGGCTGGAATACAGACGTGTAACCTGACGATCGCGCTGGAGCCCGAAGCTGATTCACTCTTCTGCAGGCTGCTGCCCGTGGAAAGACTTGTAAACGGGGAGGGGAACGACTCCAGAATAACAGCATTCCAGCCGGGATCAAAGTACATGGTTCTTGATGCAGGAGGTATATCCCTACATTTAATTTTAGCTCGATTATTTAAACATCAAGTCGATATATTAGGTCCATAAAAAATAGATGAAGAATAGGACTTGTAAAATATTTAAAGAGGCATTGGCTATAAAACGACGTAGGCCCGACAGTGTCATCATTTCATATGTAATATAAAGCAAAGGGAACATTCCATTTCTTTGTCTGTACTCTATGTCTGGTATTTCCTTCAGGAGGGACAGTGGATATCACTGTTCACCAAGTGATGGAAGGCGGTCAATTGAAGGAGTTACACAAGGCTAGCGGGGAGCCTGGGATGGTACCAGGGATGACAGGAGTTACACAAGGCTAGCGGGGAAGCCTGGGGTGGTACCAGGGTTGACAGGAGTTACACAAGGCAAGCGGGGAGCCTGGGGTGGTACCATGGTTGACAGGAGTTACACAAAGCTAGCGGGGAAGCCTGGGTGGTACCAGGGTTGACAGGAGTTACACAAGGCTACCGGGGAAGCCTGGGGTGGTACCAGGGTTGACAGGAGTTACACAAGGCTAGCGGGGAAGCCTGGGGTGGTACCAGGGTTGACAGGAGTTACACAAGGCTAGCGGGGAAGCCTGGGGTGGTACCAGGGTTGACATGAGTTACACAAGGCTAGCGGGGAAGCCTGGGGTGGTACCAGGGTTGACAGGAGTTACACAATGCTAGCGGGGAGCCTGGGGTGGTACCAGGGTTGACAGGAGTTACACAAGGCTAGCGGGGAGCCTGGGGTGGACCAGGGTTGACAGGAGTTACACAAGGCTAGCGAGGAGCCTGGGGTGGTACCAGGGTTGACAGGAGTTACACAAGGCTAGCGGGGAGGCCTGGGGTGGTACCAGGGTTGACAGGAGTTACACAAGGCTAGCGGGGAGCCTGGGGTGGTACCAGGGTTGACAGGAGTTACACAAGGCTAGCGGGGAGCCTGGGGTGGTACCAGGGTTGACAGGAGTTACACAAGGCTAGCGGGGAGCCTGGGGTGGTACCAGGGTTGACAGGAGTAACACAAGGCTAGCGGGGAGCCTGGGGTGGTACCAGGGTTGACAGGAGTTACACAAGGCTAGCGGGGAGCCTGGGGTGGTACCAGGGTTGACAGGAGTTACACAAGGCTAGCGGGGAGCCTGGGGTGGTACCAGGGTTGACAGGAGTTACACAAGGCTAGCGGGGAATCTGGGTGGTACCAGGGTTGACAGGAGTTACACAAGGCTAGCGGGGAGTCTGGGGTGGTACCAGGGTTGACAGGAGTTACACAAGGCTAGCGGGGAGCCTGGGATGGTACCAGGGTTGATAGGAGTTACACAAAGTTAGCGGGGAAGCCTGGGTGGTACCAGGGTTGACAGGAGTAACACAAGGCTAGCGGGAAAGCCTGGGGTGGTACCAGGGTTGACAGGAGTTACACAAGGCTAGCGGGGAGCCTGGGGTGGTACCAGGGTTGACAGGAGTTACACAAGGCTAGCGGGGAGCCTGGGGTGGTACCAGGGTTGACAGGAGTTACACAAGGCTAGCGGGGATCTTGGGGTGGTACCAGGGTTGACAGGAGTTTCACAAGGCTAGCGGGGAGCCTGGGGTGGTACCAGGGTTGACGAATCGTTTCGACAATTGCTGTTCAAGATTTTTGGACTACGGTTTTACGGAGATTTCAACGCGAATTCACTGACGACTATTTGGATATGTTCAGAGAATTTGAATCAAGAAGAGAGATATTGGACAAAAAAAGGAGTCAAAAATAACCATTAGAATTCCAACAGGTCTAAAAGAAGTATATGTTGAAGAAACAGATAAGGATTTGAAATAGTCGCTACAGCAGACAAATTTTGCTGGGAACGTGTCTCAAACGGGTGACAAACTAAGGATTTACCCATATGTTTGTAAAGATTTGTTTCAAGAAGCTGCTGATAGTGTTGTCGAGCATGTAAACTCACTGTTAAATAAATCAGACACTCATGGAACACAGGCGATTCTTATGGTTGGTGGATTTTCTGAATCACCGATGCTTCAACATGCTGTAAAATCAAACTTTCCTCGGAAGAAGGTGATAATACCGGAAGAGGCTGGGCTTGTAGTTCTGAAGGGGGCGGTCGTTTTCGGGCATAATCCCGTCTGTATCGCGGAACGTGTTTGTAAATATACTTATGGTATAGGTATGACCGGCGAATTTCAAGAAGGAACACACGATCGCAACAACCGCTTTGAACCGAAGGGAAATGGCATTGTAGCGACGTATTTGACAAGCATGTTCAGGTTAGTCAAACTGTGAAGTATGGTGAGCCGCAGGCTGCTAGGATATATTGTCCACTGACTGAAACACAGACTGTAGTTAAGTTCCCTATTTATGCGTCAAGTTCTTCTTCACCGAAATATATAACCGAGCCTGGGAGCAGTTTGCTCGGCTCTGTTACCGCGCAAGTTCTCGACATGACAGTGCTGCGTTGTGAACGCACCATGACAGTAGCCTTCACATTTAGTGGCACTGAAATAGAAGTGAAAGCTACATAGAAACGTACTGGCAATGTAACAAATGCAACAGTTAATTTTCTTGGTTAGTCGTGTTAACTGTCAATTGATGTTGCCGAAAACAACTGGTGTAATTGGCATTGTAATGCTTATTTTTTCAATAGAATGGTATGAACACTTTTGCAATTACATGTACTACTAAGTGTGATGATATGGATTACTCGCCATTACAGTTCAATAACATTAGCTGTTTCTTGTTTTTGGAATATTGTGCTCCAAAATAGAATACAGATGTAGCCGTTGATAGTGTGTGTGAGGGGTGTTATGTATTTCATAACCACTGTTGAACAGACTAGAATTAGAGTTGAGTTATTTTAACTCTTAGTTGCGTCCAATGTATCCGTTTACCAGATGTTATGTAATTAATGTGCTCTTGGATATCATTAAAGCACTATCCATTCAATCAACGGTATATATTTGCCTTCATGATGTAACTCCTTTAATGCCCTTATATAAAATGTGTCCGTTGATATTCACTTGAATGCATACGGTAATTTTACGTCTGGATAAAATTCAAAAATGAAATCAGTATTATTGAGATAGAGGCGTGATTTTGCTGTGTCGCTCCTCCTGAGTGGAACCAGTACTATGTGAATAATGTGTCGCTCTTCCGGAGTGGAACCAGTACTATGTGGATATTGTGTCGCTCTTCCTGGGTGGAACCAGTACTATGTGGATAATGTGTCGCTCTTCCGGAGTGGAACCAGTACTATGTGGATATTGTGTCGCTCTTCCTGGGTGGAACCAGTACTATGTGGATAATGTGTCGCTCTTCCAGAGTGGAACCAGTACTATGTGGATAATGTGTCACTTTTCCAGAGTGGAACCAGTACTATGTGCATAATGTGTCGCTCTTCCTGAGTGGAACCAGTACTATGTGGATAATGTGTCGCTGTTCGAGAGAGGAACCAGTACTATGTAGATAATATGTCGTTCTTCCTGAGTGGAACAAGTACTATGTGGATAATGTGTCGCTGTTCGAGAGAGGAACCAGTATATGTGGATAATGTGTCGTTCTTCCTGAGTGGAACCAGTACTATGTGGATAATATGTCGTTCTTCCTGAGTGGAACCAGTACTATGTGGATAATGTGTCGTTCTTCCTGAGTGGAACCAGTACTATGTGGATAATGTGTCGTTCTTCCTGAGTGGAACCAGTACTATGTGGATAATATGTCGTTCTTCCTGAGAGGAACCAGTATATGTGGAAAATGTGTCGTTCTTCCTGAGTGGAACCAGTACTATGTGGATAATATGCCAATCATCCTGAGTGGAACCAGTACTATGTGGATAATATGTCGTTCTTCCTGAGTTGAACCAGTACTATGTGGATAATGTGTCGCTGTTCGAGAGAGGAACCTGTACTATATGGATAATATGTCGTTCTTCCTGAGTGGAACCAGTACTATGTGGATAATGTGTCGCTCTTCCTGAGTGGAACCAGTACTATGTGGATAATATGTCGTTCTTCCTGAGTGGAAACAGTACTTTGTGGATAATGTGTCGTTCTTCCTGAGAGGAACCAGTATATGTGGATAATGTGTCGTTCTTCCTGAGAGGAACCAGTATATGTGGATAATGTGTCGCTCTTCCTGAGTGGAACCAGTACTATGTTGATAATGTGTCGCTCTTCCTGAGTGGAACCAGTACTATGTGGATCATTTGTCGCTCTTCCAGAGTGGAACCAGTACTATGTGGATAATGTGTCGTTCTTCCTGAGTGGAACCAGTACTATGTGGAAAATGTGTCGCTCTTCCTGAGTGGAACCAGTACTATATGGATAATGTGTCGCTCTTCCTGAATGGAACCAGAACTATGTGGATAATATGTCGCTCTTCCAGAGTGGAACCAGTACTATGTGGATAATGTGTCGCTCTGCCAGAGTGGAACCAGTACTATGTGGATAATGTGTCGCTCTTCCAGAGTGGAACCAGTACTATGTGGATAACGTGTCGCTCTTTCGGAGTGGAACCAGTACTATGTGGATAATATGTCGCTCTTCCAGAGTGGAACCAGTACTATGTGGATAATGTGTCGCTCTTCCGGAGTGGAACCAGTACTATGTGGATAATATGTCGTTCTTCCTGAGTGGAACCAGTACTATGTGGATAATGTGTCGCTCTTCCGGAGTGGAACCAGTACTATGTGGATAATGTGTCGCTCTTCCGGAGTGGAACCAGTACTATGTGGATAATATGTCGTTCTTCCTGAGTGGAACCAGTACTATGTGGATAATATGTCGTTCTTCCTGAGTGGAACTAGTACTATGTGGATAATGTGTTGCTCTTCCAGAGTGGAACCAGTACTATGTGGATAATGTGTCGCTTTTCCAGAGTGGAACCAGTACTATGTGGATAACGTGTCGCTCTTTCGGAATGGAACCAGTACTATGTGGATAATGTGTCGCTCCTCCTGAGTAGAACCAGTACTATGTGGATAATGTGTCACTCCTCCTGAGTGGAACCAGTACTATGTGGATAATGTGTCGCTCCTCCTGAGTGGAACCAGTACTATGTGGATAATGTGTCGCTCCTCCTGAGTGGAACCAGTACTATGTGGATAATGTGTCGCTCCTCCTGAGTGGAACCAGTACTATGTGGATAATATGTCGTTCTTCCTGAGTGGAACTAGTACTATGTGGATAATGTGTTGCTCTTCCAGAGTGGAACCAGTACTATGTGGATAATGTGTCGCTTTTCCAGAGTGGAACCAGTACTATGTGGATAACGTGTCGCTCTTTCGGAATGGAACCAGTACTATGTGGATAATGTGTCGCTCCTCCTGAGTGGAACCAGTACTATGTGGATAATGTGTCACTCCTCCTGAGTGGAACCAGTACTATGTGGATAATGTGTCGCTCCTCCTGAGTGGAACCAGTACTATGTGGATAATGTGTCGCTCCTCCTGAGTGGAACCAGTACTATGTGGATAATGTGTCGCTCTTCCTAAGTGGAACCAGTACTATGTGGATAATGTGTCTTTCTCAAGAACACCGCACACCGCCGTTTATTTATTAAGTGTTTTGTTTATAAACAACACCGATTTATGAAAATGAGTTTCCAGAACTGCTCGTTTATACCGCATTGAATACGTTTAACGTCTCACTCACCAAATAATTTAATACTGTTCTACATATAGAGACACGCGCTTCTGAAACACTGAACACATTACCAATGGTTCTAAAAGTGCCTTGTTTCCATTGATTGTCCGCTGATGGTCCAAATATGCAGGGGCAAAATGGGCTTGGTCAAATTGCTTTTTCATAATAACGATGGTTTGAGGACATCCCTTCAATTTTGACAAGCTACCCATTTGTTGCTGTGTATCACTACGCATCTTTAAACTTTTATATCTTCATCCAATAGTACCCAATGCCATCCAAACTCATAAAAATGTTCTAATGTTCTCATATGTACAAAGAAATAAGACCATTTTAAGTATTTTCAACAAAATAATGCCGAACCGATTTACACAGCTCAAAGTTCTTGGGCTTACCACTACTAAGGGGAGGTAATTGGTAAGTGAGACCTTAAGGTTTTGGCTGACTTGCTGTGGATACGCTCCTTATCCGAGTCGGATACACATCTTGGCCACCGTGTTCATTTTCTTCCTGATAAACGGCAACGTCCACCCAGTAAGTAAACATGTTGTCAACGCAGTTTTCGAATTCCTGTGAAACATAGAGATGTCCCTTATACTGCGGCTCTTTAAATACACGTCCTCCTACTTAGTCATAATTTTCAAGTCTCATTGTAAAGTTTAACATCGTGTTCACCAGTATTTCAGTTAAAACATGGCTTTCGTCCTGTAACATGAAAACAGAAAAACGTGCTACAAAGCCCTAGAACTATCCTCTAAATGCCGAGAGTCAAATAATGAAACTACCAGTACCAACAGGTAGCCCACCTGTATCTACAGATGAGTCCTTTAATTGAAGTGTACTGTGGTTTCGTTTTATGTTTGCACTGGACATGGTCGACCCTCAAAGCTCAAGCGGTAGAGTGCTCTATCGGTAGTTAAACGGGGTGGCTCAGGTAAAAATCCCAGTCTAGCTTCATATATGTGAAGAACATTTATCATTTACTAGTTTTACTTGTCGGTTTTGTCTCGTGATGTTTACCACATGCATTGATCCTTTTCACAAAACTTAATGTCATGTTATTAACTAAGTGCGGTGTACAACTATCCATACGATCACCTACCTTTCACCGATAAAGCAGTTGGTTCAAGAACCGATCGCTCTAATAACTTTATGTGAGAAAGTTTGCCAGTTACTTGCAGAAGGACGTTGGTTCTACGCAGATTCATTTTGAGGTCTATATGCCATATATAATCTGAAATGTGTTGAAAATGGCGTTGCACCCCATTCAAAAATACATATACTGTCGTAGACTGAAGGAGCACCGATTCAATACAAGGCTATTATATTTATGTTTGTTTTATTTTCTATTAAGTAAAAATGATTCAATTTTAAACTGGATTTGACAGACGATAGAATCGTAGATTTTGATTCTTACTTAAAAACGGAATTTTATCTATATGGTCTGTAACGCCTGGACAAAGTGCCGATCTAGCCATTGACTAAAAGTTGCAGACCAATATTAAATCACCAAAACGTGACAAAATCGAAAATCTGAATTGGAGTGATAAACTTGAAACGAAATCCCATTATAAAATAGACAGCACTAAATACTGTTTGAAGCTTTTTTTTTAATATTTAATTTTTGCATTTGTTTAAATAGATAGCATTTTGGCTATTTAGGGTCAATGAGTATATAGTATATATAGTCATTGTATATTGGGGAAAATGTCTTTAGCCAATTTTAAAATTGTAAAAAATCTTTATATATTCCCTTTAGCGAACATACACTGCTCTAACGCTTATGGCAATACGTAAATTCCATTGTAGATGACGTTTTGTATGTTCATTATTCATTTGGTTGGCGGACTATTACGCGTTATTGCTATGAGTATTATACATACGTACATATAATACATATATAGAAGGTTTAACTGTTGTGTTTCTTTCTGAAAATGGAAATGGCATTTGAAATATTCAGATGAAAACTGTATTGATAAATTATGTATACTAACGCGCACAGCAAAATTGTAGTAACTTACATTCTTCATGTTCTTATAACAGGTAAAGTATATTCATGCATTATGTATGTGTAATTTCATTTCAACGTAATGTCTATAGACAAATAAACGGTATTAGACTTTCTACTTCTACGAAAAACAGGCACACAAGTACATGTATCTAGTCTAAGCACAGTAATCAGCTTAAAACACTTAAACCTCAAGCAAGGTAAGAATTTTATACATATATGTTTAGTCTATATGTGTTTAATTTGAATTCACTGACCATGGTAGATGCGTTTTAAATAGCTGTTTTAAATAGCAGTTACTTATGAAATGCTTTATAGTTATCTTAAATCCGGACGATGGTTGCATTTGTTCGTCCGACCTTCAAATTCAAATCGCCGTTTATGATTTGTTATTGAGGTTGCGCTGAAGCCGATTTGTAAAAGTAACTACAAGTTATGATCTGTTTGCACCCTAATGATACACTTGGGCATTCCTGTAAGACTGCCACAACTGAGGCTGCTCTCGTTTCGAAGTCTGCACAATTTGATATACACACGTTTTTTTAATTAAAATTTAGCCCCACCAATATCATTTCGTATAGCCCTCTTCAGGAATAGGGGCAGTATTAAACTGATGGGTGGACTAAGCCACACCAGAACAACAACACGACAACACGCCATACAACCTATTTGTCGTTTTGGCGTGTGTTCGTGTCGGCGCCACACCAGAACAACAACACAACACGCCATACAACCTATTTGTCGTTTTGGAGTGTTTTCGTGTCGGCGTCTTCCGGTAGAAATGCATACTCTTATTAACACGATAGATCTATGTATGTTTTAATGTCAACATGCAAGAGGGACGTTATACATCGTTAAACGGTGGAGTATACCAAGTTAGTATCCTCTGATGTTACGATAATATATCATCTGGTGTTTAAACATATATGTGGTATCTGTTCTGTTCTGTTCCCCCCCCCCCCCCTCCCCCACAACTATCATAAATCCGATGATTCCCGAGCGAATTGGCCAGAATGAATGGGCAAATAACAAGGACAAGGCTATCAACTAGTTTTCTTATCAGCACGACGGAATCATTTTAATTTACATAGCACATGAGTAAGGGTAAATAACGAATTGCGGTAATCAATATTAGAGAAGACATGAAAAGAGTAAATAAATGAAAATAGACAAGACATGACATATTTCGACATCAAAATAACATGAATTGTCCATGGCATAACAGGGCTTTTAGTCATACATCGCTGGCATACGCTATATTAAAAACAATAACTATTTGGTAAATTGTACAGCTCCAGTTAGGTTTTTATAGGAAACAAATCATGAAAATACAACAACATGGCCTCTAAAAAACATGCAAGCTTTTATTCAGAGCATACTTTTTTATTACAGCAAAATAACTAAATCACAAGCATCATGTGAACAGTGAACGTTTTAAAATATAGAGTTTTATTTCCATGGAAACAATTAGGTTCTGTTGGCAGGAATGTTTAGTACCTGTATTCCGGAATATGTAAAAAAAAATCTGATTGGTGCATTATATAACAATGTAGAGAAAGCATCAAATTTCGAAAGTTTTGCAGATGCCTGTGAATAAAACATTAAATAGGTTACGATTTTTATGTCCCCCACAAACATGTCAAATTACTTTAGGGCCAACTTGTTAACATCAGGACGGAAGCTCGAGCCAACCATGTGAGGAAAAGAGAGTAGAGGTATAAAACACTGTATAAAGAGAAAGGAAATGGGACAAATCAAGCAACAACAATCTCTCTCCCTTTCTCTCTTCCTCTCTATCTCATCTCTCATTTATTCATGTTTATCATATATCAACCCTCGTTTACTATGTAATGCAACCATTACGTATATTTTCATTGTATAGTCGAATCGATAAATGTGTTATTTTGGTTAAAATTATTTTTTAAGCCAGACTTACACATTTCGTTATGGTTATTGGCCTATAAATAGAATCTGACACTTGCTTTCAACTGAATTCATACAGGATTTCATTAAACTTGTCCAGGATAAGTGCTTTTTCCTGAATTCGTTTAATAAAATTCTGTGTGAAATGACGAGTGTCAGATCCTATCAATCTCAAACTAATTTTGAAAATGCTGGAAAATGCTGGAAAATGCCGGATATATACTTACACCCCTTGGCTATCTGCCGTGACTTACTTCTCTTGTCGAGCACCTGTCCTACCAATTAGAAACAATATCGGCATTACCGTCGTGCGGATAAAAGCAATAATGGGCACGATAGTCGTGCGGATAAAGACATTAACGGCACGACTTCATTTTTCATGTCACGTGATAATAACAAATCTTCGGATTTCTAAGATCAATCACGAATACAATTGTTTATAGGCGAGCTTTTTAAACAAGTAACAAAGTAACACGTGTTGTTGTAGATAATCGAACCGATTTCTTAAAGTTACATAGGTTTCTTACAGACTATGTACAGCTGGATAATCTCGTGAACAAAAATGTATAGGCGAGACCTCTTTAAATACTGATAGATCGAACACACGATGAAATGTGTGTGATGGATTCATATAGGTGTCAGCTCTACTTACCGTAACTAAAACTGTTTCAGTACATTATTTTTGTTCGTATTCCTGTTTTATCAGAATCATTACATTGGTGACAGAGACTTTGATTGTATTTCTTTAAATACAACACATTGTTTTAACATAGGTTCATTGGCTTTGTATCTGTCATTTACATTGAACATGCGCCTTCTATTATCTTCATGGGCGAGAATGACTCTATAGGATATTCAAGATAATGCGCATGTCTACCGGGCGTAAACACTCCAAAACAACAAATATGCCATTTGGGTTGCAGACACGACATAACGACAGAATAGGACACCAAACCGTAAACACGCCACGCACTAAAACGACAACAACACCGTCGTGTTGTCACGTGAGATCCGTCGTTTTATCGTTCTGCCTTGTTGTTATTATGTCGTGTTGGCGACCCGCCAATACCGCAAAACGACATGGCATACAACAGCCACCATAAAGATAAAGTTAACATAACAGTGTGCACTTAACATCACAATTATAATGATCTATACATATTTCTTTTATATGTGTATTTAATCAGCAGATTAAATCTAAAACAAGTACAACATTAAGTACTAAAAAACACTAACTTATGTCGTGTGATATATTTGATTGAGACTGATGACAAATCCAACCAAGAGTGATCTAACTTACTTAATTGAGTAGGTCTTATAACTGCAATACATTGTATGAAGTTTTTATCGATACATACAGTGGCTGCTGAGTTATAGATTTTCTAAGTCAAACATGGGCAATAATTTGCCAAAAAAATTATGGCAAGAGTTATTCCACTTGATTAACTTAGTTGGTTTCCATATGTAGAGTTTCAATTAAATACATTGAGTGGATGGTGTGACATGAACTTGCTGGTACTTGTACGCGCAACTTTAACCACCTTTTCTAAGACAAACAAGGGCAATACTTTGCATTATATCATGCAAGAGTTATCTAACTTAGTTATTATTGTAGGTTTGATGACTGGGAAGGCTTGTGTAAGGTTTTAAGTCAATACATACAATGGTTACTAGATGGGGACTTGCACGCAAAACTTTAACGAGATCATGTGACATGAACTTGCTGGTACTTGTACGCAAAACTTTAACCACCTTTTCTAAGTCAAACAAGGGCAATAATTTGCATTATATTCATGTAAGAGTTATTTAACTAAGTTATTGTAGTAATCAACTCATGTGAAGTAAGAACATAATTATGTACATTATATATTAGATATACGAGTATAATTCTAGCTTGGTATCATAAAGCTCCTGATGTACTTTACACAGGCCATAGTTGATGATATTGAAAGTTGATTGAAAGATTATCTTTAGTGTGGTTATATATTTGCACAGTGTTAATACACGTTATTAAACTTAATAGAATGAATGAATGAATAGGGTTTTACGGCGTACCAACACATTATAGGTTATTCGACGCCAACAGGAAGGAAGATTCCAGGTTCACTCTACATGTACAAAAGCAACAAATTAACATACATATTAAAAAAAATACATCAACAAATGAATATACAGAATGAACCTAGAACCTTGATACCTGCAGAACTGCAGAGTTTCAGTAAATTCTATCGTATTACTCAATTTGTCGCTTCTTACGACATGCATAAGCCACAGTGATCCTATTCTTGCCATCAATCATGGCTCCCAGGGGTTGATAATTTAACCACAATAGTGAACATGACAAAAAAATATAAAATGAACATGACACCCATTCGGAGGATTCCTACCCCTCTGCAGAGATCGACAGTGATTCTATTCTTAGCCGGAACCACACGGGCTTAAACTTAATAGAGCATACCCCATCATCTTAAATAAGATGTTACCCTTACACCTGCATTATTGTCAATAATTACTACCAATGTACCATTTAAAGACGATTACTATAGTTTTTCATGCGCTCCAGTTCTGCGCACAAAGGTAAGCAACTTTGTCGAGATCAGCCAGTGCCACTACATAGTATTATACTACAACTGACCCTATTTCGGGTGACACGCTCATTACGGATACGCCTGAAATTGGTCTCTTATATTATGTTCAATGTATGGAATATGCATACTGGTGTAAGATAATTGTTTATAGCAATTTAACTTAAATATTAAATATAATAAAAATCTTAATATTCATACAATTATGCTCATTTAGTATAAAAGTGTTAATTTTGCAACTGCAGTTTATTTAATGATGACATACTTTGGGAGCTATGTTTTTCTCAAATTACGCGGTAACATGTATTTTTTTATAGTGATTGTCATTAGAATAGGTATCAGAGAGTATTTTGTGAGGTTTAAAGGAAATTTTATCCATACACTATATCAAAATATTAAAAAAACGCTATATTTTTATTGCAAAATTGAAAACAATTGACAATCTGCCGAAATGATTTTGTTTTTAAAAATCATAAACAGTTAAATTCAAGCTTATAATTACTATTTCCATGACAATCATTATTATATGCATGCATCTGTGTATTAGTTTTAATTAAATACTAGATATAAACAATTTTAAATATTGTTTTTGCATTGCTTGTTAAATCTACATTTGTTCGCCAAATGTCGAGGACGGGTATGTTTATGAGGAGGTAACGGTAACATATGTTTTTTATTTCTGGTATTGCATGAACATACATTAAACTTAAATACTGAAAAGTTTCATATAATTATATCCATAGATAAAATATGATAAAAACTATAACAATCGTCTTTAAATTGTTTTCCATTTATATTTTTAAAAACACTGTCTAGCTAATTTAAAATACAGAGGAAGAACGCATCCGACATTACCTCCCTTTACTAGAGAAATATGTATACGGTATTGAAACATAATGTGGACATTAGATGTGGATAGAATATAGACATCATTCAATTATCAGTCGATGAGCATAAAAAATCGACAACACAAACTACTTTAATGGTAACCTGCATTCGATATTTGAAGTCAGTATAATGTGACTGGAGGGGGTACCATACCATGTTTCTCTGGCATGATACTCCAGCGTGACAGTGCTTAGAAAATTGTCTCAAGCAAACACCATGGCGATATAATTGAAAAAATATTGAGCTGAAAGCGACGCATTACACTATACAACAACTCATAGCGCCTAATAGCAATCCCACCTTTAGTGCTTTGAGTACTTTGATTTAAATCTAAGAGATATAACTTATAAAAACCATCGAACCAGAAAGACGAATCTATAAGCACAAATAAAGGTGATACAAATACTTCCTAAAATTCCAAACAACGGTTAAAGAGATGATACCTTAAGAAAGTGAAAGTAGCATAACAATCTTTAAAACCATCAGATATTATGTTCATCTACACTTTATACTCATACGTCCAGCAAAGTTTCATGAAGAGCGGACAATTGTTCGGACGTTCTGCTGGAAGTGTAGTTGTGGAGTGAGGTTTTGATATGTTATAAAACATCTTTTTTTTCAGAAAACAAAACAAAAACTATTTTCTTTCTAACCCTAATATCACAAACCTTGAGATCCAACCCTAATGACACTAAAAAAGAATGAAAAAAGGTGAAAAAAAAGTAAAAGAAAAATGTGAAGAAAATTAAATTAACCCCACAATGCCATTTGTACGGGTATTCGCACTTGTGGGGTGAACATTTCACCCCACAAGTACAAAAAAAACCCACAAGTCCATTCTGTACTGGCAACTCAACCCACAATTGCTGCTACACACGTACGGATAGACGGACGGACGGACGGACGGACACATTAACCCCCCTCCCGAAAAAGGGACAGTCATAAAAAAATCAAATTTTGGTCTATTGTCACAAGCCTGTTCTGCATTGGATGCTTAATGGATGTACAATATTTTCGCATCCAAAATTTTCAACTTATTGATATAAACTCAAATTTAAAATATTTAATGAAAAACATTGATACAATTACCAAGCTATTTATCATTATTAATTCTTATCATTGTTGCAAACTGAGGTTTGATAAAAAAAAAAAAGGAACATGGATTAATAATAGAAAAATACTGAGTTTTAACAATCTATGCCTTAGCTTGTATTTTTCTTGATTAACCTGACTTACAGATGTATTTTTGAAAAAGTATCTAAAACATGAAAGTTCCAGTATTTACCGTACACTGTTGTATGGCATCACTTCATTCATTATACCATCTACTACAACATGTATATGTATATGGTATCTTAGGATTGTCATCCAAGAAAGTCAAAAGTGGCCTTCGTCTCCTCTCGAGTTTCACTATGTGTTGCTCGAACTTCCAACTCGGTACCACCGAATACAAGGTCAACACACGCAGAACCTACTTGACCATGTCTGTCTCGACAGTCTACTGATAACTCACCAATACTTGTACAACCAGGATCATCGACGAATATGGGATCACTGTCTGGCGAGGCAAACAGTTTTATGGTGAATCCAGTGTTGCCTTTAGTACTGGGAACATATTCAGTTCCCGTTCCATACGCTTCACCAGGTGCAACAGACTGACCGACCTCAACCAGTTTACAAAAGGTGCCACGAACTGATAATGAACCGTCTTTTTTAACGATTTTTCTACTGTCGGGATGTTTGCCAGGAATGAACGTTGAGTACACTTTTAAACCATAAGTATACTTGCAGATTCTTGCTGTAATGACACTGTCATTGTGACCGAATATCACAGCTCCTTTCAACACTGCCAGACCAGCTTCGTGCGGTGTTATAACTCTTTTGTCAGGAAACGCCGTTTGGACGGCATGACGTAACATCAGCGACTCCGAAAATCCGCCCACCATCAGGATAGTGCTGGCTCCAGCTGCTGCTGGGTTTTTCAAGATGTTTCTCAGGTGGTCGGTTATCTTAGCAGTTGTGTTTTTGAACAAATACTTCACTACTTCTGGATCTACTCGCATTTTGTCGCCAGCAAAGGTCAGCTTCCCTGTAAGTTTTGGGTTTTCGCGAACAGAGTCTCTGATTTCACCTCCTGTTATCTCTCTGTACAGTTCATGTAATGCTATAGGAATCTTGAATGTTATTTTATTTTCCAAGTCTGGCTGAATGGTTCTCTTCTTAATTTCAAACTCCCTATGAAGATCCATGTAGTCGTCCTTGTTTTCCCTCCGAAACTTCTCCATAACTTCTGGTCCGGTGATAGTTTCAAGGAACTCAAAAAACGCTGTGTCGATTGTGGTACCGCCCCAAGGACCACCGTTAGCTTTATACAGTTCTCTAAGTGTATCGTCTGCTTGTACTTCGTGAACTGTGATGTCTACCGTCCCGCCTAAAATAAATCATCAGAGAACTGGAAACAGACACAATAATAGCTATGTGTTGTATTGATGTATATATCGTACCGGTCAGTAAATGTAAATAATGTGTCCATTGCATTATGCATTAAACTTTAAACAGTTCTGAGTAAAACCAAAACGGTAGGATCGCCAAGTTACAAACGGTAACACGACTTCTGTAGTGAAGAAGAAGTCCCTAATTTCAAAGGTGTCTTTTTTTTTTTAATTCCAACAAGGTATGGTAGATTTAATAAAACTAAATTAAATATATTCAGTTCATAAGTAAGCTATTCTATAAAGTAACAGCAGGAATATGCATTTACAAACATAACTGTAATTGTCTGTTATTTCTTACATTTATTTTAAACTGATTTTATAACTATTGAGAAAATACATCACTACAAAACAAATCAATCCAGGGTATGTTTCATACATATATCAAATGTCTGTCAGTTTACATTATGCCTCGCAATAATTATTATGCTTACAAGATAAACAAGGTTATGTTTGGTAATTTGTCCTATAATTTATGTATTTTTTGCAAATTCAGAAAAAATGTATTATTGAGGATAATCAATAATATAAACAATGTATATTCAGACAATATCCTATATTTTTCTTTTACTTTTTAAATACATTTGAAAATGAATATTAAAAAAAATAGTCCGTTAGTATAACGATGATGACGATTTAGAAGTAAAACAAGCCATACCTCCAGCATCAAGCACAAGGTATTTAGATTTGGGCCTGAAACAGCTAATTTTTTCCCGACCGTCTCCCATGATCCTCTCTACTGGAAGATATTTGCAGAACATGGACGCCGCTTCCGGTTCCAAAGCGAGTGATAAACGGTCACCAGGAATACCACACTGTTGAAAACAGCAACAAAAGAACAGCAACGTAATAGTGTAGAATTCGTTTTAAATGAAAACCATATAACTGTCTTCAGGCTATTTTAAATGGGAACCAATGCGTACACATCAACCAGATGCACCATGCTGGGTATGTACCCTAACACTGGGGTATGCAGCCTACTTAATACTGTAAGACATAATAATAATAATAATAATAATAATAATAATAATAATAATAATAATAATAATAATAATAATAATAATAATAATAAAGACTTTTATTTACGAAAGAACTCATTTGAATAAATTCAATCTTCCATGAGGCCCGCAACATATTTACAAAGTACAACATTGATCTAACATATAATCAAAATAAGTAAACAAGTAGATCTATGTGTGTGTGAGAGAGCTACCCGATTCATTAGAATTGCTAAGAATTTTTACTCCATCGTAAATATAAAGCTTTGAACTGATTTATAGAATTTGCATTTTTTATATAAGATGGAATAGAGTTCCACAAGGAAGAGCCTGAAAAAGCAAATGAATTTCGAAACATTTCAGAATTAGGCTTAGGAGAATACAACTGTAGATTAGAGGATGACCGAAGTGTGTGTGTATGAACATTAGCTGTTGGAGTAAATAAATCTTTGAAATAGGCAGGAGCCTGGTCATTAAATGACTTATATATAAGTACTGCTTTTTGAAATTTAACTCTTTCAGGAAACGTCATCCATTTAAGCTCTGTGAATAATTCAGTAGAAGGAGTATCGTAACTTTTATCGAGAATAAGTCTAGCAGCTCTCTTTTGAAACCTAACAAGTTTATCTACAAGTGAAGTATTACAATTGAATATGGTCAAATGTAAGCATTAAAAAACAACTTACGCATTGGTACAGAAAGAAATACTTTGATGCAAGATAGAAGATAAAGTAATTAATTACATTTCTTTACAACATTGTCGATTTGAGTATGCCAAGACAGCGTTTTATCAGTCATAACTCCAAGTCATCTTTCATGTATACTTATATCAATAGCTTCATCTTTGTAATGAATTAGATGAGAGTCATTACATATGCGGTTTATTTTTCTTTTGGGAGAAATATACATTACTTTAGATTTCGCTGCATTGACACGAAAACTAAAAGTTATACCCACGCGTTGGAACAGCGATACTATTAAACTTCACATAGCTCCTTTATGCTAAGTTAAAACATATGTTATTGCTTTATATATCACAAATTAGCAAAAGGGTCGGACTACAAGTTCTAACAACATTAATTAAGGCCCTTCCCGATAAAATGTTTTCGCACAAATACTGATCAAGATGAATCACAATACATTTAACATGTTTAAAGTAATAAAATATGTAAGAAATATTTGATGTAAGAAATTAAGGAGAGCGGTACGATCAACGGAAAGCTTAGTTGTCAAATCGTATGGTGGCCTTAATGAAATTCTTAACATGTTTAAATAAAGTAATATTATTATATTCTGTAAGCGAATCTTTGCCTAGTAAAACTGTATTAACATTTCCTTTATGCTTCAAGTGGCCGATGTGATAGTTTTGATAAATAATTTGTCTATCTATAATAACTAAAATATATCAACATAATAAATGAAATATGCACCTTTTCTGCAGCTTCCCTCATAAACTGTTTTGCGACATCATCCCAGATGGCGGGAACAGTCAACACCCATTTTATGTCTTCTGCTTGGATTCCATACATTCTATCCTCGCAGGACTGCATCAGGTGATCTTTTAAGTAACCAATCGCGGCAGAGAATACGTCCATAGCAGGCATTTCTTTCCCAGTTTCATCCTGTAACACCGACGTTCTATGGACGGCCTGTAGATAGAGAATACCATGTTAACTAGTTAGTTGTTGTAATATATATCTACATTATGTGACATTTGATCTCCGGTACACTACTTTTTCGTAATATTGAGAGAAAAAAAAACACGCTCGTATTTCTATATAAGCTGTATAAACAATGATAATTCTGTGAAATACAAAGTTTGGATTTGTTACGACGGCATGGTAGATGTACACTATGGAACGCCAAACACGACTTTGATGGTTTATTTACATTCTAATGTGGTCATATGACAGTCTGCTGTGGTTACTTTTCATTCTGATGTGGTCATACTACATTATAATGTAGTTCGATGTCATTCTGTTGTGGTTTGATGTCATTCTGATGTGGATGTAGTTCGATGTCATTCTGTTGTGGTTCGATGTCATTCTGTTGTGGTTCGATGTCATTCTGATGTGGTCATTTTACATTATGATGTAGTTCGATGTCATTCTGTTGTGGTTCGATGTCATTCTGTTGTGGATGTAGTTCGATGTTATTCTGATGTGGTCACTTTACATTATGTTGTAGTTCGGTGTCATTCTGTTGTGGTTTGATGTCATTCTGATGTGGTCATTTTACATTTTGATGTAGTTGGATGTCATTCTGTTGTGGTTCGATGTCATTCTGATGTGGTCATATTACATTATGATGTAGATCGATGTCATTCTGTTGTGATTCGATGCCATTCTGTTGTGGTTCGATGTCCTCCTGATGTGGTTCGATGTCATTCTGATGAAGTTCGATGTCATTCTGATGTGGTCGATGTTATTTTGTTGTGGTTCGATGTCATTCTGGTGTGGTCATATTACATTATGATGTTGTTCGATGTCATTCTGTTGTGGTTCGATGTCATTCTGATATGGTTCAATGTCATTCTGATGAAGTTCGATGTCATTCTGATGTGGTTCGATGTCATTCTGTTGTGGTTCGATGTCATTCTGATGTGGCTTGACGTCATTCTGATGTGGTTCAATGTCATTCTGATGTGGTTTGATTTCATTCTGATGTGGTTCGATGTCCTTCTGGTGTAGTTCGATGTCATTCTGATGTGGTTCAATGTCATTCTGATGTGGTTCGATGTCTTTCTGATGTACTTCGATGTCATTTTGATGTGGTTCAATGTCATTCTGATGTGGTCATTTTACATTTTGATGTAGTTGGATGTCATTCTGTTGTGGTTCGATGTCATTCTGATGTGGTCATATTACATTATGATGTAGATCGATGTCATTCTGTTGTGATTCGATGCCATTCTGTTGTGGTTCGATGTCCTCCTGATGTGGTTCGATGTCATTCTGATGAAGTTCGATGTCATTCTGATGTGGTCGATGTTATTTTGTTGTGGTTCGATGTCATTCTGGTGTGGTCATATTACATTATGATGTTGTTCGATGTCATTCTGTTGTGGTTCGATGTCATTCTGATATGGTTCAATGTCATTCTGATGAAGTTCGATGTCATTCTGATGTGGTTCGATGTCATTCTGTTGTGGTTCGATGTCATTCTGATGTGGCTTGACGTCATTCTGATGTGGTTCAATGTCATTCTGGTGTGGTGACTTTACATAATGATGTAGTTCGATATCATTCTGATGTGGTTCGATGTCATTCTGATGTGGTTCGATGTCATTCTGATGTGGTTCGATTTCATTCTGATGTGGTTCAATGTCATTCTGATGTGGTTTGATTTCATTCTGATGTGGTTCGATGTCCTTCTGGTGTAGTTCGATGTCATTCTGATGTGGTTCAATGTCATTCTGATGTGGTTCGATGTCTTTCTGATGTACTTCGATGTCATTTTGATGTGGTTCAATGTCATTCTGATGTGGTTCGATGTCATGCTGATGTGGTTCAATGTCATTCTGATGTGGTTCGATGTCTTTCTGATGTACTTCGATGTCATTTTGATGTGGTTCAATGTCATTCTGATGTGGCTTGATTTCATTCTGATGTGGTTCAATGTCATTCTGATGTGGTTTGATTTCATTCTGATGTGGTTCGATGTCCTTCTGGTGTACTTCGATGTCATTCTGATGAAGTTCGATGTCATTCTGATGTGGTTCGATGTCATGCTGATGTGGTTCAATGTCATTCTGATGTGGTTCGATGTCATTCTGATGTGGTCATTTTACAATTTGATATGGTTACATTCCATTCTGACGAGGTCACTTTTCATAATGATGTGGTAGCTTGTCATTCGGTGGTGGTAACTTGTCATTCGACTGTGTTAACTTGTCATTCGGCAGTGGTTGTTTATCATTCGTCAGTGGTAACTTATCTTTCGGCAGTGATAATTTGTTATGCGGCAGTGGTAACTTGTCATTTGGCAGTGGTACCCTGTCGTTCGGCAGTGGTTACTTGTAATTCGGCAGTGGTAACTTGTCATTCGGCAGTGGTACCCTGTCGTTCGGCAGTGGTTACTTGTAATTCGGCAGTGGTAACTTGTCATTCGGCAGTTTTAACTTTCATTCGGCAGTAGTACATTGTCATTCGGCAGTGGTTATTTGTAATTCGACAGTTGTAACTTGTCATTCGGCAGTTTTAACTTTTCATTCGGCAGTGGTTACTTGTACTTCGGCAGTGGTTGTTTTTCATTTGGCAGTTGTAACTTTTCACTCGGCAGTGCTAACTTAAAACGGTGTCACCACCAGTGGCGCTTACACCTGTATGACGTCAAAGAATCGGTGATACGGTTGTTTACAATGGCCGATTTGAGAAGCATTCTAGCTTATCTCAACCTCAGAGGTGAAATTATATAAAGATTTATAAATCAAAATGTGAATATACGTGTATCTGAATAATGAAAATAATTATATAAAGAAATAAACTTATTATTTAGAAGTTAAACTGGCACCAACAGTGGCAGCATCTCTACGTGTATGCAGAACACATCTAAATATAAGTTTACACATGTTACTGATTCATGAAATTATATTAGTAACTGCACGAAATCGGGATTAAATGTTTATATAAAAATTATCTGTGAAATATGCCGACCAATATGGGACTCGAACTTGCGACACCCGAATACTAGCAAGATGCTGTACATAGGCCCTATCGACTTAATTTGGTCACTTTCTGAACCAGTAACGGAATCAACACGTGTTGATTGTTTTTGCAATGATCTGAGGTTGTTAGTTTAGTTTAAACATATTTTATTTCAACATGAAATGGGATTGGGCTACAAGTTCTTTCAACATTAGGTTCGGCCCGTCCCCTACATTTTTTACAATGTTTACATTACATATCAAAATGACATATTTTAACATTTTTTTCTTAACCAATAATTTGAGAACAGAAAAAGGTAGGAAAGGAAAGAAAGTAATACATAGTAAAACAAACACATATCATTTATTCTTTATCATACGGTCGTCCATACGCATGCGTCCTGTGTCCACATTTCGGTAGCACCCCAATGAGAAAATCAGATTAGTAAATAAGAAAGCACAAAAATAAAAACAAAGCTTTGCAACTTAACATTTATATAAAATGGGCAAAGTAGTTAAATAATTCACAAGATCGAAGTAATATAGTACAGTTAAAAACAAGACAGGAAAACATAAATGAGATTATGCAAAGCGTTTAGTTTCTTTGATATAGTATTGTACCGCTTTGACTATAATAATATTGCTAACTTGAGATAGTCTTTCATCTCCGTATAGAAGGTGATGTGTACTTAGAGGGTGAAACGATCTTGTCGAGTTGAATAATGTTAATCTTTGGGTTCTGTATGTTGTGCATTTGAAAAAAAAAATGCTCAGCATCTTCAATATTAACACAATGTGGACATCAAGAAGCAGTTCTAATATGGTTACGGAACAAGTCATTATTTAAATTACTGCAATTATTTCTTAATCTTGCTAATATAACTGAATATTTTCTATTTCCATAATAAAAGTGTTGAGGTATTGTAATATAATTTTGTTTACTCATGGAGTATTTAAACGCAGTTAAAGAAGCGGCAGACTTAGAGTTGTTATCTAAGTGGTTCCATAATATAATTGAGGAAGGTATACATGACTTTCTCATGATTTCAGTTCTCGAAAACGGTATAGTGATGTCTCTGCTATTTCTTAGATTGAACGTTGTTCTTTCATTAACATTTGGTGGGAACAAATCAACTATTTAAGATGGAACCATGTTTTTGCTAACCTTATATATAAAGTTATATTGCTGTAATGTTCTGCGATAAGAAAGAGTTTCCCATCCACATTCTATATATAAATTTTCAATAGATACTGATCTGATTAAGCCAGTTACTATACGTGCAGCTTCATTTTGTAATTTATCGAGTGAATTCGATCATCAAATTTCACATTTTCAAAACTGTTTTGACAAAAGATGATTTTAAATTCATATCTTATACAAACAATCATTAAAACTTAATCATTAATGCCTTTATCGGATAACTCTTGTGAAATGTCTGAAATAGTCCAGTTTGAAATAGCTATTTCTCGGTGTCTTTCGGTAAATGTGTATTTCGGTTTTTCCAGTCACCGGTAAATTTCTAAAAATGCTACCTTCGAACTTGCACGCACATACTTTAACAAAATTTAGGATTTCTGCTATTGGCGCCATTTTGATATCTGTGATAAGTTGGAGAATAGACGCTAGATGGCGCATGTAATACATCACTGCTGAAAAACAAGTTACCACTGCCGAAAGACAAGTAACCACTGCCGAATGACAAGCTACCACTGCCTAATGACAAGTTATAACTGCAGAATTACAAGTAACCACTGCCTAATGACAAGTAACAACTGCCGAATGGCAAGTTACGACTGCCGCATGACAAATTATCACTGCCGAAAGACAAGTTACCACTGACGAATGATAAACAACCGCTGCCGAATGGCAGGTTACCACTGCCGAATAACAAGTAACCACTGCCAAAAGGCAAACAACCATTGCCGAATGACAAGTAACAACTGCCGAATGACAAGGTAACACAGTCGAATGACAAGTTACTACCACCAAATGACAGGTAACCACATCATAATGTAAAAAGACCACATCAGAATGGAATGTAACCACATCAAAATGTAAAATGACCACATCAGAATGACAATCGAACTTCATCAGAATGATATAGAACCACATCAGAATGATATCGAACTACATCATAATGTAACATGACCACGTCAGAATGACTTCAAACAACATCATAATGTAAAATGACTATAACAGAATGACATCGAAATACATCATAATGTAACATGACCACGTCAGAATGACTTCAAACAACATCATAATGTAAAATGACTATAACAGAATGACATCGAACTACATCATAATGTAAAATGACCACGTCAGAATGACTTCAAATAACATCATAATGTAAAATGACTATAACAGAATGACATCAAACTACATCATAATGTAAAACGACTTTAACTGAATGACATCGAACTACATCATAATGTAAAGTGACCACGTCAGAATGACATCGAACCAAATCAGAATGTCATCGAACTACATCCAAATGAAAAATGACCACATCAGAATGACATCGAACTACATCAAAATGACATTGAACTTCATCATAATGTAATATGACCACATCAGAATGACATCGAACCACAACAAAATGACATCGAACTACATCATAATGTAATATGACCACATCAGAATGACATCGAATCACAACAGAATGACATCGAACCACAACAGAATGACATCGAACTACATCATAATGTTAATCGACCACATCCAAATGAAAAGTAACCACAGTAGACTGTCATCTGACCACATCAGAATGTAAATAAACCTTGGCGTTCCATAGTACACGTCCATTTGTTGGTTCTTTAACGCTTACCAAAAATGTGACGTCATTCAACTTTTCCTGGAGCAACAGACCAATTAAAGTGCTCCAATATGATCAAATATCTATGGTGGCTGATTTCTGCCATGTCGTGTCGGCGCCCCGCCAGAACGACAACACGCCAAACTGCCTATTTGTCGCGGTGTCGTGTTGGCGACCCGTCAGAACAACAACACGACAACTGGCCTATTTGTCGTGTAGGCGTGTTTTAAGTTTATATTTACTGATCAGTAGTTCTAGTATGTGTATATAATCTAAATATGCATTAAATGATTGTTCTGGTGGCACTATATTATAGCGAATGAATCGTCATCAACATTAAAATATTTGCAATTTTACACTAGTTTATTTATTTTTTTTTATATTATTATTTATTCCTTCATTTTTATACCATTTTTATGTCTTTTATCATGATAAATGATCTATATATGAGATCTTTCTTGATAAAATGAACGTGTAAAAGTCCTTTCCGCATGTATGTAGAGAACAGATAACACATATATGTTTAAACACCTGATAATAAATATATTATTGAAATAATAAATATATTATCGAAACATCAGAGGATACTATCTTGGTGTATTCCACTGTTTAACGATGTACATGTTGACATTAAAACTTACATAAATCTATAATGTGTAATAAGAGTACATATTTCTATCGGAATGGCGCCGTCACGACAGAACGACAAATATGCCGTTTGGCGTGTTTTCATATTGTCGTTCTGGCAGGGCGCCGACACGACAACACACCAACACGACAAATAGGTCTTTGGCGTGCTGTCGTGTCGTCGTTCTGGGGGCCAACATGACAAAACGACAGAACGACAGTATAGGGCACCAAAAACGGAAACCCGTCACGCGCCGCAACGACAACACGTGAAATCCGTCGTTTTGTCGTGTTGTCGTAAATCGGCATTTGTTTAGATTTCGCGGCAGAAATCAGCCACCATAAATATCACTGCTATGTCACGGACCCAAGAGGGAGAGTTGACTGAATTGATATTTGTACAATTAGACGCTGACATTTAACGTGGTTATAAAACATAAATAGATAACTTGTTATATATCGAATACCTGCGATTGGTACAGCATCATTTTGAATCTCCGGAAATAGTACCACTGATCGTGGTCGCCGTCCATCGCCAGGTCACTATAGCGATCCTCGGCCTCAAACCCAAAGGAATGAAATCGACCTTGCGGGTTGAAAAGGACGCATGACGACGTCTTCAAAGATATCGCAACTCGAGAACCTGTAGTCCACTGACTTGAGTTGACGCGTAGCGGGTCTTGGTCAAATTCATGCCGGAAGGAGAATGCGTAGCCTGAAAACGTTGTTCCAAAGTCAATAGCAGCCACAAGTATCGACGCGCCTGAATCTCCTTTTCTGGACATTTTCTTTCCGAGTGAATGCGCTTACCAGTATCAAGTCAAATTCGTTTATCTGAAAGGCATATAAATGTATTTATATATACACAGGTATATCTTATTTTTTTTCAACAAAACGTTAACCCTATTGCCGTTATTCACGTGTAGATTGGTTGAATATTTAGCGTAATGTTTATGCCATAGCGGGCTTACAAACGATCAGTTAACCAAACCAATCTTTCTTGAGTCCCTGGAAGGTTAACAAGAACTCGAGTTGCCACAAGTCACTGACAACTTTCCCAGTTGAATAAGCGGTGAGAGATGAATGGCAACGAGATGCAATGTCATTATATTAGTTATCACGGGGACAGTGGCCGGGTGGGGATTCGAACTCAAGACCCTTGCATTGATAGCCAGACTTGCTACCGACTTAGCTAACCGGGCTCGACTAATATGGAGAGAGCCATAAAACAACTTGCAACGCTTTACATAATCACGTTATTGTAGATCAGTCAACGTCGTTGAGAAAGAAATATGTATACAATGGTGCACGTGCTGACGGAAGTAGAGTACTTTGCTTAGAACAATACAGTATAATATATATAATATATCTTGTGTAGTAAAGCATATAATGCCACAAGATAAACACACTACTTTTATCTGATGTTGTGACATATAGTGTTATGACAAGTACATTATCTTTATAAGTACAACTCCTCAGGGTATGTAAGGTGGTGGAGAAAGGTCTTTGATAACACACCCCACCCACTCTCTCTGTCTATGTCTTTCCTCTTTTTCGGTTTATCTTTACATCTCCATAATTATTATGCCTGTCTTCTCTGTCTTTGTCTTCTCTGTCTGTCTTCTTGTCAGTCGGTCGGTCGGTCGGTCGGTCGGTCGGTCCTCTTGTCTTTATCGCTTTCTCAATTAGTCTACCTCTCCTCTCTCTCCCTCTTCTCTCTTTCCCGGTTTATCTTAACATCTCCATATTATGTCTGTCTTCTCTGTCTTTTCTGTCTTTTCTGTCGGTCGGTCGGTTGGTCGGTCGGTCGGTCCGTCCGTCCGTCTTTATCCTCTTTGTCTTTATCGCTTACTCAATTAGTACACCTCTCCTCTCTCTCCCTCTCTCTCTCTCCCCCTCTCTATCTTTCCCTCTCTCTCATTTTTGGTATAACATTTATGAGATAATGTTGTCTATTGCAATTAAACGGCTGTTACAATAGATAGAAAGTCAACTACACTTAACTATATAGGACATGGTTACGTAACAAACCACAACTTTATCGATAACGAAATCATGACATACAGTAGAAGTTGAGAGTTGGAAATATGGTGAAATTCGTACACAATACAATTACTGTATATACTAAATCAATCAATATTGCGCTGTAGTACATGAACATGTGCTCGAATCAATCAATTTAAAAAAGTTATTAACACCGAGTGTACTAAAGATCTTATAGCGTAACTTTGTTTTAATTAAGTAAATGATTTTAAACACATGACAGGGTATATATGGCATAACCAGTTTTATTGGTAGAGGAAGACCTCAGAATGAATCTGTTCAGAAGTTGAACCACCATCCTTCCGCAGGTAACTGACATACAACTTACCTGGGACAACTCGGCCACGGAGGATCCTATTTTGAACAAATAAAATAAAGGTTATTTTGTAAAATATGTGTGGGACTTAACCGGAACACGTTTTGGTATATCCTTTCTATGAAACGGTATTTAACTTACTTCCGTAACAACATTTTCTTAAACGTATAGGGAAGTCAAATATTAAATCAATACTATTCACGGAAGCGAATTATCAGTTCCCTGTAAATTCATCTAAACATGTTATAACAAACAAAGTGGGTCCGGATATCTCAGTCGGTAATGCGTATAACAGCCAATCCAATTGTCGCGAGTTGGAATCCCCGCCTAGCCACAATCTCCGAGATGACAGGCCATGGGCATGAATATGTAGAGAAGTAGGGCCTAGTATAGCATCTGGTAGATCCCGGGAACGAGTATTAGTTGGGGGGGGGGGGGGGGGGGGGGGGGCACTTGACCTGAAATAGGGTACATATGTGCCCTGTACACTTCAAAACATAGACACAAACTCTACATTTCAAACCAATTATAGGGGTCGAAACTCTACATTCAAACAAAGTATATAGGGGTAAAAACTCTACATTTAATCTAAATAAAACTTTGTCTACACAATGGCATAAGATCTGGGATTTCATTAAGAATAAAATACATGTGTCTTATGAACAAACTATTTTATTTTGTATTTGAAGAAAATGTATTGCAATGAAAAACATTGACACAACTATAAATTTCAACGTTTTTGTTAATAACAGCTGACAGGGTCAAAGCTCTACAGCGCATTATCCAAGAATAACGGGTCAATACTTTACACCATATATCCAAAAGGACGGGTCAAAACGGTAGCACATATGTACTAACCAAAATATAGGAGGTGCCTCCCCCACCCGCGGCGATTGAAAGGCATGACAGCACAAGAAATACTGTATAATCAGATAATAAAATATACATAAAGGATCGATGCATCAATATTATACCCTACCAGTGATATATAGAAATCGCAGTTTTCCATGATATATTAAAATAACTTACGTTCGTATAATGGGAGCCTGGTCAACATATATATTAACGTATTTTATAACTACGACTTTTTTGTTATTTCCAGTTTCGGTTTCGACGTAATATACCAGTATCTATTAATAGAACAAGTTTCCGGTTCAAGAAAAATGTCTAAATTAAGCGGGTCAGTAGTCCGGTATAAATGTAGATATCGGCTGCATGCCATTTTATCGTACTGTTGTTATACGGTGTATGTGGTTTAACACCGTCAAATCGAGTGTGAAGACACAAATACTTCGTGCTAAGTAAGTGTTTTAATAGACGCCAGAGGTTCAGGCAGGTCACGTGTCGGGCTCTTTAAAGGGATACAAGGAAATATTAGAATTTTTTTTTATATAAACACCCATAGCAGAATGACACGAATATGAAATTAAAACGGACCCGTATAACCTAGTATGTATGCAGACTCCTTAATGTGTGTTTTATATTTACACAAGGGACATAACTGTGGTAAATATTTGATAGGCATCCTGTTTCACACATAACGTTTATTTGTTTTTGAAATAAAATATTAAATTGTTTTTTTATAGAATGTTCAAACATATATTATGCTATTTTAAAATCAATGACTTACAAACACTCAATTATTTAAGATTGATGCCACGTGAACATAAATAAAATTAATTTCAATGTTGCCCTTTAATGCAATGGCTGATAACACGCAGTAGCAGAATCGGGATGGAGTACACCCGTCATCCCCATGGATGGGGTACAGCAGTCATCCCCATGGATGGAGTACAGCAGTCATTCCTATGGATGGGGTACAGCAGTCATTTCCATGGATGGGGTACAGCAGTCATCCCCATGGATGGGGTACAGCAGTCATTCCTATGGATGGGGTACAGCCGTCATCCCAATGGATGGGGTACAGCAGTCATCCCCATGGATGGGGTACAGCAGTCATTCTTATGGATGGGGTACAGCAGTCATCCCCATGGATGGAGTACAGCAGTCATTCCTATGGATGGGGTACAGCAGTCATTTCCATGGATGGGGTACAGCAGTCATCCCCATGGATGGGGTACAGCAGTCATTCCTATGGATGGGGTACAGCCGTCATCCCAATGGATGGGGTACAGCAGTTATCCCCATGGATGGAGTACAGCAGTCATTCCTATGGATGGGTTACAGCAGTCATTCCTATGGATGGGGTACAGTAGTCATCCCCATGGATGGGGTACAGCAGTCATCCCCATGGATGGGATACAGCAGTCATTCCTATGGATGGGTTACAGCCGTCATCCCCATGGGTGGGTACAGCAGTCATCCCCATGGATGGGGTACAGCAATCATCCCCATGGATGGGGTACAGCAGTCATTCCTATGGATGGGGTACAGCAGTCATCCCCATGGATGGGGTACAGCAGTCATCCCAATAGATGGGGTACAGCAGTCATCCCCATGGATGGAGTACAGCAGTCATCCCCATGGATGGGGTACAGCAGTCATTCCTATGGATGGGGTACAGCAGTCATCCCCATTGATGGGGTACAGCAGTCATCCCCATGGATGGAGTACAGCAGTCATTCCTATGGATGGGGTACAGCAGTCATCTCCATGGATGGGGTACAGCAATCATCCCCATGGATGGGGTACAGCAGTCATTCCTATGGAGGGGGTACAGCAGTCATCCCCATGGATGGGGTACAGCAATCATCCCAATGGATGGGGTACAGCAATCATCCCCATGGATGGGGTACAGCAGTCATTCCTATGGATGGGGTACAGCAGTCATCCCCATGGATGGGGTACAGCAGTCATCCCAATAGATGGGGTACAGCAGTCATCCCCATGGATGGAGTACAGCAGTCATCCCCATGGATGGGGTACAGCAGTCATTCCTATGGATGGGGTACAGCAGTCATCCCCATTGATGGGGTACAGCAGTCATCCCCAAGGATGGAGTACAGCAGTCATTCCTATGGATGGGGTACAGCAGTCATCTCCATGGATGGGGTACAGCAATCATCCCCATGGATGGGGTACAGCAGTCATTCCTATGGAGGGGATACAGCAGTCATCCCAATGGATGGGGTACAGCAATCATCCCAATGGATGGGGTACAGCAGTCATCCCCATGGATGGGGTACAGCAGTCATCCCAATGGATGGGGTACAGCAGTCATCCCCATGGATGGGGTACAGCAGTCATCCCAATGGATGGGGTACAGCAGTCATCCCCATGGATGGGGTACAGCAGTCATTCCTATGGATTGGTTACAGCCGTCATCCCAATATGTGGGTACAGACGTCATTCCTATGGATGGGTTACAGCAGTCATTCCTATGGATGGGTTACAGCCGTCATCCCCATAAAAGGGGTACAGCAGTCATCCCCATGGATGGAGTTTTGCAGTCATTCCTATGGATGGGTTACAGCCGGCATCCCCATGGATGGAGTACAGCCGTAATTCCTATGGATGGGTTACAGCCGTCATCCCCATGGATGGTGTACAGCAGTCATTCCTATCGATGGGTTACAGCCGGCATCCCCATGGATGGAGTACAGCCGTCATTCCTATGAATGGGTTACAGCCGTCATCCCCATGGATGGGGTACAGCAGTCATTCCTATGGATGGGTTACAGCCGTCATCCCCATGGATGGTTACAGCCGCCATCCCCATGGATGGAGTACAGCCGTCAACCACATGGAAAAAGTACACCCGTGATCCACATGGATGGAGTACAGCAGTCATCCACATGAATGAGGTACAGCAGCCATCCCCATGGATGGAATACAGCTGTCATCCCCATGGATAGGGTACAGCAGTCATCCCTATGGACATTCCCATTGAGTGATTACAGCCGCCATCCCTATTGATGAAGTATAGCCGTCATTCCCATGGATGGAATACAGCTGTCATCCCCATGGATAGAGTACAGCAGTCATCCTCATGGAGGGATTACAGCCGCCATCTCCATTGATGGAGTACACCCGTCATCCACATGGATGAGGTACAGCAGTCATCCCTATGGATGTGTACAGCCGTCATTCCCATAGATGGGTTATAGTCGCCATCCCCGTGGATGGAGTACAGCAGTCATCCCCATGGAAGGGGTACAGCAGTCATTCCTATTGATGGGTTACAGCCGGCATCCACATGGATGAGGTACAGCAGTCATCCCTATGGATGTGTATAGCCGTCATTCCCATAGATGGGTTATAGTCGCCATCCCCTTGGATGGAGTACAGCAGTCATCCCCATGGATGGGGTACAGCAGTCATTCCTATTGATGGGTTACAGCCGTCATCCCCATGGATGAGGTACAGCAGTCATCCCTATGGATGGGTTACAGCCGTCATTCCCGTGGATGAGGTACAGCCGTCATCCCCATGGATGGGTTACAGCCGTCATTCCCGTGGATGGGTTACAGCCGTCATTCCCATGAATGGGTTACAGCCGTCATTCCCATGAATGGAGTACAGTCGTCATCCCCATGGATGGAGTACACCCGTCATCCCTATGGATGGGTTACAGCCGGCATCCCCATGGATTGAGTACAGCCGTCATCCCCATGGATGGAGTACAACCGTCATCCCTATGGATGGGTTACACCCGTCATCCACATGGATGAGGTACTACCGTCCTCCCCATGAAATCGGGGGAATTGTTTTTCGGCGCTAAACGGTGATATGCGCTACCGCAACAACATGAACAAGGGTTTTGCTCTCCGCCCCAACCAAAGTCCTAGATTTGCCACTGCTCATTCAATATATTAACTTACTGGTTCAAGGGAGGTACCCTGCATGTTGTACACACACATGTACTAAAACTGGTCTTACTAGTTTTTTTCCACGTGTCTAACACAATGTTTATAGTGAATAACTCATACAGGTAATATATCATGTATTGTATAAAGCATGGCCGTGACATATTGTAAGTTGTGTTTACCTGTACCTAATTATGGATATAATCGAATATGCGACTGACATATCGAGCGGAGTAACTCTTTTGATACTTTGGGATATACGGGAGCCGACACTGCTTACTTCATCAGTAATCGTTCATGAGTGATACTTCACTGAATAACATGAAAATAATTGATTGATTCGTACGCATGGAGTGATCGAATCATTTACACTGACCGTGCTATATTCTCAAACTGTTTCTTCTCTGGGAGACAAAAACGGGAAAAGGGTAATTTATTTGCTTATAGCTTGTGTTCCGTTGCTTTTTAACTCGATTTTTCTATAGATATGACATGTTTTTAACTCCCAACCAGCACTGTTTTTAGTAATGTATCAGTATTGACATGGATTAAAGTTCAAAAGTTGTTTATGGAACAAAACTAACTTTATTCATTAATACATGCCCTGTCCCAGTTCTACTTGGTCCATTAATACATGCCCTGTCCCAGTTCCCATTAATACATGCCCTGTCCCAGTTCCCATTAATACATGCCCTGTCCCAGTTCTACTTGGTCCGTTAATACATGCCCTGTTCCAGTTCCCATTAATACATGCCTTGTCCCAGTTCTGCTTGGTCCATTAATACATGCCCTGTCCCAGTTCCCATTAATACATGCCCTGTCCCAGTTCTACTTGGTCCATTAATACATGCCCTGTCCCAGTTCCCATTAATACATGCCCTGTCCCAGTTCTACTTGGTCCATTAATACATGCCCTGTCCCAGTTCCCATTAATACATGCCCTGTCCCAGTTCTACTTGGTTCATTAATACATGCCCTGTCCCAGTTCCCATTAATACATGCCATGTCCCAGTTCTACTTGGTCCATTAATACATGCCCTGTCCCAGTTCCCATTAATACATGCCCTGTCCCAGTTCTACTTGGTCTATTAATACATGCCCTGTCCCAGTTTCCATTAATACATGCCCTGTCCCAGTTCTACTTGGTCCATTTATACATGCCCTGTCCCAGTTCTACTTGGTCTATTAATACATGCCCTGTCCCAGTTCTACTTGGTCCATTAATACACCCTGTCCCAGTTCTACTTGGTCCATTAATACATGCCCTGTCCCAGTTCTACTTTGTCCATTAATACACCCTGTCCCAGTTCTACTTGGTCCTTGCCCGAAACCACCTGACACCTTCGCCATTTTTTCTGGAGATTTTGTCCTCTGTACTACATAATAATAATAATATTTACATAGACGAAGTGTTTACTCTAAATCAGTTTTACCTACATAATTATGTATACTAATATTTAATTCAATATGTGATAAATAATTATATATATGTTTTTTCTGGTGGTATATACTATACGAGTGTTACATGTACCATTCTGACAAAACCAATGGTCGGGTTGTGCTATTCTCAGACTGAACAGAACAGCTAGCCCGCCACCTGACATTTTATGTATAATGAACGGAACAGCTAGCCCGCCACCTGACATTTTATGTATAATGAACAGAACAGCTAGCCCGCCACCTGACATTTTATGTATATTGTACAGAACAGCTAGCCCGCCACCTGCCATTTTATGTATAATGAACAGAACAGCCAGCCCGCCACCTGACATTTTATGTATAATGAACAGAACAGCTAGCCCGCCACCTGACATTTTATGTATAATGAACAGAACAGCTAGCCCGCCACCTGACATTTTATGTATAATGAACAGAACAGCTTGCCCGCCACCTGACATTTTATGTATACTGAACAGAACAGCTAGCCCGCCACCTGACATTTTATGTATAATGAACAGAACAGCCAGCCCGCCACCTGACATTTTATGTATAATGAACAGAACAGCCAGCCCGCCACCTGACATTTTATGTATAATGAACAGAACAGCTAGCCCGCCACCTGACATTTTATGTATACTGAACAGAACAGCTAGCCCGCCACCTGACATTTTATGTATAATGAACAGAACAGCTAGCCCGCCACCTGACATTTTATGTATACTGAACAGAACAGCTAGCCCGCCACCTGACATTTTATGTATACTGAACAGAACAGCTAGCCCGCCACCTGACATTTTATGTATACTGAACAGAACAGCTAGCCCGCCACCTGACATTTTATGTATACTGAACAGAACAGCTAGCCCGCCACCTGACATTTTATGTATAATGAACAGAACAGCTAGCCCGCCACCTGACATTTTATGTATAATGAACAGAACAGCTAGCCCGCCACCTGACATTTTATGTATACTGAACAGAACAGCTAGCCCGCCATCTGACATTTTATGTATAATGAACAGAACAGCCAGCCCGCCACCTGACATTTTATGTATTTTCTCAATAAGTATCATAAGTAATTTCCTTAAAATTTGGATTTGAGTAAGAAAGGCCAACTGGCTTAATATGTAAATTCAACACATATTTGTCTGTTAATGTCGTATACTCTTTAAAAACGTTATTTATAATGATTAAGATGTTGGAATAAACGGCCGGTTAGCGGTCCCGTTCAATGTAGTTAAAGAAAGTATCCACTGAACGAAATTCTACAATTATTAAGGTATTCATTGATATTCAATTGATGTCTAGGGAACGTGGCCAAGTGTCATATCCTTCGTGTCTTTTAACGAATTTTTAACATTTCAAATTTTAAAATTACATATATTTAGATAAAACTTAAGTTTTATCTAAATATATGTAATTTTAAAATTTCTCATGACTAACCTCAACTCAGTATTTTCAAAATGGCGATCAGACGAACTAGTTAGATTTAGTAAGCTTCATGTTTATTTCAGCAACCGAAGACACGTATTTTGACTTATAACTGATCATGGCGACTGCGGTAAGTAACTTTATGGTTTGATTTCGTATATGCATATATTCATAGGATAGGGACATAAATTCATTAATATTTTGAGTCTGAGATTTAGACTCAGATTCAAAATTTTAAAAATTTAAGATTCATATAACATCTATTACACAAGCAAATATCTATTTGTAGAAACAAGGAGTCTTAATGATAATTTTATAGAAAATGTAACATGAGCACATTTCTTACATATAATTGTATGTTTACAGGGATTTACAAAAATGCAAGATTTGAGCCGGAGTCCGATTCTCAGACTCAAAGTATTGATGAATTTAGCACTAAGCATTGGTTAAGAGAGCTCAACGCGGGTTGACCTCAGTCGTCGTGAGCGGCCAATACTCCATCAACTGAACTACCGCCAAATTTATATTTTTTATCTGAATGTGCCTATATTTGATTTTCCGTTGTTTTTTCCATGTTTTTTTGTGTGTAAAATGTGTGTATTTATTGTTATTTTACTTATTGCCGAAACATGGAACTTATGTCGTGTTATTTTAACTATAACGTTTACTATACAAGTATATCAAAATAAAACTAACAATTAATCAAAGTTCACAAATAAAAACAGTAGTTGTTTTGTTTTAAAGAAGTACTACGGTTTCGTGTCACTCTGAGGAATTATTTTTTAAAACCATGCCAGTAGTTTAAGTTCACAAAATGTGTAACCGCAACTACCCGTATATTTCTTATCGAAACTGATTTGTTACAATATGTATGTCGCTGAATCTTTTATTGATTTCATCTTTCCCAACAGGGTGGTATCTGCCGAGACACAACAGACAGACTGTTAGTTGCGGCCATTGATTTTGGGACAGCGTACTCCGGTTGGGCATTCTCCTTCAAACACGAATATGACTCGGACCCTACGCGAATCTCCTCCAAGCAATGGTAATTACTATTTGCTATTAATGGTTTGAACGTATCCTGAGTAACACCGTTCAATGCGTCCCAGTAAAACAGTCGCAAATTTGTTTATGAAACTCTACAATGTTTGGTATACTCGTAACACTCTGATAGTATATGGCCAAAACTAATTTCTAAGTCTGAATTGATGCTATGTTCGGGAATTTTTACCCTTTTCTACACTATGTAAGCTACTGGAACTGGCTCATGATAAGACACAAACATATCAACTAGTTTATAATTAGTGAAAAAATAGAAATCAATCTTAATACTAAAATAAACCAAATGTATTCATGTCTTACAAAATGGAAGAAACATAATTTATCATTATTAGGAAAAATAACAGTCATAAAAACATTTGCCCTGCCAAAATAACATACCCATTGACAGTACTAGAAAACCCACCGGATCACACAATAACTGAAATCACTAAACAACTTTATTCATTCTTATGGGACAATAAACCAGATAAAATAGCAAGACACACAATTAAAAAAGACTATAAAGATGGGGGATTAAAAATGATAGATTTGAATGCATATCTATACTCAATAAAAGCAAGTTGGATCAAAAGAATTTTTAACGAAGAAAATACCGGAATCTGGAAAGATAATTATATGAATGAAATTAACAAATTTGGTGGGAAATTATTATTACAATCAAACATAACATATAAAGATATAACCAATAAATTAAAAAAATATTTTCTTAAGGGATGTTTTACAAAGTTGGGCAAAGGTAAACTTTAATTCGGAAATAACAAACATCATAGATGAAATCATATGGAATAACTCATTTATACAAAATAACAATAAAACAATATTTTATAGAGTATGGCTAGATAAAGGAATAAAATATATACAACAACTTTATGATTACAGAAATAAGAACTTTTAAAATTTTAATACGATCAATCAACTTTACAATCTAGACAATTCAGATTTCTTAAAATACCACTCAATAATTGCTTCCATACCGAACTCTTGGAAAGAAAAACTTAAACATGAAACATACAACGACAGAACTTTTTTCATTGGTAGGATTTTAAAGGTACTGAAACCAAATAAAATTATATATGAGACATATATATCGAAAACAACTACCAATATTACAAATAAAGCTCAACAAAAATTGAATGACTCCTATGAAAATCTGAACTGGAAAAAAATCTTTTTATCACCGATTACATGTACTATTTATTCGAGATTGAGGTTATTTCAATATAAGTATTTATGTAGAATTATACCCACAAATAAATTCTTACACAAATGCCATTTAGTAAATTCAAGTTTATGTCAATTCTGCAATATGCATGTAGAAACAGTACAGCATTTATTTTGGGACTGTGCTCATGTACAACATTTCTGGACAAAAACAAATGATTTCTTATCACAAAACGGTATTAATGTAGCTTTTAATTTTAAAAATATATCATTGAGCATCCATGACGACAACACAAAACAAAAAACAATAATAAATTTTGTTATTTTTTTAGCAAAATATTTTATTTTTAAATGTAAAATGCAAAGCGATATACTATGCTTTGACAACTATCTTAGATATTTAAAAGAATGCAAAAATATAGAACAAATCTTAGCCCAAGCGAGATCCAAACTGGAAACACATAATAGAAAATGGCACTCAGTAAAATTTGAATAATCCAATATAGCAACCTTATATAATTAACATCAATATGTATTGATCTTATAATGAACATGATTCATCATCATCTCTCTCTCTCTCTCTCTCTCTCTCTCTCTCTCTCTCTCTCTCTCTCTCTCTCTCTCTCTCTCTCTCTCTCTCTCTCTCTCTCTCTCTCTCTCTCTCTCTCTCTCTCTCTCTCTCTGTCACACACATTTTCACAACACGGCTTATAGTATTCATGTTTATAAATGTGTATTGTTATATAATAACTTGATAATGTGAAAATGAAAAAAATAAACGGGCTGCCATTTGGTAACTAAGAAAAAAAAAAAAAAAAAAAAAAGAAAAAATAGCCAATGTTTTAAACATGCGAATAAGAAAGCAGTCTAATTAAGAAATAATACAATAGTTGTATATATGTATATAGTAATATGTTCAGTTTCCTGAGCACTGAACCCTGTGAACCCTGGGTACACAGAGACAGTTATCTAACTTTAGATCAGTTTTGTTCGAAATGTTCACCAACATTGATAACTAAATAGTCCTTTGATCGCAAATATGGACCGGTTTCCATTTTCCAGGTTTGGAATTTTACTCGACAAATCCTATTAAATAGCGGCGGTCAACGCACATAATCATTTTTCTTAAGATCTGCTTTAACTAGTGACCGTAGAACAAAGTCCATGTCCAGTCATCATGAATACTGTGGCCAGGCGGGGATTCAAACTCACGACCCCTGGACAGTCAGGTGCGTGTCTGGCCAAATTACTTTTTATTTAGGAAACGTCATCAAAATAATCTCATTGACTAATGCAGCAAAAGTGCATCAAGTATACCCGAGTGTTGTGTCCCTTTTTGGAATCTTATAATCATATCTTAGAAAAAAGCAGTTTACTTTCCATATATAGTACAACATAAAGTGAGATTTGTTGATTCTAGTTGATGAATGAACATTATACAAACATGAGCTTTTAAGCTGTTACGATATTTATCAATGTCATTAAAATCAGATCAACTTTACCTTTATTACTCTACGCACGGTGCGTAAAATAATGAAGGTAAAGTTGATCTGATTTTGCGTAGAGTATTGAAGGTAAAGTTGATCTGATTTTAATGACATTGGATATTTATCAGAAAAATGAATATTGACCGAGTTGACATTTATATACATGTACATGTAATTCAAATTTACAACACGTTACAGGTAATATACACCAGTCAATTTAGATAGATGGTGACTACATAGTGAATACGAGTATAACCATCGCCTTTCCGCAATTACTAGCAATCTCTGTCACATAAAATATTTATGCCAAGTCTATACTTGAAACCCACGTCAGCAGTGGTAGTCAATCTCCCCGTCTCCGTTTGGCGAACAATGAAAATCCCGGGATGAATTGGCTGTACAGACCCTGTTACTAAGAATGAGACGGTGGTTCCGACATGATGAATTGTGAGTTCCGAGTTGCTGTGTTTGCTGACAGCCAAGCATTTTATTTGCTAAAACATAATGCTCGATATATTTTATTACTTGTGCAGGTACGGCGGTCAACACGTGTCTCTGAAGGCGCCGACAACAGTTCTCATCCAACCAGACGGGCTCAACTTGGAAGCGTTCGGTTACGATGCGGAGAATCGATACGCGGAGTTGGCTGCCGAAAATAAACACCGGAAATATTACTACTTCAAACATTTCAAGATGATGCTTTACGAAAGACTGGTACGTGCCTGCCTTTTACAAGCTTACAATGTATATATGTAGATGCTTTTTTAAATCACCTGACTAAATCTCGTCCGTCCGTCTTGTTTAGCTTGTGTTCTAGCATTTCTCATTGTATCGCCAATTGTATAACCATAATACTTCGGAAGAGTTCTTAAAATGCCCTAAGACGGATAACCAATGTCAGAGTTATCACCCTTAAATTGTCTGAAATTGCAGCTTTTGACATTGTGTGCACTTTGTAATTGCCTTTTTCTTCTATCTCCACCAAACTTACCAACTTATCCCTGATGATTGTTATGCGACATGGAGCTCATTATCATTCGTCTCTCATCGCTGACTGAAGTGGGAAAGTTACGGGATCGGTGTACTCGAGTACTGGTTAACATTCCAGGTTCCTAGGAAACAGTGGTTAGGTTAACTTATCATCTGTTAGCCCTCAATCGCATAATATTGACATATTCATACTATCAATCAACCAATCAATCAATCAATCAATCAAATCAATTAATCAATTAATCAATCAATATTGATCCTTGATAAAAAAAAATGCACATTTTGACATCGTGTCCACTCCAGCACCTGTTGTTTTTATTTGGTACTCACCAAAATGACACATGCGTTAATAATCTCAGACAATTTCTTGTCGATGTGAAATCGGATAACATTTTAGTTATGGTCCTCATATTGCCAAAAGTGTCCTATTTAATCTTCGAATTTGAAATAGCACTCGCATTTCGTTGTTTCCTTCAACCTTACACACTAGTTCTATAATTTAAGTTACTGCATCAGCCGGGGTTTTCAACTGGCCAAATTAGATTATAAATGCCTTTAACTTTTATATTGGAAATCGGTTTATACAAGTTCGTGGTACAGATAATACAATATTCTAACTTACGTAGTATCAATAACACGTTTTTACTTATGTAGCACACGTAGTACTATTTTAACTGACGTAGTACAAGTAATACTTTATTTTACTTTCGTAATTAAAGTAATACTTTATCTTACATTTTATTTTTGTAGTTCAAGTAATACTTTATTAGCTCGCCGGGACAAATTCCAAGGAGATCTATTGCCATGACCCCGACGTCGTCTGTAGACACCCAGGTTAAACTTTTGCGTTTAAGTTTAAGATATCTATGCAACCACTCATTGGATATGAATAAAACTTAGCATATGTGTTCACCATCATCAATGGAACACACAGAGACAAGAACCATAACTCTGGATTGCATTTTGGCAGAGTTATGACCCTTTTGGACTTAATTTTTCGTCTGTAGACACCCAGGTTAAATGTTTGCGTTTAAGTTTTGGTGTTTGCCTCCAATCTCAATATTTGCATGGGTGGTGAGTTTTATTCCATCGGCGAGCTTTGTTGTCTTCTGACAACTCTTGTTTTACTTACGTAGTACAAGTACTACTTTATTTTGCTTACATATTGCAAGTGATACTTTATTTTGCTTGCGTTGTACAGGTAATACTTTATTTTATTTACGAAGTAAAATGATACTTTATTTCAACTTGCATACAGGGTCTCTCAAGGAACACAGTTTTGGAAGATGACAAAGGACTTAACTTGCTCGCCAAGACGGTATTCTCACTTGCCATCCGTTTTTTAAAAGATGACTTGATGAAAACGTGTGCGAGCCGCCTGACCACTGGAACTGTTGAGGACGGGGATGTACACTGGGTGTTGACTGTACCTGCCATATGGAATGATGCCGCAAAACAATTCATGAGAGAGGCTGCTGTGGAGGTAATCAAACATGATGAGAAACAAAGCTTAACAGTCTAAGAAGGGTTCGATTAAAGAACCCCTTCTTGCTGAGCCGACCTGGTCGCTATAGTAACAAATATTTGTTAATATGAGTTACCTACAGTGTTAGTTTATACTAGTTTATTTTAGCTCGAATGCGATGAAAGCTCAGAGCGTATATGAATCGTTTAGAGTCCGCTTCCTGGGTAGAACCAGTATTATGTGTTGTTTTTTATAAGAGGCATCGGATCGAGTTGGGGATCGAACCCATAACCTCTGTTGTGAGCAGCCAAAACTATATACACGACACTACCGCCCCACAATGTTGCCATGGTGTCTGTGACATTGGAATGGTACGTCTGTACTGTAACAATGAAACTATTTTACTCTATAGAGTATGTTAATGACATCTTGTTTGAAAGAGCAATTCATCATATTCTTATTTAACAATCGAAATAAAATTGAAACAAGGCGTAGTATTCACCCGATCGATTTGGCGTTATACCAAATACTTCTTTTTTATCGCTAGATCTACAGACATATAGCTTATGGTGTTTAAATGCTTTAATGGTGTTTCGACTTACTGTCGTTCAGATGGGTATATCTGTCTTCCTTTAAGTACAAGAAAACAGCGTAGAAGACGATGAAAACTATACAAACATGTAGTGACGATGTTTTTTCTCCAAAGTTTATAACATTGTTGATCATATTTTATAACATGTAACGCGGATTTTATATTATTTTTTACATTTTTCATACACGTCCTACACGTATTCTTAAATCTTTTTAATAAACCTTGTAAAAATGAAATTCGTTGCATTGTTGCGGAGATTAGATTCTGGAGGGGACGCCGAACATACAAGGAAATAGAATAAGTCAGTGACCATTATCTATTCAAGGCTGGAATACAGACGTGTAACCTGTCTATAGCGCTGGAGCCCGAAGCTGCTTCACTCTTCTGTAGAATATTGCCCGTGGAAAAACTTGTAGGAGGGAGGGAAAACGTCACATCTGTAGCAGCATTCAAGCCGGGGTCCAGGTACATGGTTCTTGACGCTGGAGGTGCGTTTATTTATAATCTATATAAGAGAAATTTACGAAAAAAACGGTATTTCTTATGGCTTATGTGCATGTTTTTTGGACAATCAGGTGACCGTTAACGCCCATGGGCTTCTTGCTAGCAATCTTAAATCTTAGCTACTTATAGTCACACATCAATGAAATATCTCTACCATCAAGAGTACAAGGGGAATAATTCTGTTTTAGGCAGACTAATTGTACTTTTTATGCTTAGAAAATATGATTTAAGTGACAATTTCAGACTGTGTTCATTATAAAGAAAATGGTGGACAAATGCCATAACATTTACTTTCATTTTATTATAATCATGAGACGTGCTTCAGAGTATCGTCTGAGTTGTTGAAAACTCTCTTAGCACAAGCACTCTCTTAGGTGAAATCTCCATATGCCTTAAATTCATTTTTCTCATCGGGTTATAGAAAAAGAATGACATGTCATTTCTGCCAGTAAATATATAAAATGTCAAATATAACACGATTTTAAAATGGCGTTAAGCTAACAGTTGTTTGGGAAACGGGCTATTGTTTGGAGACACGGTCTTAACTGTCCTCCGACAGCTCTTGGTTTTCAATATATTTAATTGTATATGCCTTTTTGTTTTAAAAATACGTCTTTTCCTTGATCGTATTTCAAAATATTGGAAAATTCAAATAAAAGGTATTGGATAATGAGAAGAAACGTCGCAAATATTGTGTTAAGTTTATAAAACACATAACAACTTATGAACTGGTGATAATATTGGATACACTTACATTAACAAAGTGGCAAATAATAAAAATAAGTTTTCATTTGGTTTATATTTATTTATTTTAGCTGGACTGCGATGAAAGCTCACAGCTTATATGAATCGCTTCCTGGGTAGAACCAGTACTGAGTTGTTTTATGAGGCATCGGGTCGAGTGAGGGATCGAATTCGCAACCTCTGACGTGAGCGGCCAACACTCTACACTACCGCCCGTTACCGTTTTCATTTCTGCGTCTGTTATCTATCATAGTTTATTTCATTACATCATTCATTTCTGCATCTGTGATATGTAGTTTATTTTATTGCATCATTCATTTCTGCGTCTGTTACCTGTAGTTTATTTCCTTGTATCATTCATTGCTGCATCTGTGATACATAGTTTATTTCATTGCATCATGCATTTCTGCATCTGTTATATATAGTTTATTTTATTGCATCATTCATTTCTGCATCTGTCATATATAGTTTATCATTGTATCATTCATTTCTGCGTCTGTTATATATAATTATTATTTTCATTGCATCATTCATTTCTGCGTCTGTATCTATTTGTTTTTTCATTACATCATTCATTTCTGCATCTGTTATATATAGTTTATCATTGCATCATTCATTTTTGGGTCTGTTATCTATTGTTTATTTCATTGCATCATTCATTTCTGCGTCTGTTATCTACATTTTATTTCATTACATAATTATTTTTTTTATCTGTTATCTATTTTTACTTTATTGAATCATTCATTTTTGCGTCTGTTATCTATAGATCATATCATTGCATCGTTCATTTCTGCGTCTTTACCATTAGATTATTTCATTGCATCATTCATTTCTGCGTCTGTTATCTACAGTTTATTTCATTGTATCATTAATTTCTGCATCTGTCATATTTAATTTATATAATTGCATCATTCATTTCTGCGTCTGTTATCTATAATTTATTTTATTGCATCATTCAGGAGGTACAGTAGACATAACCGTTCATCAAGTGATGGAAGGTGGTCGTCTGAAGGAATTACGCAAAGCAAGCGGTGGCGCCTGGGGTGGTACAAAGGTCGATGAGTCTTTTCGACAACTGCTAATCAAGATTGTTGGACTTCCGGTACTGCTAAAGTTTCAAGAAGAATACACAGACGACTATTTGGATATATTTCGGGAATTTGAACTCAAGAAGAGAGAAACAGGACCAGATAAGGAGTCAAAAATAACAATAAGAATTCCCACAGGCCTTAAAGATGTTTTAGTTCGAGAAACTGATCTTAAGGATCTTAAAGAAGCAATACAGCAGACAAGTGTGGCCGAGCATATGTCTATAGCTGGTGACAAACTAAGGATTGACCCTTCAGTTTGTAAAGATTTGTTTAAGAAAGCTGTCAATAGCATCGTTGAGCATGTTAAAGCATTGTTAGATGAGCCAGAAACACATGATCCTAGCGCCATTCTAATGGTTGGTGGATTCTCAGAGTCCCCTATGCTGCAACACACTGTTAAGTTAAACTTTCCCAGGATGAAGCTGGTTATACCGGAAGAGGCAGGACTTGTAGTTCTGAAGGGAGCTGTTGTTTTCGGCCACAACCCCGCCTGCATTGCAGAACGTGTGTGCAAGTATACTTACGGTATACGTACATGTGCAAATGATGAATTTAACACACATGACCGCAACAAGCGCTTCAAAACAGAAGACGGGAAATGGAAGTGTAAAGATATTTTTGATAGACATGTACAGATCAGCCAAACTGTTAAATATGGCAAACCCCAGGCAGAGATTGCTTATGTTCCAATCTCCGAATTTCAGACTTACGTCTCATTTCCAATTTACGCATCAAGTTCTTTGTCACCAATATATGTTACTGATCATGGGAGCATCTTGCTTGGATCTGTCTCGGCTCAAGTGCTCGACATGTCAGTGCCGCTCTCCAAGCGTACAATGACGGTGTCATTCACGTTTAGTGGCACAGAAATTGAGGTTAAAGCTAAAGAGAAACGCACTGGCAATGTAACAAGCGCAACAGTTAATTTTCTTGGCTAGTCCTGATAATCTAGCAAGCATAACAGTGAAATGTCCTGGCTAGTCCTGACAATGAAACAAGAGTGACAGTTAATTTTCTTGGCTAGTCCTGATAATCTAGCAAGCGTAGCAGTTAAATTTCCTGGCAAGTTCTGACAATGTAACAAGCGTAAAAAAATAATTTTTTGGCTAGTCTTGACAATGTAACAAGCGTTACAATAAATTGTTTTTGCTGGTCATGTAAATGTAATACATGTAACAGTTTATGGTTTTGACTCGTCGTGTCAATGTAATACCTGTAACAGTTAATTATTTTTGCTAGTCATGTAAATATAATACCTGTAACAGTTAATTGTTTTTGCCAGTCATGTAAATGTTACAAGTTAAACAGGTAATTATTTTTGCTAGTCTTGTAAATGTAATACATGTAACAGTTAATTGTTTTTGCTAGTCATGTAAATATAATACCTGTAACAGTTAATTGTTTTTTGCTAGTCATGTAAACATGATACCTGTAACAGTTAATTGTTTTTGCCAGTCATGTAAATGTAACAAGTGTAACAGTTAATTGTTTTTGCTAGTCTTGTAAATGTAATACATATAACAGTTAATTGTTTTTGCTAGTCATGTAAATGTAACAAGTGTAACAGTTAATTGTTTTTGCTAGTCTTGTAAATGTAATACATATAACAGTTAATTGTTTTTGCCAGTCATGTAAATGTAACAAGTGTAACAGTTAATTGTTTTTGCCAGTCATGTAAATGTGACAAGTGTAACAGTTGATTGTTTTTGCTAGTCTTGTAAATGTAATACATATAACAGTTAAATTGTTTTCGCCAGTCATGTTAATGTAAAAAGTATAACAATTAGTTGTTTTTGCCAGTCATGTAAATGTAACAAGTGTAACAGTTAATTGTTTTTGCTAGTCTTGTAAATGTAATACATATAACAGTTAATTGTTTTTGCCAGTCATGTAAATGTAACAAGTGTAACAGTTAATTGTTTTTGCCAGTCATGTAAATGTGACAAGTGTTACAGTTAATTGTTTTTGCTAGTCTTGTAAATGTAATACATATAACAGTTAAAGTGTTTTCGCCAGTCATGTTAATGTAAAAAGTATAACAGTTAATTGTTTTTGCCAATCATGTAAATGTAACAAATGTAACAGTTAATTGTTTTTGCTAGTCTTGTAAATGTAATACATATAACAGTTAATTGTTTTTGCCAGTCATGTAAATGTAACAAGTGTAACAGTTAATTGTTTTTGCCAGTCATGTAAATGTGACAAGTGTAACAGTTAATTGTTTTTGCCAGTCATGTAAATGTGACAAGTGTAACAGTTAATTGTTTTTGCCAGTCATGTAAATATGACAAGTGTAACAGTTAAATTGTTTTTGCCAGTCATGTAAATGTGATAAGCGGTTATTGCTTTTGCTATATTTGTAAATGTAACAAGTGAAACAGTAAATTTTCTTTGCAAGTTCTGTAAATGTAATAAGTGTAACAGTTAATTGTTTTTGCTAGTCCTGTAAATGTAATAAGTGTAACAGTTAATTATATTTGCTAGTCCTGTAAATATAATAAGTGTAACAGTTAATTATCTTGGTCAGTCCTATAAATGTAATAAGTGTGACAGTTAATTGTTTTGCTAGTCCTGTAGATTATAATAAGTGTAACAGTTAATTGTTTTTGCTAGACCTGTAAACGTAATAAGTGTAACAGTTAATTATGTTTGCTAGTCCTGTAAATGTAACAAATGTAACAGTTAATTGTTTTTGCTAGACCTGTAAATGTAATAAGTGTAACAATTAATTGTCTTGGTTATTCCTGTAAATGTAATAAGTGTAACAGTTAATTATTTTGCTAGTCCTGTAAATGTTATAAGTGTAACAGTTAATTGTTTTTGCTAGTCATGTAAATGTAAAAAGTGTAACAGTTAATTGTCTTGGCTAGTCTTGTAAATGTTGTAAATACTTTCTTGGCATGTCCTGTAATAGTTACAAATGTAACAGTTAATTGTCATAGCTAGTCCTGGCAATGTTACAACAGTGTAACTGTTACTTGTCTTGACTAAGACAAGTCAATGTAACAAGTGTAACAGTTCACAGTCTTTGCTAGGTCAGCCAATTTATCAAGTAACAGTTCATTGTCTAGGGTAGTCATTGCAATGTAACGAGTAACAGTTCCTTATATTGGCTAGTCCTGGAAATGTAACAAGTAACAGTTCATTGTCTTGGCTAGTCCTCGCAATGTAACAAGTAACAGTTCCTTATCTTGGTTAGTCCTGGTAATGTAACAAGTGACAATTTATTGTCTTGGCTAGTCCTGGCAATGTAACAAGTAACAATGTATTATCTTGGCTTGTCCTGACAATGTAACATCTAACAGTACATTGTCTTGGCTAGTCCTGGCAATGTAACAAATAACAGTTTATTGTCTTGGCTAGTCCTGGCAATGTAACAAGTAACAATTTATTGCCTTGGCTAGTTCTGGCACTGTAACGAGCGTGACAGTCCATTATATTGTCTTGGCTAGTCCTGGCAATATACAAGTAACAGTTCATTGTCTTGGTTAGTCCTGATAATGTAACAAGTAACATCTCATTGCCTTGGCTAGGTCTGGCAATGTAACGAGCGTGACAGTTAATTGTCTTGGCTAGTCCTGACAATGTAACAAGTAACAGTTCATTGTCTTGGCTAGTCCTGACAATGTAATAAGTAACACCTCATTGCCTTGGCTAGTTCTGGCAATGTAACGAGCGTGACAGTTTATTGTCTTGGCTAGTCCTGACAATGTAACAAGTAACAGTTTAGTGTCTTGGCTAGTCCTGACAATGTAATAAGTAACACCTCATTGCCTTGGCTAGTTCTGGCAATGTAACGAGCGTGACAGTTTAGTGTCTTGGCTAGTCCTGACAACGTAACAAGTAACAGTTTAGTGTCTTGGCAAGTCCTGACAATGTAACAAGTAACAGTTCATTGTCTTGGTTAGTCATGGCAATGTAACAAGCTTAACAGTTTATTGTCTTGACTAGTCATGGTAGTGTAACGAGCGTAACAGTTTATTGTCTTGGCTAGTCCTGGCAATGTAACGAGCGTAACAGTTTATTGGCTTGGCTAGTCCTGACAAAGCTACCAATTTATTCTACTGATGAGACAGTTGCATATTATTTCGTTTTCTCAAATATGTTAAACAACCTATCTAAATAGACATAACTTAATTGCTAATAAGAAAAGAAAGAACACGTGCATGTATTTAATCAAAGACGTCTACGGGGTATCCCAGTAAGTAGACTTGATTTCGGCAATAATTTGACATTGATAAAATAAACAGCTATATAATTATGCTGACAAGTATTCATCATTACACAGTTACATATCTAGTTCATTTCGTAGAAACGTGTTATTGTAGTTGTGTTATTGCTTGTAGCAAAATATATATGTCTTCTTGTGTTCCATTATTCCAATATTTACTTGTTTTGTTTGTAATTGTATGTACGTTGGAATTAAAACAAAATTTCACCTTGCCAGTGTTGTAGTTTTCTGATATAGTGCCCGGGCCGAATTGGCTAAGTCGGTAGCGCATCTGACTATCAATCCTGGGGTCGCGAGTTCAAATTCCCGTCCAGTCACGGTCTCCATGATCTATGACAGATGCGTTTCATTAGTCTCTCACCTCTGGTTCAAGTGAGAAAGTTATCAATTACTTGCCAAAATGGGAGTGCTCGAGTACTGGTTAACAGGAAAGTTGTTAGGTTAGCCCTTGGTGGCATAAACTGACGCTAAACATTCAATCAGTCAATCAATCAATCAATCAATCAATCAATCAATCAATCAATCAATCAATCAATCAATCAATCAGATGTAGTACATGGGAATCCTCAAAGCTTTAAAGTTGAGCGGAAGGACGAAATGTGCTAAAGTAATATATATGACTTAATGTATGTTTATATATTTATTAATAAGGAGTATTCACAATCAAGACTTAAAATTTTCACACCTTTTTTCTGTCCGTCCGTCTGTCCATTAATAATTCCATGTCCTGTCTGATCCTTTGTAATCACTTCACATAACCAAAACATAACGATATGAAACTTTTGGCCTTTAAGGCTGCCATTCAATGACTAGCTGACCTTCGATATGATTAGATCTTAGAATATCTTATTTTAAGAAAATCATTTATCAAATGAAAAGATTTAGTCACTAATTTATTTTACCTCGATTGTGAAACAAGTGTGACATCTGTGAAATGTGATGTGAAGCCGGTAATGGTTGAAGGTGATGTTGGTAGTGAGAATATGTATGTCTGTACACATGTTGTAATGTTCAGCCAATGTATTTGTAAACTCATTGAAAAGTAACCATATAAGAAGTACACCGAATGGCCAGTGATACGCTATAGTAATTTAGTGTAGAATTGCAAAATAGAATATACTATTGATGAACATACTTGTAATAAAAAGTAAGTTAAAGTCCTGTTTAATCATAAGTATACTGCACGTCCGTAGAATCCATAGGAGTCGTGCCTAGCCGAAACTGCAGCATTACTTATGTACTACACGATGAATGCTGAAACTCGGAAACCGCAGTATTACTTAAGTACAACAGGTGAAACTCGGAAACCGCAGCATTACTTATGTACTACACGATGAATGCTGAAACTCGGAAACCGCAGCACTTCTAAAGTACTACGCGATGAATGCTTAAACTCGGAAACCGCAGTATTACTTAAGTATAACACGTGAAACTCGGAAACCACAGCATTACTTAAGTACTACACGATGAATGCTGAAACTCGGAAACCGCAGCACTACAGTACTATGCGATGAATGCTTAAACTCGGAAACCGCAGCACTACTCAAGTTCTACACGATGAATGCCTAAACTCGGAAACCGCAGCACTACTTAAGTACTACGCAATGAATGCTGAAACTCGGAAACCGCAGCACTACTCAAGTTCTACACGATGAATGCCTAAACTCGGAAACCGCAGCACTACTTAAGTACTACGCAATGAATGCTGAAACTCGGAAACCGCAGCACTACTTGAGTATAACACGATGAATGCTGGAACTCGGAAACTGCAGCATTTTTTAAATACTACACGATGAATGCTGCAACTCGGAAACCGCAGCACTACTTAAGTACTACATGATGAATGCTGCAACTCGGAAACCGCAGCACTACTTAACTACTACATGATGAATGCTGCAACTCGGAAACCGCAGCACTACTTAAGTACTACATGATGAATGCTGCAACTCGGAAACCGCAGCACTACTTAACTACTACATGATGAATGCTGCAACTCGGAAACCGCAGCACTACTTAAGTACTACATGATGAATGCTGCAACTCGGAAACCGCAGCACTACTTAAGTACTACATGATGAATGCTGCAACTCGGAAACCGCAGCACTACTTAAGTACTACACGATGAATGCTGCAACTCGAAAACCGCAGCACTACTTAAGTACTACACGATGAATGCTGCAACTCGGAAACCGCAGCACTACTTAAGTACTACATGATGAATGCTGCAACTCGGAAACCGCAGCACTACTTAACTACTACATGATGAATGCTGCAACTCGGAAACCGCAGCACTACTTAAGTACTACATGATGAATGCTGCAACTCGGAAACCGCAGCACTACTCAAGTACTACACGATGAATGCTGCAACTCGGAAACCGCAGCACTACTTAAGTACTACACGATGAATGCTGCAACTCGGAAACCGCAGCACTACTTAACTACTACATGATGAATGCTGCAACTCGGAAACCGCAGCACTACTTAACTACTACATGATGAATGCTGCAACTCGGAAACCGCAGCACTACTTAAGTACTACATGATGAATGCTGCAACTCGGAAACCGCAGCACTACTCAAGTACTACACGATGAATGCTGCAACTCGGAAACCGCAGCACTACTTAAGTACTACATGATGAATGCTGCAACTCGGAAACCGCAGCACTACTTAACTACTACATGATGAATGCTGCAACTCGGAAACCGCAGCACTACTTAAGTACTACATGATGAATGCTGCAACTCGGAAACCGCAGCACTACTTAAGTACTACACGATGAATGCTGCAACTCGGAAACCGCAGCACTACTTAAGTACTACACGATGAATGCTGCAACTCGGAAACCGCAGCACTACTTAAGTACTACATGATGAATGCTGCAACTCGGAAACCGCAGCACTACTTAACTACTACATGATGAATGCTGAAATTCGGAAACCGCATTATAAATATTACTTAAGTAATACACTATGAATGCTAAAACCCGGAAACCTCAGCATTACTTAAGTACTACACGATGAATGCTGAAAATCGGAAACCGCAGTATTACTTAAGTACTACACAATGAATGCTGAAATTCGGAAACTGAAGTATAAAACTAAAATACGCGCTCAACGACTTACTCCAAACCAGACTCCTATATCAATACTTAAAAAAAGTGTTTAACCAGTACGCGAAATTAACCATCTGACTTGAGCATGTGACCTATAGTAACCAATATACCATCTGACTGGAGCATGTGACCTATAGTAACCAATTTACCATCTGACGGGAGCATGTGACCTATAGTAACCAATTTACCCTCTGACTGAAGCATGTGACCTATAGTAACCAATTTACCATCTGACTGCAGCATGTGACCTATAGTAACTAATTTACCATCTGACTGCAGCATGTAACCTATAGTAACCAATTTACCATCTGACTGGAGCATGTGACATATAGAAACCAATTTACCATGTGACTGGAGCATGTGACCTATAGTAACCAATTTACCATCTGACTGCAGCATGTGACCTATAGTAACCAATTTGCCATCTGACTGGAGCATGTGATCTATAGTAATCAATTTATCATCTAACTGCAGCACGTGACCGATAGTAACCAATTTACCATCTAACTGCAGCACGTGACCTATAGTAACCAATTTACCATCTGACTGGAGCACGTTACCAAAAGTAACCAATTTACCATCTAATAACCTATAGTAACCAATTTACCATTTGATAACCTATAATAACCAATTTATCATCTGACTGCATCTCACAGCATGTAACCTATAATAACCAATTCACCATCTGACAGCAGCATATAACCTATAGTAATCAATTTACCATCTGATTGCAGCATGTGACCTATAGTAACCAATTTACCATCTGACTGGAGCATGTGACCTATAGTAACCAATTGACCATCTGACTGGAGCATGTGACCTATAGTAACCAATTTACCATCTAACTGCAGCACGTGACCTATAGTAACCAATTTACCATCTGACTGGAGCACGTTACCAAAAGTAACCAATTTACCATCTAATAACCTATGATTCAATTTACCATTTGATAACCTATAATAACCAATTCACCATCTGACAGCAGCATATAACTTATAGTAATCAATTTACCATCTGATTGCAGCATGTGACCTATAGTAACCAATTTACCATCTGACTGGAGCATGTGACCTATAGTAACCAATTGACCATCTGACTGGAGCATGTGACTTATAGTAACCAATTTACAATGTGACTGGAGCATGTGACCTATACTAACCAATTTACCATCTGACTGCAGCATGTGACCTATAGTAACCAATTTACAATGTGACTGGAGCATGTAACTTATAGTAACCAATTTACCATCTGACTGCAGCATGTGATCTATAGTAACCAATTTACCATCTGACTGCAGCATGTGACCTATAGTAACCAATTTACCACCTTACTGGAGAATGTGACCTATAGTAAGCAATTTACCCTCTGACTGGAACATTTGATCTATAGTAACTAATTTACCATCTGACTGCAGCATGTGACCTATAGTAACTAATTTACCATCTGACTGCAGCATGTGACCTATAGTAACCAATTTACCACCTGACTGGAGAATGTGACCTATAGTAAGCAATTTACCATTTGACTGCAGCATGTGACCTATAGTAACTAATTTACCATCTGACTGCAGCATGTAACCTATAGAAACCAATTTACCATCTGACTGGAGCATGTAACCTATAGTAACCAATTTACTATCTGATTAGAGCATGTGACCTAAAGTGAACAATTAAATGCTATACATCTTAGCAGCCCTGTCCTGGTAGCAAGTTTTGAATAAATAGTAGGAGCATGGATCAATTTAGATATGACACAAAATGTGCACCTCTGCACAAGTAACCCACTATATATGCCTTTGGTAATTGAAGTTACTGCGATTACTTGTTATATGTCTTTGGTAACCTAGAAAAAACATTAATGCTATTCATATTGTAGTTAAAATTAGAAATATCATGTCTATATCCCTGATTACTTTGTTAACCTTATTTGTCTTTGATAACTGAAGGTTACTTCCAGTTATTGCAGCAAATCTACAAAATCATTATATAAGAAAAAATGGGGAAAAACTATTAATTACCAAAAGTTACCAAAGACATGTCAACCTCGGTTACTAAATGCATACAGTGGAAAACAAATGGACAAAGTTCCTGTAAGAGATATCAATTAACTGTTAGTTACCAAAAGTTACCAAAGACATATAACAAGTGACCGCAGTAGACTCAGTTACCAAAGGCATATACACGCCTGGGAAACGGTCACTTTAACCACCGTCGGTGCTTCGCTTAAAACATTTAGACCGCAGCTTCCAGTGGAGGCATAGTGCCACCATTGCTAAAAGGAATAGCTTCCGTGGGGTAGTCGCATAATGGCGGTTATAAATAATCCTCAATTCTTCTTCTTTAAAAATGCATTTTCCTTATTTTAATGCTCATTTTTTTATTTGAATGGCATTATTGATGTATTTTGAACATTTTGATAGCATTGTCATGTTTAAATTGTGAATTTAGAAAAAAAAAATGATGCTTGGAAATTGGGGTATGAATTCATGATTTTGGAAGTCTACTTTCACTTTGTCACCAGTGTACACACCGAGCAGAAAAAAATCTCTTATATGACACATGACCCCTACTTTTCTCATCATATTTTGATAGTGCAGAGGTTGACAAACAGTAAAATGTAGGTTTCACTTCTTTCATTTGGGACCCTCTATGAATGACAAGCCTTCAAACTTTTATTATTTACTATAGTATAAAGAACAAAAATCAATGGTGGGGTTACACCTATAAGAGAGACTTGAGTGAAATGGGGGTGATTTTCCAAAATGTTAACTGTAGGTAAAATAACCTCTTTTTTACACTCTCATAGTATTAAATGACAAATTGGAGACATTTGCTTCATAAAAAAACACATTTTGGCAAGTGTATGCCTCAAATAAAGCATATATGTGCATATTTACATTGAAATTTCATGAAAAATCACACAATTTTGAAGATTTTTTATTTTGGATGATTTAAATGTGCAATCTTTAGCATGTACATTGTATTGAATAATGTATTTTGGTAAGATAATGTCTTCAGTGTATCATGAGACTATTTTGGTGTAAAAATTTTAATGGAAATAGGTAAGAAAAATTTTTTTTTTGGTAAAATTAGTCAAACACATCAAAATTGCATGTCGGTCAACATCTCGCGCCTGTATGTAATGATCATGTAAAAAGTGGTATTTTGACAAAAGTTTCAGTATTTAATGCCTGCAACTTGGCAGTATTACTTCAAATTGGTAGTACTTAGTAAAAATGAGGTAATTATGAAATTAAAAAAAAAAGAGTTTCCTTATAGGCATAGTGCCACCATTGCTAAAAGGAAGTGCTTCCGTGGGGTAGTCGCATAATGGCGGTTATAAATAATCCTCAATTCTTCTTCTTTAAAAATGCATTTTCCTTATTTTAATGCTCATTTTTTTATTTGAATGTCATTATTGATGTATTTTGAACATTTTGATAGCATTGTCATGTTTAAATTGTGAATTTAGAAAAAAAAAATGATGCTTGGAAATTGGGGTATGAATTCATGATTTTGGAAGTCTACTTTCACTTTGTCACCAGTGTACACACCGAGCAGAAAAAAAATCTCTTATATGACACATGACCCCTACTTTTCTCATCATATTTTGATAGTGCAGAGGTTGACAAACAGTAAAATGTAGGTTTCACTTCTTTCATTTGGGACCCTCTATGAATGACAAGCCTTCAAACTTTAATTATTTACTATAGAATAAAGAACAAAAATCAATGGTGGGGTTACACCTGGAACATTTGATATAACCCGTTGAAATTACGGTAAGTGATAGTTTTCTTTAGGTAATCATTTTATTGGAGTGCGAAAACTGTCTTGTGACTAAGCATATGATGATCAAATGTCGCTCAAAGACTTTATCCGCAAACGCTTAGTACAGGCTCTACCCGGGAAGAACTCGAGCGTGATTTGTCCAAGTTGTTAAAACTTGTTTTACAATCGAGGTAAAATAAATAAGTTTAAAACATAACTTACTGGACCTGTCAGTTTATCTGATACATTATTTTGAATATCCCAGTTCCTTTATTTAGATGTTCTAAGCTTTAATTTATTTAAGAAAAAAAATTTTTCTTAAAAACTTAAATTAGTTTAATCTTATTTATTTCACTTCGGTTGTGAAACAAGTTCTTACGACAAAGGCAAGTGACGCTCGGCAGAACCAGTAGGCTACATTGACACTATATCGCATAAACTTTCTACATATATTTATCATTTTCATTCAATTGGGTACATTTTCTTTTTCATCTTTTAAAGTATTACATGATGTCATGTCATTTCAAATCTTGGTGCATGCTATTATCAAGGACTTGTATAGATAATGCCTTGCTATTATGTATATAGACCTAATAAAGGACGTAGTTTAATTAGTGTGTCCACATCGCAGAAGTGAAAATTTATAAGAAACTGTTCACTGCTCCCGTGCGAGACCGGGGACCAGTATTAAAGCGTTAAAGATGATCAAGACTGGGTAAAGCAAGCGTCTGATATGATTAAGACTTGTCCGCGCGGATTGTCAAACATTTTTGTTGTTTTCCATTCGAATTAAGTATGCCTCAAAGGAAGCGGTACACGTCCACAGCGACACCGAAAAGAACTATTTCAGAAAGCAGTGATAGCGATGAAGGCAACGGCGATAACTCGAGCGAAAGTCACAAAAAGGCAAAACCCAGTGCAAGATGGGATGCTCTTAAAAATATAGGAATTGATTACGAAGGAGCCGGGTACTCCGATTTTAACAAAGTTTTGGACTCATACCCGCTTGTTTGTGGATCAAATGGTTTTCCACCCGTAGTTCATGGAATTATAGAATTGTTTACATTTTGTTTAGATTTCAACCTTAAACATGAAAATGGCATTATTGAAAGAGAAGAAGAAACGATGACGTCCGAAGAAGTAATTGAATGGCTGAAGTCGGCAAAATTTAAACTAGACAATGAGCAATTTAGTACAGAACAATCCAATCTTGCATCTTTGAGTGCCACATTTCTTGGGTATTTGTCTTTGTTTTCTTCTCACTAACTTCATAGATATTCTAATATATAGTGGTGTGCTAGCTGCTGATAGTCGGTCAGTTATAGCTGAAACTAAATGCTAAAGTTTAGAAGTAATATAAATTGATTAATTGGAAACAAATGGCACATTTTAAACAGTTCTAGAATCTCTTTAGTGCGTTGTTGTAAAGTGCTGTAGCATCGGGTTGTTAAAAATTTACTTCTGCACAGAATTGTTGAAGATGAAAATAGAAAAACTGAATTGTGACACCACTGTATGCAGGCGTCTTAAGTAGGGGAAATTATTCCTGTTATACTGATTACTGTGAGTCTAAAACTTAATCAACCATGTAAATAATGACAATAATAGTAAAATTTAAACAGTCATAAAGTTTGTTTGCTGTCCTGAATAATCCTTCTAAAAGTTAATCCTGCTAAGTACACATTTAAAAACAATAAAATCTTAAAACAACAGTGGTTATTTATGACCATATTGATTTTTCCCTAGCTTACATAGAACAGCGAATCGTCAAATCAGAAGGCTACAAAATTAATGGTGCCCTCAGGAAAAAAAACTTCCCAACAGATATTTAATTAAGCAAGTCCCGTATGAAAAATACAATTAAACATTTAAAACAGTATTCAAGTTTCATTGTACACTTAAGAATTTTTATACTGATCAGGGCTAGAATTTAACTTTTTTGTGCACTGGCAATTTTGGCCAGTGCCTAAAATTTCAACTGGCCAAATTTGAAACCAACTAGCCAAACCAATTTTCGCAGAAACTTGTAGTCCTAAATGTATAAATTAACCCAAAATTAATTGTTTCAAAGCCTGCATGTTATTTAATATGCATTATTAGCTTTTTTTTTTATTTATAGACAATGGTATCAAGGTTATTATATATGTTAAGGTACAATTCAAAGCAGTAATTTACAAAACAAAATATTTAAAAAAATAAAATTGTCTTTGTTATTTATTCTACTACCATAAATAAATGCATACAATGATATATCATTAATAAACACTTTTAACTGAACCAAAATATGAATCATGGATTTAACAATAACAAGAGTTTAATTAATATGGATGATCTGTCGATCGCGGTGGTTTCTACAATTAACCCACCATTTTGTCATTGTCAAGTTTATAGCCCTGTGTGATATTGAGCTGTCGCTCCCATTTCATTACAGTATTAACGGAAGGATTATTTCTCTTTTTTCTTGTTGGGACTCACTTTCATTCGTCGGTTCAATGGAGAAAAATATGTTATTTTATCAGCGACTTTAACAGCTGACAAAATATGTAAACAATAAATTTGACAGGTTTCAACTTTACTTTTATTTTATAGAAGGAGTGTGCGATCGATCAAACTAGACACAGTCTACTTATTATGTTGTTGACGGGTTTTAACTTTACTTCCTTTTTGCAGAATGAACTTGAGATCAAAAACAATTGGACGCAGTCTACACATATTAAATATTTAATACATGTCATTGACAATCTTGCTGCTAGTGGGTAATCTGGCGCGAGAAGCAAAAGAAATTTTGGTAGAATTGACAAGAACTCGTTATTTTTACCAGGATAATACTTGTTTATTTTCAAAAATCAATCAAATGAATGCTATAAGTAATTTTCTCAACTTGAAATCCACTCGCAAAAAAATGCCAGCTTAAGTAATTTCAACTCGCATTTTCAAAATACAGCTCGTATTTTGCGAGTGGCGAGTGCTTAAATTCGAGCCCTGCTGATTCTAGTTTTTACAGTTCATTAACTTTCTCGTCACGAAAAGGGCACAAAATTGAAACAACATGATTCACCGTTGAAATGGTTTGACAGTTGCCAGTATTGAATGTAAACCAGATGGAAATGGAAGTTAGAACTTTTGCATGTGTGAAATATTTTTACCTATACAGGAATTCGCGGTAATATGTATATCACAGTAATAGGTATATAAGAGATAATTTTGACCTGATAAATTGGTGACTGTGTTATTTTGATATTTTCGTTTTGCAGTATCAGTAGATTATATTGTTTCATAGTCATTGAAAGTAAACATCCTTAAAAGCACAAACTGTAAATTAAAAAATGAATACTATTATCAAGGACTTGTATAGAAAGATAGGAAACTTGTATCTCCTGACTATATGTTGATGAAACAGCACACAAAGGATTCACAATTTGCAAATTAATCATTCATAATTCACAGGCAACTGATTTCTTGTACATAAACTGTAAGTTGTATGTAATCTTAGATGTTTAAACATGTTTCAATTACGCAAAATGCTCTTGAATTAAAGATATTGAGATATATCATAATTTGTCATTATTTTATCTGCAGTATACACATTTTGTAATCACAAGTACTTCAACAAGTTTAAACACAAATTTCTGGGAATGGTATTGTTTTGATGACAATTTCATTGTGCAGTGTAAGAATTTTGATTTGTGTTCCTGAGATGAATGGAAGTGAAGATAATTAAAAACGATATATCGCAAGATTTTGCGTGAATATGCGAGCAATCAGTTGCCTTTCCTTCGCTATATAATTCCTTGCTATAATACAATCAATTCAGTTTATATTTAATAATCAGTAAATTGATTTTAAACGATCTATTATAAAATTCCAGCTGACTCCCATCACTTAATGTTTTAAAACAACTTTGTCACAGGAATTTTTACCTTGGCTTTATATAAGCGTTATGAAGATGTCCATATAAAATTGCCAGTCATTGTATTGCAAAACAGAAATGACCAGCTTTAAAGCTGTTTACCAATTGTGTATTGTCGTTATGCCAATAAAACTGAAAGTGAATATATGTGAATTATTATTATTAACGGAAAATTACCAAAAGGTGTCCTGCTTGCAAGAAATAATTAATTATCATGTATAAAATTGCTAGAGTTGTTATTTCACTTAATTGCTTTGTTTATAATGATATTTATTTTTGTTATCAATTTTCAGAATAAAGTGCATAAGTATCTGTGCTGCATCAAAATTCATCAATGACATAATAGCACATGTTAAACATACGCATAAAAAAACGCAAATACCTATAGAGGAAGGCTTCTTCACAATGATGATCTCGCACTTTGTCAGTATGTGCAACCTTGATCCACAGTGAGTACTTTTTTTGTTGTTATGTTCAATGTAGTTTCACCATATAGGGTTCTCCTCTCCATGACTGAATGGTCTAAGACGCTGTCTCAAGATCACTGTCCTTTTTAGATTTTAGTCCTGTTCACTCCAAAACTTTGTGATAAAGTTTGCTAGTTACTTGTTGAATAAAACTGGATATAACCTGAAATTTGTTGAAAATGGCGTTAAACCCCACTAAAAAAATCAACACATTTCAGGCTACAAATTGGGAACCAGTTTTATTGAATTAAGAAGACCTCAAATGCATATACACATGAATCAGATTTAAGTAGAACCACTTTCCTACCATAAGTTTTTACATGAAGTATTTGGATTGAACTGGACTAAAAACTATTACCTCTATGTACAGAGATAAGTGATCTTCAGATGGTGACTGCTACAGGTGGGCTATAAATGACCAACATCGCCCTCTTGTTATAAAAATTGTATGACATTTTATTCCCGGATGTCAGAGACTGTGCTGTGCCTTTCATTTCTAAATATTGACCATACTTGCTGACTACAATTGAAACAATCCCAAAACAATACTTACCTGTATAGAGACAGACTGTAGCAAGTTGATGTGTTATAGACATTGAGTACTTGGTAGGTTCATTTGTGTTACAAGAATTTGAAATCTTTATGAAATAAAATGAAATATTGTTAAAATAATAAAATTAAAATATTTAATTATACATATTAGGGATATAACAAACATTTAGATTTTACATAACTTAAGAATGTGGTCAAAAATAAATTTTGTAATAGCACCTTACATAGAATTTTCATTAATCTTTTAACATTAGAAACAATATGTCTCACTGTTCCAACATTATATGGGTTCACAGCCGCTAATAACAAAGGTTTTAACTTAAAAGTTGAGAAAACAAGTAATACCAAGAAAAATATGTTAATGTAAATAAAAAATTGTATATTGTAGTTAGTTGTTTTAAACTACTTGTCCAAATAATTAGAAATATAAAGGTTTTGAGTGTGTGGTGTGTGTGGGTGGGGGGCATATAGCATCAGCCGTCCTTCCAACTGTCCTTCCATCTGTCATGCTTTTTAGCTCGCGGGGACGAATGTTCAGGAGAGCTATTGCCATGACCCCAGCGTCAGCATCGTCTGTAGACACCCAGGTTAAACTTTTGCGTTTAGTTGCGTTTAAGTTTTGGTGTTTGCCTCCAATCTCAGTCTTTGCATGGGTGGTGAGTTTTATCCCATAGGCGAGCTTTGTTGTCTTCTGACAACTCTTGTTATTTTGGGCTGTAACTCTGCAGCTCATGGTCCGATTTAAAAATTATTACACAGGAATGTTTCACACTTGTCAACTCAAGCATCCCAGAGTAAAAAACTGTAGCTCTCTCCTTTTGGGCTGTAACAACGTAGGTAATGGACATTGTTTAATTTTTCTTCAGAAGGTAACGATTGTTGGTGCACATTACTGGTAACTTGTTTCTTATTTACATTTACACCAGCATTTTTAATCAATATTGGATTTTAACCAAACTTACTCAGAATGTTTATTGCTATGCGTTTAGTTTTCTACAGTTTTGTATCTGGTGTTGCATTGGTAGGAGGTTAAAAAGGCTGTGTATAAAGTTAGGAACCAGTCCTGTTGATTGTGGCAGGGTAGATTATGCTCGCTATGGACATTTGGTTTTAGCTAAAATATGTATTGAATCAAGTTATGATCATAAACATTAAAATCTTTATCTTTGATATAATTCTTTTAAAAATACAAGGTAACATTTCCCAGGATTGATGTCACTAAAACTGATACTGACTTAACAAAGCCTAAAATGTAAGACTTTAATGGGGGTTAATTAAGAGATAAAAACATTCCAAATCTGTTTGTAGACTTGTATCTTAAAGTTAATATTATTAGTCACTTACTGCCAATTTATATCTTTTACAGATTTTTTTCAGTTTTTAAACATACCATGAATGTTAAAGGGCAGTTTGTTTCCTCTATTCCCGATGTGCGATTTACATATACATCTCTAGATGAAACAGATGGCTCAGTTTTAACAGTGTCAGTTGAGGTTTGTATGAATTTTTACAAGGTCATAGTTTTAGCTTAAGTCATGTAAGAATTTGTTGAGCTCATTTCTTATTACATAAATAAATTTGACCCGAGTACAAATACAGCTACCAATGTTAGAAATAGCAATATCTTTAAAATAAACATCCATAGCTGTGTCAATTTGAATTTAAGTTCATGGTTGTCAGCTCTGTAGTTCTTTCAAAGTTACACAAATGGTGACACTGGGGTTCTGTCTCCAGTTTCATTTAATATCATTATGTAAATTTAACAAGTGACTCTAAATAAATCTTCTCTGCAACTTTATAACCAGATGGTTGATATGTGTATACATTGTAATGTCTCCTTCTTTCTGTGAGGGGGAAAACTTTGTTTTTATTTGTCTGTCCATCTGTTTGTCTGTTGGAAATCTTGTCCTCATTTCATCTCCTTAACTGGTAATCTGATTTTGACGAAACTTGATAGGAAATATCAGTATAAAGTCAAGTTGTACATATCATTGTGGTCTGAGGAGTTTTATATGTTTTAAATATAAATCTTGTCTGAGCTTCATCTCCTTAACAGTTATAAAATTTTAGTATAAATTATGTTTAAATAATATAACTGTTCATCGGATTTTGATGAAACCTTACGCAAAGTATCAGTCCATGTGAAGTCTAGTCATGCATATCATTAAGGTATCTGGCCTGATGTTTAAGATGTTGGACCTTTAAGGTTTTTTTAAAAAAATGAAAGTCTTGTCTGCTCAATTTCTAAATTGTTCAGCAGATTTTGATAAAACTTGTTAGGAAGTGTCAGTATGAAGTCTTGTGCCTATAGTCACAATATTTTCATTCAATGGTTTTAAGACAGTTGGGGCCCTTTCTTGTTTTTTAGTGTTTTTTGTTGTCCTTCTGACAGTCCTCGTACATTTTTAACAACTCATCCTTTACTAACCCTGGAGTGCATCAGAGGCATACAATCAACCTCAGATGCCACTAAAACTGATAAGGGGAGGGCTGTAACTAATGTTGCTAGAACTTGTGGCCCAACCCGTTTGCTATGTAAAATATGTAATAAAATATGTTTAAACTAACCTCAGATGCATAAATCAGACAATCTTTGCTGTGTTTGTGAAATTGTCTGTTCTTTCCTACTGTTATTAAATGTTATTATTCTACTGATTTCTACTAAACATGTCCATATTTGCGTTCTGTTCAACATGTGTACTTTAATGTGATGATTTTATTCAACTAATCATGCCAGATATAACTTTTATGATAAATCTAATTATTCTTTTTATATTTAGAAGTCGCTTAAAAAAACAGGAGATGGAGAACAAGAAGTTGTATTAACAGACTCGAGTTTATCTATGGATGAGGATTCAACGAAATTCCACATTCATGATTTTGTTGGGAAAGATGTCTTGGGACAGCATGGTATAGATCTTCTCGTTGAAAGCTTTTATTCCACAAATCAAAATAAGTCAAGAAAATCATCACACATGTTTGGAATGATTGTGGTGGGTGCTGAGGTAAGGTACTGCTATGTTTGGAATGATTGTGGTGGGTGCTGAGGTAAGGTACTGCTATGTTTGGAATGGTTGTGGTGGGTGCTGAGGTTAGGTACTGCTATGTTTGGAATGGTTGTGGTGGGTGCTGAGGTAAGGTACTGCTATGTTTGGAATAATTGTGGTGGGTGCTGAGGTAAAGTACTGCTATGTTTGGAATGGTTGTGGTGGGTGCTGAGGTAAGTTACTGCTATGTTTGGAATAATTGTGGTGGGTGCTGAAGTAAGGTGCTGCTATGTTTGGAATGATTGTGGTGGGTGCTGAGGTAAGGTGCTGCTATGTTTGGAATGATTGTGGTGGGTGCTGAGGTAAGGTGCTGCTATGTTTGGAATGGTTGTGGTGGGTGCTGAGGTAAGGTACTGCTATGTTTGGAATGATTGTGGTGGGTGCTGAGGTTAGGTACTGCTATGTTTGGAATGATTGTGGTGGGTGCTGAGGTAAGGTACTGATGTGTTTGGAATAATTGTGGTGGGTGCTGAGGTTAGGTACTGCTATGTTTGGAATGGTTGTGGTGGGTGCTGAGGTAAGGTACTGCTATGTTTGGAATAATTGTGGTGGGTGCTGAAGTAAGGTGCTGCTATGTTTGGAATGATTGTGGTGGGTGCTGAGGTAAGGTGCTGCTATGTTTGGAATGATTGTGGTGGGTGCTGAGGTAAGGTGCTGCTATGTTTGGAATGGTTGTGGTGGGTGCTGAGGTAAGGTACTGCTATGTTTGGAATGATTGTGGTGGGTGCTGAGGTTAGGTACTGCTATGTTTGGAATGATTGTGGTGGGTGCTGAGGTAAGGTACTGCTGTGTTTGGAATAATTGTGGTGGGTGCTTAGGTTAGGTACTGCTATGTTTGGAATGATTGTGGTGGGTGCTGAGGTAAGGTACTGCTATGTTTGCAATGATTGTGGTGGGTGCTGAGGTAAGGTACTGCTATGTTTGGAATAATTGTGGTGGGTGCCGAGGTAAGGTACTGCTATGTTTGGAATGGTTGTGGTGGGTGCTGAGGTAAGGTACTGCTATGTTTGGAATAATTGTGGTGGGTGCTGAGGTAAGGTACTGCTATGTTTGGAAAGATTGTGGTGGGTGCTGAGGTAAGGTACTGCTATGTTTGGAATGATTGTGGTGGGTGCTGAGGTAAGGTACTGCTATGTTTGGAATGGTTGTGGTGGGTGCTGAGGTTAGGTACTGCTATGTTTGGAATGGTTGTGGTGGGTGTTGAGGTAAGGTACTGCTATGTTTGGAATGGTTGTGGTGGGTGCAGAGGTAAAGTACTGCTATGTTTGGAATGATTGTGGTGGGTGCTGAGGTTAGGTACTGCTATGTTTGGAATGGTTGTGGTGGGTGCTGAGGTAAGGTACTGCTATGTTTGGAATGGTTGTGGTGGGTGCTGAGGTAAAGTACTGCTATGTTTGGAATAATTGTGGTGGGTGCTGAAGTAAGATGCTGCTATGTTTGGAATGATTGTGGTGGGTGCTGAGGTAAGGCGTTGCTATGTTTGGAATGATTGTGGTGGGTGCTGAGGTAAGGTGCTGCTATGTTTGGAATGGTTGTGGTGGGTGCTGAGATAAGGTACTGCTATGTTTGGAATGATTGTGGTGGGTGCTGAGATTAGGTACTGCTATGTTTGGAATGATTGTGGTGGGTGCTGAGGTAAGGTACTGCTGTGTTTGGAATAATTGTGGTGGGTGCTGAGGTTAGGTACTGCTATGTTTGGAATGATTGTGATGGGTGCTGAGGTAAGGTACTGCTATGTTTAGAATGATTGTGGTGGGTGCTGAGGTAAGGTACTGCTATGTTTGGAGTGGTTGTGGTGGGTGCTGAGGTAAGGTACTGCTATGTTTGGAATAATTGTGGTGGGTGCTGAGGTAAGGTACTGCTATGTTTGGAATGATTGTGGTGGGTGCTGAGGTAAGGTACTGCTATGTTTGGAATGATTGTGGTGCGTGCTGAGGTAAGGAACTGCTATGTTTGGAATGATTGTAATGGGTGCTGAGGTAAGGTACTGCTATGTTTGGAATGATTGTGGTGGGTGCTGAGGTAAGGTACTGCTATGTTTGGAATGGTTGTGGTGGGTGCTGAGGTAAGGTACTGCTATGTTTGCAATGATTGTGGTGGTTGCTGAGGTAAGGTACTGCTATGTTTGGAATGGTTGTGGTGGGTGCTGAGGTAAGGTACTGCTATGTTTGGAATGATTGTGGTGGGTGCTGAGGTAAGGTACTGCTATGTTTAGAATGATTGTGGTGGGTGCTGAGGTTAGGTACTGCTATGTTTGGAATAATTGTGGTGGGTGCTGAGGTAAGGTACTGCTATGTTTGGAATGATTGTGGTGGGTGCTGAGGTAAAGTACTGCTATGTTTGGAATAATTGTGGTGGGTGCTGAGGTAAGGTACTGCTATGTTTGGAATGATTGTGGTGGGTGCTGAGGTAAGGTACTGCTATGTTTGCAATGATTTTGGTGGGTGCTGAGGTAAGGTTCTGCTATGTTTGCAATGATTGTGGTGGGTGCTGAGGTAAGGTACTGCTATGTTTGGAATGATTGTGGTGGGTGCTGAGGTAAGGTACTGCTATGTTTGGAATGACTGGTGGGTGCTGAGGTAAGGTACTGGTTACTCTGTTAATAAGAACTCATTATGACAGTAGTATTGTCATAAGACATAACAGGTTGTTGTTTAGTACAGGTTAATTTTCATTGAGATCATAGAAATGGGAAATCAAAATGTAGCTGCTTAAAACTAGTGGCTGCTCTATACAGGTGACCTCTTATACAGGTTTAACTGTATGTGGCATATCAATTTTTTTTTAGGTGCCAGATTTTCTGGCGTCTCATTAGTATTGTAGGATGTTGGAAAATTGAGCTAATTTCATATGCACCCTCTAACTGCTCAAGAGAAAGTAGTTCTTTATTTTTTATGTATCTGTCTGATGAAAGTAATTTTTCAATGTACGAAAAATAAACTAATGACGTGAAAACGTTTTTATTCTTTACTTTTAATATTTGATGTCTGCACACAATTGCTATTTACTACGAAAGCTGAAATGTAGGAGTGTCCATACTAATAAGCATATCGCATGTCAACAATGAAAATAGTCCCTTGTAGGAGTGTCCATACTAATTAGCATATCACATCAACAATGAAAATAGTCCCAGTAGCAAATGTAAAATTACCGGCTTTCTTCTTGTCGTCAATCATGGTTGATTTCGAATTGTTGTTATATTCAGAAATATTAAACATTATTACAGAAAAGTTCTGTTGTATGCTGTTATAGGCCCTACGTTGTATAGATTCCGATCAGTCCATAAAAGTATGTAACAAAGTCGAGGAGTATCACCTCTTTAGTCCAACTAATTTTTAATCGTAGTGTATTATTGAGAGCATTTTACAAGTTAACAAAACAATTGTAAAGGGTTTTCTCAGCATCTAATTTCAACAAATATAGGATAAAATCACCACTTGAAACGGTTTATTTTGTAAACAAATTGTATAATTTGTTTGAAGCTATAAAACCAAAATACTGGAGGTAAAAAATCGGCGCATAGGTTACTGCAGTCCCATTTATTAGGGATATTTGAAGACTTAACTATTAATGTCTGCTTATATGAAATTTATATTTGTTTTGAAATACACAGATACCCGATTAAAATGTTCTACATTACAGAATGAAACATTAAAAATACAAACTTATCAATTTTATTAACTTTGAAATATGACAAGTTGTCAATTAAAAAAACTCGTTTACTATATTTTTATGGCAACAATATTTTATATAGAATAGAAAAACTTGAAATACGCTATTTATGCATTGTTGGATACCCCCGGGTGTCAATTTTATACATCATGATGGATGGAAAGTATCACAGTTGATACCCGGGGGTATCCAACGATGCATTAATAAACACAAAACTTAAACTTTTTTCAACATAGGATTACATAACCACCCCATACCCACCCAATCTCATTTCTTGTTATATGTGTTTCTAAGAGAAACACTGAAATGTATCTATGTTTTCAGTATTTCCCCATGTGGTGAGCGTATTACTATCTATCCCTGGTTTATAAGTTTGAATCCCATCCAGTCAAAGTCTTCATGATGATTGATATATGACATAATGTCTCAATGTCACGTCTCTCACCACTGATTCAAGTGGGAACGTTATCTGTTACTTGCTGAGATTGTTGTACTCCAGTACTGGTTAACCTTCCAAGATCCCAGGAAAGTTAGGCTAACGGATTGTCTTTAAGTCCTAGATAGCATAGCAATGACTCTAAATATTCAAACCAAAAAAAAACAAATGGCGCCTCTCAGGACCTTGAGTCCTTTGATTTATTACTGGAGGAAGACTCAGATTGACTTTGAGCAGGCAGCTGGGAAACTGTGACCTTTAAAGACAGGTTGTTGCTTCATACAGGTTAACTTGCTCTGGAAGCATAGGAATGAGTAAAAGCAAATGTGGCTGCTTAAGACAAGTGGTTGTTTAATAAAGGTGACTGCTTTCACAGGTTTGAGTGTATTTATAAAGATAGAGCGGGTAACAATCCCATGGCACCATTATATAAAAACTGCTTGTTATCCATTGGAAAATACATGTGACTGAAGTATGATAATAAGCAAATGACACTGTTATTGAAGGTTTCTTTAGACTTTGTATTGATATATCATATATATAATTATTCAAATTGTACATGGTGGAAACAAGAGAAATTGTTTGAGTTATTTAATATATAAAATAACTCTGATAACATGTTGTTTATTTTATAGGTGATCTTTACCTGCCTTGAAATTACCGACAGTGAAGTTCGGAACATAAATTCTTACGGAAACATTGATGCACCCAGAAGAAAAATACAGTATTCAAAACCTTTAAACATTCTTTCATCATCGGATAGAAAACAAGCAATTGAAATACTTTTCAGACTTTCTGAAAAAAAACTCCAGTAGTAGGTAGTTGAGCGTCGGCTTCAGAATGCTGCAAGTCTTTTTTTGGCAGGTTTTGTGTTACATGTATGAAAGACTAGTATAAGACTATACGATATACACCATGGGTTTAAGATGCGCCGGTACATACCATGATACTATCATGGAGAACCGATTTTTCATCAATTTCCATTACCAGGAGTATACAAAAATTAAAGTGTTTATTGTGTAAATTGTAAAAGTAGCGTATTATCAGCCAGGTTTTACTTGGTATTTATGTTACTTTTGAAAATAAATCACCACATGATACCGTCGACTACATCAAGTGTGATCAAAATGGCGGACGATTGGGAAATTGTTTACAACATTCGTGGCAGATGTGATATTTAGAGACATTTTGGTATATTAAGAAATAACATAGAATACCATGGTAATACTGCGGTGCTCTCTTAAAAAATGTGGTATGTTAATTCAAAATCTAATGTATTGATGACTGCTGCAGATAATCTTCTCATGCAATGAGTTGTTTATTCTATAAAGTAAATGCTGATTTTCAAAATGTTGAGTATTACAAAACCCTGTTCTGAATTAATAGTTCAGAAATGTGTGTGATTGAACCTTTTTATATTTCCATACATCCATTTTTTTTTTCATTTTCATAATCGGGAAAGTGTAATTTGATTTTCTTCATTTATATGGAAGGATATCAAATGTGTGGTTCCAGGTAAGAATAGAATCACTGCCGTTCTCTGCAGAGGGGTATTAAACCACTGAATGTTCATTTTATCATTTTTTTTGTCATGTTCATTATTATAGTTAAATTACAAACCTCTGTGGGAGCCATATGAGTAATGGTAAGAATAGGTCACTGTAGCTTATGCATGTCATAAGAAGTGACAATTTGAGTAATATGATAGACTTTGCTGAAACTCTGCAGGTGTCAAGGTTCTAGGTTCATTCTGCATATTCATTTGTTGATGTGATTTTTTTAATCTGTATGTTAATTTGTTGTTTTTGTACATGTAGAGTGCACCTGGAATCTTCTTTCCTGTTGGCATAAAATAACCTACAATGTTGGTGCACTGTAAAACCCCATTGATTCATAAAATGATATCCAGCTGTGATAAACTGTGCATGCTGGTACAAAATTTATTCAACCATAGATTCATTTTCATGAACTGGTGCCGATATATTGTTAAAACCCCCAGAAACAACTTAGAATGTGGAAGGATTCCAGCATTGATTAACTATGTGTTGGTACAAGACTATAGATCCATTTACAAGAACTGTTATATTACCATATGATTTGAAGGTAGTGCTTATATCGCATACTGGTATGTAAAACGTTGATAAACTAATCTTGAAACAGAATATCATCTCAACTATAGCTTGCACTATATTTTGAATTCTTACTGGAATTATTTCAGGTAATGTTTAAGATAGAGTTAAGTATACTGTAATTTTGAAATTTGCTAATGTATATGAGGTTTTTAATGATTTTGTAACGGTGACACCGATCTTAAACGTGTTGCTCTATGACAGGGCCACTGGTTCATACTTACAAAATAGTATTTAAATTAGGTAATTTTATTTTATTTTATTTGCCTTTTCAAAACTACAATATATAAATTTCATAAATCTTCATCCTTTATAAGTCCAGCAAGCTGTTTCTTTTACAATTCTTTGTTTTGTAAAAAAAAATCAGGTCTTGTGCTTTTGTAGTTTTGTTCATATTTGTGGCAAGATATTGGTTTGTGTCTGGATTATAACATCTTATTGTGTTCATTCTTTCCATATATTTTGTTTGTATTTGTTCACATATTTTCAATAAAATAAAACTTTCAATAAAATGCATTTGTAGTTTTCTGCACTCTGTTCTGTAAACAGGCATAACATGAAATTCTATCAGTTTAATTATATCAATGACATTTACATGCAGTAGTGCAGTTGACAGAGTATCGGCTGTTCACGCTAGTGGTTGCAAGTTAGATCACTAACTCGACCTGTGGTTCTCTCAAAAATAACATGTACCAGGTACTGGGTTTACACTCAAGATTGATTTGTATTATCTCTGGCTCACTTGGCAATCAAGTTAAAATAAATTAGTATAAACTAAATAAACATCTTTAACTCGTGGTATTTATTAATTAAAATTGAAGTTAAGTAAAGTTGTTTGGAAGTTTTATAATATTGATTGGGTTTTAAGAATATATAAAAACATTTATAAGTAGTTATGCCGCAGGTATATATAGAACAATATTAACGCTGTTACACAGTGCATGCGCTGTATCAAAAGTTGGGTATTTGTTAGAAATAGAGCACTTTCTTTATCCTGATAAACCGCGACATAGCCTAGTGTAGCGATGCCTCTCATGTTGAAGGTTGTGTGTTTGATTCCCCTCTGGTCATACAAAAGACTTGAAAAATGGTACTAAAAGCTTTCTTGCTCGACACTCCGCATGTAGAGGATAGTTTTTAGTCTGGTTTGGTCGGCTCAGTGTCAGTATAATGTGACTGGGTGGGGTATCATACCATGTGTCTGTTGCATGATACTCCAGTGTGGCACTCCGCATTAGAGGATAGTTTTAGGTCTGGTCTGGTCGGCTCAGTGTCAATATAATGTGACTGGGTGGGGTATCATACCATGTGTCTGTGGCATGATACTCCAGTGTGGCAGCGCTATGAATACTGTCTCAAGTAGACTGTTGCAATATGGCTGAAATATTGTTTAAGCGACACCATACAAAAACAACAATAGTAAACATCGTGGAAAATGTCATACATGTCTTCATTTTGACATACATTGTAAAAGTAAAGATACTAATGAATAATTGAGGTTTTACAGCCTACTATCACATTCAAGTCACCGTAAAACTGTCAGATTGTTCTTTCAGTCGTTTTATTCACAAGTATAGCTGTCATAAAAACTATACTTTTATTGTAAAATATATCCCAGTTATGTTTTAGTTAATCTCAATATGAGATTTTCTGATCGATGTTCAACCAGCCTATAAACTTTAATGTTTGTGTGTACTCTGAAACTCTGCAGTTTTTAATGGAATTTCACCAAACTTGAGCAATAGTTCTATAACTGTATAAATGTCTTGGACAAGCTCCCTGATCATAGCCGATAATTGATATCCGAGTTGACCATTGAATTATTACCTGTGCACTCTTGTATCTGCATTTCCATTAGATCTAGATCAAACGTACACAATAGTTTTACCACCGAAAGATCTTTGAACTGGTCAAATCGGATAATAAATGTCTGGGATACATGTATGTCTGTGCATTATCAGGAATTTCTGTTTGGCCTTGTGTACACTTTAGTACCAGTATTTATCATTGACATGTACATTATTGCAGATAATATTTTGAAGAACATTTATATGATGATAAAGAACTTTGTTAAAGTTGTGGACCTTGAATGAAAAAAATTATTTGGCATGTTATCTCTGGGCTGTATGTGAGCAATTTGGAGTCATCAATGCCTTCTTGTTTCAGCTCTTCATGTCAAATGTAGCTAGATAAGACCAAAGAGGACATAGTTATGCCCCTTGATCGATTGAAAAATTGATGATTTTTGCATTGTAAGCACTAGACAATCAGAAAAGGTTTCATTTGGCCATAATCATTCTAGGTTTAATGTTGTTGGCTGTTTATTGAATTGATGAAATCTAAGCAAATTACAGAATTTTTAAAATTGGGGAAATACATATACACAGCATTTTATATACCTATGTCAAGTACATAGGTTTTTAGAAGGCCTTTTGTGTGTAAATATGAGTGAACATATATATTATATAACATGGATGATTTATGGAATTTTAGATATTTATCTAAAAGTAAATTGTTTACAAAATTCATTTAAAATAAGTACACACTCTTTATGAAATATTAATTACAAATGTACATATGCTACTTTATGTTACAAATATTTAATTATATTTACCAATTGTTTCATAAAATGTGTCGCGTGATAAAGAAATATATTGAATGTATGTATAATATTTGTATGTAATGAAAAACATTATGTTTAAGTTACAAATAAACAAATCTTAAATCTATGAAGCTCCGATGAGCTGGCCAGCCTATGATTAGACCAGTAAAGACAGAATTATGGCCGTTGATTAATTAACAGTTGTAACATTTGCCATGTAAACATTAGCATCTCCAGTTTTATATGTTGTATTTATGTGTATGAAGGCTCGGAAGACTTCTTGATATGGGCAGCTCATATTAGAAACGCGTTATTGGCCGGAGGTAATTGTATTTTGCGGATTTTTGTATTTTAATTTTAAACACCGCAGGAAGCTACATGTCCCCACATATATGTCAAGCAAATTATGACCATGGGATCACAGATGAGTTCTTGAAACGGCAGTTAAACCATGAGGAACAGTATATTAATAAGGGTATTTTGTATTTACATGTAGCTTACCGGGGCCGGAGGTCTTCTCTGTCCGTCCGTCATCGATTGCTTTAAACAACTTCTCCCCTGGAACCACATGCAGGGTTTTCTTACATGAAGCTATCTGAAGTTTGTTCAAATCATAATCCTTGGTAAAATTTGATCATGCCCCGGGGGATTATCAATTTTATTTTTCAAAATTTCAAAAATCGTTTGTAGAGATTAGAAGAAAAATCACATTGAGTAACTCGACAAAAGGCTTTGTAATGTAACTTTGAATCTGCACAAAAAACATGTAAACCGTTAACATGTAAATACTAGTACATTAGAAAAAATACGGGAAGTTGATCCGTGAATATTTTAAAGATATCATAACACCGAGGAATTTATTCTATGACCGCTGATGCTGTTGATGCCTCTCTTGTGTGAATTAAAATGCTGTGCTAGTAGCTGACCAATTATGTTCCTCAATTATATGAAATTGTAAAATGTATATTCAATGTTACATTGTTGATGTTCAAAACTAGTGAATTTTAGGACTGGTGAAATATTGCAAACAAACCGACATAGTGCGGCTCCACACTACCACACCGACATTGTGCAGCTCCATACCGACATAGTGCGGCTCTACACCGACATAGTGCAGCTCCACACGGACATAGTGCAGCTCCACACCGACATAGTGTGGCTCCACACCGACATAGTGCGGCTCCACACCGACATAGTGCGGCTCCACACCGACATAGTGCAGCTCCACACCGACATAGTGTGGCTCCACACCGACATAGTGCGGCTCCACACCGACAATGCCAAGAAGAACGTGTTAGATTTTCGGAAAATTCTTGAAAAGAGTCATAACTCGGCAAAATATAGCAACCAGAATGCAAAAGAAACAATTTTTTCATAGCAAGTTTCAGTGAATTCGAAATTGATGGTTCTAGAGAAAGGGAAGTAACTCGGCCGCTAAAAACCGGAACGTAAAAGGGATATGTAGATTTCGTACTGATCCTTCTCAACAAGTTTATTGAAATGCGAGTATTGTTTCAAGAGATGAGATTTTTATTTCCGAAAATGCAGTGACGTCGAATCATCGAACTTAAACATGGATGGAGTATGCGCAACTAAAACTCAATTCGATTCTTCCCAGCACGTTATGGAAGGAGTCCCCTGACAAGATTTTGCGATCAGACGGACAGATGGACGAACGGAAGGAACGCACAAAACATAAGCCAGAGAGGGTAACAATAATGAAATAACGGTCTTTGATGTGAGATGCACGAATCTGTATTAAACGACGTGTCATCGTCCATCTAACAGTTTGAATGAATGAATGGGGTTGAACGGCGTACCAACACATTATAAGTTATTTGACGCCAACAGGAAGGAATATACCAGGTTCCCTTTATGTAAAAATGTAAAAAAAAAACCCCAACACATTAACATACAGATAGAAAACCATCAACAAATGAATATTATGTAGAATGAACCTAGAACCTTGACACCTGCAGAACTGCAGACTTCAGCAATTCTTTTTAACAGTTGACAGGGGGCCCCGGTAGCTTTTGCAGCGGTTCGTGTGGATATTTCATCATTACACATACCGATGTCTAGTTAATTTTAGTGCTTTTTTTAGGAGTTGTCGGTATTGATTTTACAACATCTGATATTAAGAAGAAACATAATTGAGAACGTCTGTAAGTCATTTCAACAAGATCACTGAGACCTGAAAATTAAGAAATTATCGGTGACCATATACGGAAAAGAGTTCAGGGATGGGTTGAATAAGCTCAAGGTGAGATAGTTCAATCACCCTGTATCCATCATCCGACTGTAAGGGCGTGCGTCCGACATAGGCCTACATCCTTTAACACATTTAATTATCAAATATTATCTAACGTATAATACCACTGTTTGATGCGAGGTGTAGCTGGGTTAGGTTTAAGGACAGACACGATATCATGTATTCGGTGATGAAACATTTAAACTGTGTTTGCATAGTTTGATAACGCTCGACAGACAATACGCACAACTATTTGTACATGTATCACATTGTTTTTCACCAGGTTTCACTATGCGTTTTTCTAGTTTACTTTTTGTTTTTATTTGTTTGCATGTGTATTGCTGTTATTCCGGTGAGTACTTTTACTTTTTAATTTGGTTTTAGATAAGTTGATCTAGTCAACTTCACACTTACTGTCATTTTTATAGATATAACATTGCACTTGGTCCATCTTCTCGTTTTGGGGTTGTAGTAAACAGACACTGTGGAATCTTGATACCACTACTGAAACCATTGACATGTTAATGTATGGCAGATCAGGGTACCACTACTGAAACCATTGACATGCTAATGTATGGCAGATCAGGGTACCACTACTGAAACCATTGACATGCTAATGTATGACGAATCAGGGTACCACTACTGAAACCGTTGACATGCTAATGTATGACAAACCAGGGTACCACTACTGAAACTATTGACATGCTAATGTATGACAGATCAGGGTAGCACTACTGAAACCATTGACATGCTAATGTATGACAGATCAGGGTACCACTACTGAAACCATTGACATGCTAATGTATGGCAAATCAGGGTACCACTACAGAAACCATTGACATGCTAATGTATGACGAACCAGGGTACCACTACTGAAACCATTGACATGCTAATGTGTGACGAACCAAGGTACCACTACTGAAACCATTGACATGCTAATGTATGACAGATCAGGGTACAACTACTGAAACCGTTGACATGCTAATGTATGGCAAATCAGGTTAACAGTACTGAAACCATTGACATGGTAATGTATGACGAACCAGGGTAGCACTACTGAAACCGTTGACATGCTAATGTATGACGGATCAGAATACCACTACTGAAACCATTGACATGCTAATGTATGACGAACCAGGGTAGCACTACTGAAACCGTTGACATGCTTATGTATGGCAGATCAGGGTACCACTACTGAAACAATTGACATGCTAATGTATGGCAGATCAGGGTACCACTACTGAAACCATTGACATGCTAATGTATGGCAAATCAGGGTACCACTACTGAAACCATTGACATGCTAATGTATGGCAAATAAGGGTACAACTACTGAAACCGTTGACATGCTAATGTATGACGAACCAGGGTAGCACTACTGAAACCGTTGACATGCTTATGTATGGCAGATCAGGGTACCACTACTGAAACCATTGACATGCTAATGTATGGCAAATCAGGGTACCACTACTGAAACCATTGACATGCTAATGTATGGCGAACCAGGGTACCACTACTGAAACCATTGACATGCTAATGTATGACAGATCAGGGTACCACTATTGAAACCATTGACATGCTAATGTATGACAAATCAGGGTAGCCCTACTGAAACCATTGACATGCTAATGTATGGCAGATCAGGGTAGCACTACTGAAACTGTTGACATGCTAATGTATGACAAACCAGGGTACCATTACTGAAACCGTTGACATGCTAATGTATGGCAAATCAGGTTAACACTACTGAAACCGTTGACATGCTAATGTATGACGAATCAGGGTAGCACTACTGAAACCGTTGACATGCTAATGTATGACGAATCAGGGTAACACTACTGAAACCATTGACATGCTAATGTATGGCAAATCAGGGTACCACTACTGAAACCGTTAACATACTAATGTATGACGAATCAAGGTAGCACTACTGGAACCGTTGACATGCTAATGTATGGCAAATCAGGGTTCCACTACTGAAACCATTGACACGCTAATGTGTGACAAATCAAGGTACCACTACTGAAACCGTTGACATGCTAATGTATGGCAATTTAGGGTAGCACTACCGAAACTGTTGACATGCTAATGTATGGCAAATCAGGGTACCACTACTGAAACCATTGACATGGTAATATATGACAAATCAGGGTACCACTACTGAAACCATTGACATGCTAATGTATGACAAATCAGGGTCCCACTACTGAAACCGTTGACATGCTAATGTATAGCAAATCAGGGTACCACTACTGAAACCGTTGACATGCTTATGTATGGCAAATCAGGGTACCACTACTGAAACCATTGACATGGTAATGTATGGCAATTCATGGTACCACTATTGAAACCATTGACATGCTAATGTATGACAAATGAGGGTAGCACTACTGAAACCTATGACATGCTAAGGTATGGCAAATGAGGGTAGCACTACTGAAACCATTGACATGGTAATGTATGATAAATCAGGGTACCACTACTGAAACCGTTGACATGCTAATGTATGACACATCAGGGTACCACTACTGAAACCGTTGACATGGTAATGTATGACAAATCAGGGTACCACTACTGGAACCGTTGACATGCTAATGTATGACTAATCAGGGTAGCACTACTGAAACAGTTGACATGCTAATGTATGACAAATCATGGTACCACTACTGAAACCGTTGACATGGTAATGTATGACAAATAAGGGTAGCACTACTTGAACGGTTGACATGCTCATGTATGACGAATCAGGGTACCACTACTGGAACCGTTGACATGGTAATGTATAGCAAATCAGGGTATCACTACTGAAACCGTTGACATGCTAATGTATGACAAATCAGGGAAACACTACTGAAACCGTTGACATGCTAATGTATGACAAATCAGGGTAGCGCTACTGGAACCGTTGACATGCTAATGTATAACAAATCAGTGTACCATTATTGGAACCGTTGACATGGTAATGTATGGCAAATCAGGGTACCACTACTTAAACCGTTGACATGGTACTGTATGGCAAATCAGGGTACCACTACTGAAACCGTTGACATGGTACTGTATGGCAAATCAGGCTAACACTACTGAAACCGTTGACATGCTAATGCATGACAAATCAGGGTAACACTACTGAAACCGTTGACATGCTAATGTATGACAAATCAGGGTACCACTACTGGAACCATTGCCATGGTAATGTATGACAAATCAGGGTACCACTACTGGAACCATTGCCATGGTAATGTATGACAAATCAGGGTACCACTACTGGAACCGTTGACATGGTAATGTATGACAAATCAGGGTAGCACTACTGGAAACGTTCACATTCTAATGTATGGCAAATCAGGGTAACACTACTGAAACCATTGACATGCTGATATATAACAAATCAGGGTATCGCTACTGAAACCATTGACATGGTAATGTATGACAAATCAGGGTACCACTACTGGAATCGTTGACATGCTTATGTATGACAGATCAGAGTAGCACTTCAGAAACCATTGACATGCAACTGTATGACAAATCAGGGTACCACTACTGGAACCGTTGACATGCTAATGTATGATAAATCAGGGTAGCACTACTGGAACCGTTGACATGCAAAATGTAGGACAAATCTGGGAACCACTACTGAAACCATTGACATGGTAATGTATGACAAATCAGGGAACCACTACTGAAACCATTGATATGGTAATGTATGACAAATCAGGGAACCACTACTGAAACCATTGACATGGTAATGTATGACAAATCAGGGTACCACTATTGGAACCGTTGACATGCTAATGTATGACAAATCAGGGTACCACTACTGGAACCGTTGACATGCTAATGTATGACAAATCAGGGTAGCACTACTGGAACCGTTGACATGCTAATGTATGACAAATCAGGGTAACACTACTGAAACCGTTGACATGCTAATATATGACAAATCAGGGTAGCACTACTTGAACCATTGGCATGCTAATGTATAACAAATCAGGGTACCACTACTGGAACCATTGACATGCTAATGTATGACAAATCAGGGTAGCACTACCGGAACCGTTGACATGGTAATGTATGACAAATCAGGGAACCACTACTGGAACCGTCTTTAACATGTACGGATAGCGTCAATTAATTCAACAATATAAAAAAATATTTAAATTCTATTTTTTGTATTAATCCTATTTCGAATCCCGACAAGGTTTAAAGCAAAAAAAAGTTATCGTCCTAAATAAAAACAAGAACAGTTTAGAGAGTGCTGGCATATCATGTCAGAGGTCGTGGGGTTGAACCTAGACTTGGTCTAATGGCCTCTCAAAAACTCAATACATGTTCTACCCAGGAAACGTACTCTAGGGTGATTCATATAAACTGAATTTACTTCACAATCGCGATAATGTAAATATGTAAAAACGCAAACTAAGCCAAGTTAACTAATATAAACAAAACTAATACACACTACTAGAATTGACTTTCAGCCACACATGTTCGTCTAGCGGGAGGACAAACGCCTTTAGCTGGGCGTGTTGAGATTTATTACAAAGGCGCCTGGGGGACTGTCTGTGGTGATGGATTTGACGAGTCGGACGCTGATGTTGTCTGTCGAATGCTGGGCTATAACAAAACAACGTAGGATTTAATTGTTAATTTATTTATTTTTTATTGGTCTTTTAAATCTGATATTAAAATGAAATATGTAACAATAGAAATACTGAAATATATCTTGGGACCTCACTTGTTTATATTAGATTAATAATTAAAACAACATGTAATAACTATACAACTGTCTTTTTATTTTACGCTTAAATTTCATGATAATTTCACTGTCGTAAAGAGTAATTTAATAGTAATATTTCCATCATTTTCAACAATAAAATAGAGATAATCCGTGTTGATTTGAACAGTGAATTATCTTTTTAATTTCAATTATAAACACCAAAATCAACTCATTGACAATACGATACTCTCAATTAAACCACACATCTCGTGTTCCTTTATTACGTTATTCAATCATACTTTGCTTAGGCGATATTCCTTTAATGTAATAATTCAGTATCTGAAACAAGAGAATTCGGCGGATATGCTTTCTTGTAAATTGAAACTAGGTTAATAGTTAGTGTAGCATATATAGATTTACTTGCGTATGTTGTATACCAGGTTTCAAGTCAGCAATCTTCGATCAAACCAATATAAAGGAGACTTTTGATTTCAGAAACGCCACTGTGTTTTCCGGTGCATACTTTGGGGAAGGTTCAGGTGCCATTGTCATAAGCAATCTTCGGTGTCAAGGTTACGAGTCAGACGTTAAAGATTGCGTTTCCGACCCGTGGCTCCAACACAACTGCAGCCATAGCAACGACGTTGGAGTCAGCTGCCGTAAATATATTTTTACTTTTTATCAAAATAATGTGCAAACAAGCCTGTCTTCAGCAGTCATTAAAAAGAAAAGTGAACATAATCTTTTCGTAACATTTGCCGAATGAGGTTATTGATCAATATTGAATATGTAATGTTGAACAACTGATCAATGTTGAATATGTAATGTTGAACAACTGATCAATATTGAATATGTAATGTTGAACAACTGATCAATATTGAATATGTAATGTTGAACATGTAATGTTGAACAACTGATCAATGTTGAATATGTAATGTTGAACAACTGATCAATGTTGAATATGTAATGTTGAACAACTGATCAATGTTGAATATGTAATGTTGAACAACTGATCAATGTTGGATATGTGATGTTGAACATGTAATATTGAACAACTGATCAATGTTGAATATGCAATGTTGAACAACTGATCAATGTTGAATATGTAATGTTGAACAACTGATCAATATTGAATATGTAATGTTGAACAACTGATCAATATTGAATATATAATGTTGAACAACTGATCAATGTTGAATATGTAATGTTGAACAACTGATCAATGTTGGATATGTGGTGTTGAACAACTGATCAATGTTGAATATGTGATGTTGAACAACTGATCAATATTTGATATGTGATGTTGAACAACTGATCAATGTTGGATATGTGATGTTGAACAACTAATCAATGTTGAATATGTGATGTTGAACAACTGATCAATATTGGATATGTGATGTTGAATAACTGATCAATATTGGATATGTGATGTTGCACAACTGATCAATGTTGGATATGTAATGTTGAATAACTGATCAATATTGGATATGTGATGTTGAACAACTGATCAATGTTGGATATGTGATGTTGAACAAATGATCAATGTTGGACATGTTATGTTGAACAACTGATCAATATTGGATATGTGATGTTGAACAACTGATCAATGTTGAATATGTAATGTTGAACAACTGATCAATATTGGATATGTGATGTTGAACAACTGATCAATATTGGATATGTTATGTTGAACATGTAATGTTGAACAACTGATCAATATTGAATATGTGATGTTGAACAACTGATCAATATTGGATATGTGATGTTGAACAACTGGGCAATATTGAATATGTAATGTTGAACAACTAATCAGAACAATTGATCAATATTGGATATGTGTTGTTGAACAATTGATCAATGTTGAGTTTGCGATTTGAACAACTGGTCAATATTGAATATGTTGAACAACTGATCAATATTGAATATGTGATGTTGAATAGGTAATATTGAACATCTACTGTTGAATAGTTAACGTTGAACCACTAATGTTGAATAGTCAATAATGAAAAACTAATGTTGAATGGTCAAAAATGAAAAACTAATGTTGGATAGATACTGTTAAACAACTACTGTTGAATAGATACTGTTGAACAACTGATGTTGAATAGGTAATATTGAACAACTGCTATTAAATAGGTAATATTGACCAACTGATATTAAAAAAGTAATCTTGATCAACTGATATTAAATATGTTATCTTGATCAACTGATATTAAATAGGTAACCTTGATCAACTGATATTAAATAGGTAATGTTGAACAACTGATATTGAATAAGTTATATTGAATAACTGATATTAAATAGGTAATGTTTAACAACTGATATTAAATAGGTAATATTGAACAACTGATATTAAATAGGTAATGTTGAACAACTGATATTAAAAGGTAATATTGAACAACTGATATTAAATAGGTAATCTTGAACAACTGATATTAAATAGGTAATATTGAACAACTGATAATAAATAGGTTATATTGAACAACTGATAATAAATAGGTAATATTGAACAACTGATATTAAATAGGTAATGTTGAACAACTGCTATTAAATAGGTAATATTGACCAACTGATATTAAAATAGTAATCTTGATCAACTGATATTAAATAGGTTATCTTGATCAACTGATATTAAATAGGTAATCTTGATCAACTGATATTAAATAGGTAATGTTGAACAACTGATATTGAATAAGTTATATTGAATAACTGATATTAAATAGGTAATGTTTAACAACTGATATTAAATAGGTAATATTGAACAACTGATATTAAATAGATAATATTGAACAACTGATATTAAATAAGTAATGTTGAACAACTGATATTAAAAGGTAATATTGAACAACTGATATTAAATAGGTAATCTTGAACAACTGATATTAAATAGATAATATTGAACAACTGATATTAAATAGGTAATATTGAACAACTGATATTAAATAGGTAATATTGAACAACTGATATTAAATAGGTAATATTGAACAACTGATATCAAATAGGTAATAATGAACAACTGATATTAAATAGGCAATGTTGAACAACTGATATTAAATAGGTAATATTGAACAACTGATATTTAATAGGTAATATTGAACAACTGATATTAAAAAGGCATATGTTGAACAACTGATATTAAATAGGTAATATTGAACAACTGATATTAAAAAGGTAATGTTGAACAACTGATATTAAATAGGTAATACTGAACAACTGATTTTAAGTAGGTTATATTGAATATGTAATGTTGAACAACTAATCAGAACAATTGATCAATATTGGATATGTGTTGTTGAACAACTGATCAATGTTGAGTTTGTGATTTGAACAACTGGTCAATATTGAATATGTTGAACAACTGATCAATATTGAATATGTGATGTTGAATAGGTAATATTGAACATCTACTGTTGAATAGTTAACGTTGAACCACTAATGTTGAATAGTCAATAATGTAAAACTAATGTTGAATGGTCAAAAATGAAAAACTAATGTTGGATAGATACTGTTAAACAACTACTGTTGAATAGATACTGTTGAACAACTGATGTTGAATAGGTAATATTGAACAACTGCTATTAAATAGGTAATATTGACCAACTGATATTAAAATAGTAATCTTGATCAACTGATATTAAATAGATTATCTTGATCAACTGATATTAAATAGGTAATCTTGATCAACTGATATTAAATAGGTAATGTTGAACAACTGATATTGAATAAGTTATATTGAATAACTGATATTAAATAGGTAATGTTTAACAACTGATATTAAATAGGTAATATTGAACAACTGATATTAAATAGGTAATGTTGAACAACTGATATTAAAAGGTAATATTGAACAACTGATATTAAATAGGTAATCTTGAACAACTGATATTAAATAGTAATATTGAACAACTGATATTAAATAGGCAATGTTGAACAACTGATATTAAATAGGTAATATTGAACAACTGATATTAAATAGGTAATGTTGAACAACTGATATTAAAAGGTAATATTGAACAACTGATATTAAATAGGTAATATTGAACAACTGATATTAAATAGGTAATCTTGAACAACTGATATTAAATAGGTAATATTGAACAACTGATATTAAATAGGCAATGTTGAACAACTGATATTAAATAGGTAATATTGAACAACTGATATTAAATAGGTAATGTTGAACAACTGATATTGAATAAGTTATATTGAATAACTGATATTAAATAGGTAATGTTTAACAACTGATATTAAATAGGTAATATTGAACAACTGATATTAAATAGGTAATGTTGAACAACTGATATTAAATAGGTAATATTGAACAACTGATATTAAATAGATTATCTTGATCAACTGATATTAAATAGGTAATCTTGATCAACTGATATTAAATAGGTAATGTTGAACAACTGATATTGAATAAGTTATATTGAATAACTGATATTAAATAGGTAATGTTTAACAACTGATATTAAATAGGTAATATTGAACAACTGATATTAAATAGGTAATGTTGAACAACTGATATTAAAAGGTAATATTGAACAACTGATATTAAATAGGTAATCTTGAACAACTGATATTAAATAGGTAATAATGAACAACTGATATTAAATAGGCAATGTTGAACAACTGATATTAAATAGGTAATATTGAACAACTGATATTAAATAGGTAATATTGAACAACTGATATTAAATAGGTAATATTGAACAACTGATATTAAATAGGTAATATTGAACAACTGATATTAAATAGGTAATGTTGAACAACTGATATTAAATAGGTAATATTGAACAACTGATATTTAATAGGTAATATTGAACAACTGATATTAAATAGGCAATGTTAAACAACTGATATTAAATAGGTAATATTGAACAACTGATATTAAATAGTTAATGTTGAACAACTGATATTAAATAGGTCATACTGAACAACTGATTTTAAGTAGGTTATATTGAATATGTAATGTTGAACAACTAATCAGAACAATTGATCAATATTGGATATGTGTTGTTGAACAACTGATCAATGTTGAGTTTGTGATTTGAACAACTGGTCAATATTGAATATGTTGAACAACTGATCAGTATTGAATATGTGATGTTGAATAGGTAATATTGAACATCTACTGTTGAATAGTTAACGTTGAACCACTAATGTTGAATAGTCAATAATGAAAAACTAATGTTGAATGGTCAAAAATGAAAAACTAATGTTGGATAGATACTGTTAAACAACTACTGTTGAATAGATACTGTTGAACAACTGATGTTGAATAGGTAATATTGACCAACTGCTATTAAATAGGTAATATTGACCAACTGATATTAAAATAGTAATCTTGATCAACTGATATTAAATAGATTATCTTGATCAACTGATATTAAATAGGTAATCTTGATCAACTGATATTAAATAGGTAATGTTGAACAACTGATATTGAATAAGTTATATTGAATAACTGATATTAAATAGGTAATGTTGAACAACTGATATTAAATAGGTAATATTGAACAACTGATATTAAATAGGTAATGTTGAACAACTGATATTAAAAGGTAATATTGAACAACTGATATTAAATAGGTAATATTGAACAACTGATATTAAATAGGTAATATTGAACAACTGATATTAAATAGGTAATATTGAACAACTGATATTAAATAGGTAATGTTGAACAACTGATATTAAATAGGTAATGTTGAACAACTGATATTAAATAGGTAATATTGAACAACTGATATTAAATAGGCAAAGTTTAACAACTGATATTAAATAGGTAATAATGAACAACTGATTTTAAGTAGGTAATATTGAACAACTGATATTAAATAGGTAATATTGAACAACTGATATTAAATAGGTTATAATGAACAACTGATTTTAAATAGGTAATATTGAACAACTGATATTAAATAGGTAATGTTGAACAACTAGAGTTGAATATGTTATGCTGAACAACTGTTGTTGAATAGATGATGTTGAATATGAAATGTTGAGCAACTAACAGATTGAAAAAGGCGTTTTGCAGTGAAGGGCATAGTTTATACTTTGGTGAAAAAAAAAGAAAATAGTTTATTCTCAATCTGTTCTTATGTACTTGATGAAACACCGGAGTCCATGGGCTTCGGAATATGAATATGCTTTGTTATCTACTTTAGATACTAAGATTAGATTGGTAGGTGACGCCACGCCGGATAAAGGGTATATTGAGGTGTTTGCCAATGGGCAGTGGATTTCTATTTGTCGTAACGGGTTCGATACAGAAGATGCAGATGTCGTTTGCAGAACTCTAGGCTACAGCAACAGGTTAAAACATCATCTTTCTTTTGCAATATTTTGTTTGTTTATTGTTGTCATCACACGTATTTTGAGTTGTAGACTTTTTTTATTGTTAAAAGTTTGTTATACAGTTTTGAATACCAAATGAAATTATTCAAATAAGAACAAAAAACAAAACGACTAAATGTTCGTATGAAGCCACATGTTTAATGTCAAATATATTGAACACGATTTTGTATAATCGTGGAACTCTTCCACCAAATTTGATGAATACCGTTACTGACCACCTTATATGAGCCTTAACACTTTACAATTTTGCATGACGTCGTACTTTTATATATTATATGAACTGAGTGAATCAATGGAGTTAAGTCTAACAGACGTTTATAAAATCTTGATAATTTTTCAGGAATGGATATTACAAGTTTAGTGCTCTTTACACGAGCTCATCAAGCCGTCCTGTCACTATAACCAATCTAACTTGCACTGGCAATGAACATGACCTCAGCGAGTGTGCATCAAACAGCTGGGGGTCTTACACCGGATGTAGTCGGTACGATGCGGTTAGTCTGAAATGTCCAGGTAGTTTGCCTAAATAATTTTTATTTGTATTCTAATACGAGAGAGCAGTGAACTGATTTTTATTATAATTTCACTTAGTTTATATAAATCCACTTTTTCCAATCATTTTTTTTTTGGTTTTAGTGAAATATCAATTTATATTATATATAAGTAGTCTATTTATTCACATACATGTGCTTATTTAAATATTCTGATTTCGTCTCATATATCTGTCATAGAAAATTCAAATTCATTTTGAAATAAAATATATTTAAACAAAATACTATGTATTTCTTATATGCCAGAATACAAATTGGAAAATATTATTGTACTACTGAACAAATTTATTTTTGATACAGATTAGTTGTGTTACCTTGAAAACAGACGTCAGTAGCTCATTAATCTGTTATACAGTACCAATGTTGTCACAGTATCATCGTTTCATATACAGTAACCGTGTCGTATACAGTACCTGTGTTAAATCATCGTTTTATATACAGTACCCGTGTTAAATCATCGTTTCATATACAGTACCCGTGTTGAATCATCGTTTCATATACAATACCCGTGTTGAATCATCGTTTCATATACAGTACCCGTGTTGAATCATCGTTTCATATACATTACCCCTGTTCTATCAACGTTTTTGATACAGTACCCGTGTTATATCATCGTTTCATATACAGTACCTGTGTTAAATCATCGTTTCAAATACAGTACCCGTGTTGAATCATCGTTTCATATACAGTACCTGTGTTGAATCATCATTTCATATACAGTACCTGTGTCGTATCATCGTTACATATACTACAGTACCTGTGTTATATAATCGTTACATATACTATAGTACCCGTGTTGAATCATCGTTTCATATACAGTACCTATGTCGTATCATCGTTACATATACTACAGTACTCGTGTTGTATCATCGTTTCATATACTACAGAATCTGTGTTGAATCATCATTTCATATACAGTACCTGTGTCGTATCATCGTTACATATACTACAGTACTCGTGTTGTATCATCGTTTCATATACTACAATATCCGTGTTGAATCATCGTTTCATATACAGTAACCATGTTAAATCATCGTTTCATATACAGTACCCGTGTTGAATCATCGTTTCATATACAGTACCCGTGTTAAATCATCGTTTCATATACAGTACCCGTGTTGAATCATCGTTTCAAGTACCCGCGTTGAATCATCGTTTCATATACAGTACCCGTGTTAAATCATCGTTTCATATACAGTACCCGTGTTAAATCATCGTTTCATATACAGTACCCGCGTTGAATCATCGTTTCATATACAGAACCCGTGTTAAATCATCGTTTCATATACAGTACCCGTGTTGAATCATCGTTTCAAGTACCCGTGTTGAATCATCGTTTCATATACAGTACCCGTGTTAAATCATCGTTTCATATACAGTACCTGTGTCGTATCATCGTTACATATACTACAGTACCCGTGTTGTATCATCGTTTTATATACTACAATATCCGTGTTGAATCATCGTTTCATATACAGTAACCATGTTAAATCATCGTTTCATATACAGTACCCGTGTTGTATCATCGTTTTATATACTACAATATCCGTGTTGAATCATCGTTTCATATACAGTAACCATGTTAAATCATCGTTTCATATACAGTACCCGTGTTGAATCATCGTTTCATATACAGTACCCGTGTTAAATCATCGTTTCATATACAGTACCCGTGTTGAATCATCGTTTCAAGTACCCGCGTTGAATCATCGTTTCATATACAGTACCCGTGTTAAATCATCGTTTCATATACAGTACCCGTGTTAAATCATCGTTTCATATACAGTACCCGCGTTGAATCATCGTTTCATATACAGAACACGTGTTAAATCATCGTTTCATATACAGTACCCGTGTTGAATCATCGTTTCAAGTACCCGTGTTGAATCATCGTTTCATATACAGTACCCGTGTTAAATCATCGTTTCATATACAGTACCTGTGTCGTATCATCGTTACATATACTACAGTACCCGTGTTGTATCATCGTTTTATATACTACAATATCCGTGTTGAATCATCGTTTCATATACAGTAACCATGTTAAATCATCGTTTCATATACAGTACCCGTGTTGTATCATCGTTTTATATACTACATTATCCGTGTTGAATCATCGTTTCATATACAGTAACCATGTTAAATCATCGTTTCATATACAGTAACCATGTTAAATCATCGTTTCATATACAGTACCCGTGTTGAATCATCGTTTCAAGTACCCGTGTTGAATCATCGTTTCATATACAGTACCTGTGTTTAATCATCGTTTCATATACAATACCCCTGTTCTATCAACGTTTCAAGTACCCGTGTTGAATCATCGTTTCATATACAGTACCCGTGTTTAATCATCGTTTCATATACAATACCCCTGTTCTATCAACATTTTTGATACAGTGCCCGTGTTATATCAACGTTTCATATACAGTATCCGTGTTGAATCATCATTTCATATACAGTACCCGTGTTGTATCATCGTTCCATATACAGTACCCGTGTTGTATCATCGTTCCATATACTATAGTACCCGTGTTGTATCATCGTTTCATATACAGTACCCGTGTTAAATCATCGTTTCAAATACAGTACCCGTGATGAATCATAATTTCAAATACAGTACCAGTGTTGTATCATCGTTTTATATAGAGTACCACTGTTGTATTATCGTTTCATATACAGAACCATTATTGTATCATCGTTTCATATATTACAGTATCCGTGTTGAATCATCATTTCATATACAGTACCAGTGTTGTACCATCGTTCCATATACTACAGTACCCGTGTTGTACCATCGTTCCATAAACTACAGTATCCGTGTTGTACCATCGTTTCATATATTACAGTACCCGTGTTGTATCATCGTTTCATATTCAGTACCCGTGTTGTACCATCGTTCCATATACAGTACCCATGTTGTATCAGATACAGTGCCCGTGTTGTTTCATATACAGTACCTGTGATGAATCATCATTTCATATACAGTACCCGTGTTATATCATTGTTTCATATACAGTACCTGTGATGAATCATCATTTCATATACAGTACCCGTGTTGTATCATCGTTTCATATACAGTACCATTGTTGTATCATCGTTTCATATACTACCCTACCCGTGTTGTATAATCGTTTTATACATTACAGTACCCGTGTTGAATCATAGTTTCAGATACTTTTTCCGTGTTGTATCATCGTTTCATATGCTACAAAACCTGTGCTGTATTAACGATGCAGATACAGTAACATGTGTTGTATTATCGTTTCATATATTACAGTATCCGTGTTGAATCATCATTTCATATACAGTACCAGTGTTGTATCATCGTTCCATATACTACAATACCTGTGTTGTATAATCGTTTCATATACAGTACCCGTGTTATATCATTGTAACATATACAGTACCTGTGTCGTATCATCGTAACAGCTACAGTACCTGTGTTGTATCATCGTTGCATATACAGTACCTGTGTTGAATCATCAGTTCACATACACTGCCCGTGTTGAATCATCACTTCATAAACAGTACCTGTGTCGTATAATCGTTACATATACAGTACCTGTGTCTTATCCAGTACCTGTGTCGTATCTTCGTTACATATACAGTACCTGTGTTGAATCATCATTTCAAATACAGTGCCCGTGTTGAATCATCGTTTCATATACAGTACCCGTGTTAAATCATCGTTTCATATACAGTACCCGTGTTAAATCATCGTTTCATATACAGTACCCGTGTTGAATCATCGTTTCATATACAATACCCCTGTTCTATCAACGTTTTTGATACAGTACCCGTGTTATATCATCATTTCATATACAGTACCCGTGTTATATCATCATTTCATATACAGTACCTGTGTTAAATCATCGTTTCAAATACAGTACCCGTGTTGAATCATCGTTTCAAATACAGTACCCGTGTTAAATCATCGTTTCATATCCAGTATCCGTGTCGAATCATTGTTTCACATACAGTACCTGTGTTAAATCATCGTTTCATAAAAAGTACCCGTGTCGTATCAATGTCTCATATACAGTACCCGTGTCGTATCATCGTTTCATATACAGTACCCATGTTGTATTATCGTTTCATATGCAGTACCCGAGTTGTATTATCGTTTCATATACAGTACCCGTGACGTATCATCGTTTCATGCACATTACCCGTATTGTATCATCGTTTCATATACAGTGCCCGTGTTGTATCATCGTTTCATATACAGTACCCATGTTGTATCAGATACAGTGCCCGTGTTGTATCAGATACAGTGCCCGTGTTGTATCATCGTTTCATATACAGTGCCCGTGTTGTATCATCGTTTCATATACAGTACCCATGTTGTATCAGATACAAAGCCCGTGTTGTATCATCGTTTCAGATACAGTGCCCGTGTTGTATCAGATATAGTGCCCGTGTTGTATCATCGTTTCATATACAGTACCCATGTTGTATCAGATACAATGCCCGTGTTGTATCATCGTTTCATATACAGTGCCCGTGTTGTATCAGATACAGTGCCCGTGTTGTATCATCGTTTCAGATACAGTGCCCGTGTTTTATCATCGTTTCATATACAGTGCCCATGTTGTATCAGATACAGTGCCCGTGTTGTATCAGATACAGTGCCCGTGTTGTATCTTCGTTTCAGATACAGTGCCCGTGTTGTATCATCGTTTCATATACAGTACCCATGTTGTATCAGATACAGTGCCCGTGTTGTATCATCGTTTCCGATATATTACCCGTTTTGCATTATCATTTTAGATACTTCCGTGAGGCTTGTGGATGGACCAAATAAATACTCAGGAAGAATAGAACTTGCCTACCACTATGTTTGGCAAACAGTTTGTGATGACAATGGAACATTTGGAGTTGATGACGGTAATGTTGTATGTAGAATGCTCAAAGACATCACCTTTCTTGGGTAACTTACCACTTCTACTCTTTGATTAAACATTTCATTACTCCGGTACAGCCAAGCGCAACGTTTGATTAAACATTTCATTGCTCCGATACAGCCAAGCGCAACGTTTGATTAAACATTTCATTGCTCCGGTACATCCAAACGCAAAGTTTTCATCACAGAGGCGTGTTTGTTACTGACAATTACACGCTTCTGTTTCAACAACGTTTACTGATTATAAATACTTAAAATCTTAGCTCAAATTTTGACTGGGTATTTATATATTATAGATTATAATCAATACCAATAAAACAATGCGCAGTCTTACTGGACCCAGTCTAGAGTTATGATGATCTGGCTTCTTTTCTTAAATTGAAGTTTTTAAGTATATGTTGAAACAGGAGCTGATACAGGGCGGTAATCATTATTATCCTTTCTTCTGTATGCATGCTCCTGTATTGTACATATTGTGACACTTTTATGTTTTTTAGTATGTCTTTTGCTGTTTTTGTTGGGGTTGTCCTTTGAATGCTATGTCTCCTGTCTCCTGTTTAACATATACTTTCTTATTTTTGATATGAAAGTATTATGCCGTACACACACACACACGCTAATAGCTGGGGTTTAAATCCATACCAGTACATTTTACAGCCTAAAACTCATATCTTAATTCATATTTTCTAATTTAAAATCTGTCAATTGCTTCAAAACAATTTGGCAATAAATTGAAATGTTATTTTATTTTATCGCTGGAATTGATAAATACATCACTGTGCACGTGTTCCTATTGATTGGCTAAACAGAATACGGTTAACACACATCTTATCAACAGATCTTTTTATTTCTAGCATCGTCCGGCGATCTCAAATGTATGGCAAGATGTGTTACTCAGTTACTTATGAGAAAGAATGAATACGGGAAGCGCAATCAGTATGGTGTTACCCACTACATGAAATGTTATATTTGAGCTCTTCACTTAAAAACAGATTTAGTAACCATAAGCACGATGTCAACCAATATATGAAATGTTATATCCGTGCTCTTCCACTGTGAATCAAAATCAGTAACCATGATTAATAAAATTTTATATTCGATCTATTCCACTGTGAAACATAGCCAGTTACCATGAAAACGGTGTTATCCAATATATTGAATGTTATGTTTTAGCTCTTCCACTCTGAAACATAGTCAGTAACCATAGAAAACGTGTTTCTCAATATATGAAATCTTATATTCGAACACTTCCACTGTGAAACATAAATAGTACCCGCTATATGAACTGTTATATCTGATCTCTTTCACTGTGAAACATAAATAGTACCCGCTATATGAACTGTTATATTTGATCTCTTTCACTGTGAAACATAAATAGTACCCGCTATAGGAACTGTTATATTTGATCTCTTCCACTGTGAAGCATAGTCAGTAACTATGAATAGTGTTACCCTCTATATGAAATGTTATTTGCTAACATTTCAAACATAAACAATATACTACAACATATACTTCCACATTGCAGCACTTCCTCGGTGAAGCCTAACCATTATTATGGAGAAGGAAAGTTTCACCCCGTGGTGAAGGACCTTCAGTGTAGCGGACAAGAGTCCGATATCTCTCTTTGCCGTTCATCTGATTGGTGGAACAAAGATAGAGGCTATCTTTGCGATAAGCATTATGACGTCGGAGTGGACTGCAGTAAGTATCAGTGGTTAATGTTCAGTTAGTGAATCGTTAATACATCATATAGTTATTCTATAAACATTTTTATATAAATTCCCAATGTGTGAAGAGAACATGTCTTAGGTTGTGTGTAAATTTTGCGGACGCAAACAAATGTGCATTACAGGTATAAATGCTTGCGATGTTTACACATAATACCTAAGACAAGGTTTTGAACATTTGAATAACTTGGCTCCATACTCTGAATGATCTAATACATGGGGTTGACTATATTTCTATGTTACTACACATCTGCGGAAAGGTTTTAATCTTTAAATAACTAGGACAATGTTTTGAATATTTTGAAAGCTCCTTTAAGAATCAAATGATCTACGGCAAGGTTTTTTCAATCTTTTATGTTAAAAATGATCCTAGGATAATGTTCTGCATATCAACTCTTCTCTTTGTTAAGACTGATCGATTTCAAGGTCATAAATCTATAAATACATTATAACAATAGTCTGTTTGCAGTTATCATCAAATATCAAGTCGTGGAACACACATGAAAGAATACTTTTTCATTTTCTGTCACAAAGGTACGCATATACGTTTAACAAATGGTCGTACCCCGTATGATGGCCACCTGGAAATACTATACCACGGAGAATGGAGTTCTGTTTGTATAAATAACTTCCATCACAATGATGCCGAAGTTGCATGCAAGTCTCTTGGATTTCGCAATAGGTTTGTACAGAGTATGTGGCCAATTTTGTGTAGATGATAATGGCAAAATAAATGTCTCATTCTTATATTCTTTTCATTAATGACTTTGGGTAATTTTAAATTGGTACAACTTGCACTGATTTTGCCCGATTGAAATAAGGTTTGCTATGAAATATGTTTAACTCAACCAATTAAGAGAAGGTAACGTATTTACCATGAAAAGTAAATCATCACCCCGCTGCATTTACCATTAAACTGTTATTAAAAATTGACTGAAACAATCATCAATTTATCTTCAAAAGTCATCTTTTGTATACGAAATTCAAGAATAGAGTACTTCTAAATATAAGTAAATTTATTTCCGAAACTTTTGTAAGAAGGCGATCTATTCCAAACATTATTGATTTATTTGATGTTTGTGTTCATTAATAGTCTTTAAATATGAATATAAAATCTTATTATTTGTATTAACTATGACATACCTGCCACGTTATAACATATTTATTAATATATACGTATGATGACTGGAAACTGTAAATGGTTGGAGTCGATAAAATGTCTTATGTCTATGATAAATATTGTTTGCCAAATTAACGGTATCATTCATAACTTGAACTACGATTTTATAAACCACCCAACAATTCACTGTCATTCCTTTTTTGTATATAACTATAACAAAATAGTTCATGGTATCTGCGTGTTCGGCCGCGACCACGCGGGAAGTTTTGTTACGACAGAGTCGGCAGAGGGGTACACATATATAAACGGACTATGGAACGCCATAGCTATCTTATGTGGTCCATTTTATATGTAGTATGTGCATTCTTTATTATATCGTGTGCATTCATCATTATATTATGTAGATATGTTATTAAATTATGTCGATACTTTATTACATTATGTCGATGCTTCATTACATTTTGTGGATATTTTATTATATTACGTAGACTGTTTATTACATTATGTAGATACGTCATTACATTGTGTAGATTCTTCATTACATTATGTAGATACATAATTACATTATATGGATACTTTATTATATTCTGTAGATACTTCATTACATTATGTAGATGCGTCATTATTATGTGTAGATACGTTATTACATAATGTAAACTGTTTTTTACATTATGTTGATACTTTATTATATTCTGTAGATTTTTCACTACATTATGTAGATACTTTATTACATTATGTAGATACGTTATTACATTATGTAGAAACGTTATTATATTATGTAGAAACTTTATTAAATTATGTAGACACTTTATTATATCTTGTCGAAACTTTATTATATTATGTCTAAACTTTATAACATTACGTCGAAACTTTATTATATCTTGTCGAAAGTTTATTATATAATGTGCATTCTTCATTATATTATGTCAAAACTTCCGTATGAAGGCGAGATAATTTTGACGGGGTGATTTATATACTGACACCGTGTCAAAATAATATTGTTTTATAGCATAAGTGTCTGTATATAGCAATTATTATAAGAAGAGGTAATAAACTCTATTTTTTCGCTATTATTATATAATATTATACCAGATATAAGTTTTAAAAGATAATTCATCATAAAAAGATTAATGATACGATTATAATCAATGATTGATATCATGAATTGGACACCATTTTTAAATAGGTGTTTTCCTGAATATTAAAGTCAGTGTTTGTATGACTCAGTGAAAGACGGTTTACTATAGTATTAAATTCATTTTTTTCTGGTTTTATGCATGTGTAAAGATGTCGAAGCCTTCAGACTTTATTTGATTTATGCGTGATACGACATTCTTTACACATGCATAAAAGCCAGAAAAAAATGAATTTAATCCTTATAATTCCTATCATGATGATTATATTTTATTTGAGACTCCTCAAGTGAATAAAAAACAAAACAAAAATAACAATACGCTACAAAGTAAACGCGTAAGAATACATTACCTCTATCCTGGTTGACATCAAATTCTCTAGATCTAATATCCAATAATATCGTAACGGCTATTGTCAGATGAACTCTGTAACATTAGTTGGTTTATTGTAAAATAACGAAATATATTGCGGTGAAAATTTAAACACCCGACCCCGCCTTTTATCTCTCGATTTAGACAAAAATCAGTAATTCCAGGAAATACCCACACAGTGTATATATAATACACACTGTATGGGTATTTCCTGGAATTATTGATTATATATATATATATATATATATATATATATATATATATACGTAGACGCTGTTTCTAAAAATGTGTCAATATTTACGAAGGTCATATAAATTCACGATCATTGATGGAGAATCCGAATTTGGAACGTTTTAAAATGTTTTTATTTAATTTTTCCTGTGGAAATTTTTGTCAACGACTACCATTCACGTTCGGTAAACCAAGGTTGTGTTCAATGGTACACTATACATCTCAAATCTGAACATTTTATGACCAACTTCATTGCTCATGGTCTGATTGTGACGCCCGGTTAAATCGCTGAACCAAAGAAATCTGTAAAACAATAACCCGAAGAAAACAGCTAGGACTAGATCTAACATTTGTTTTCGTTGTGTTTTGTAATTAAAAAAAACGTGGAACCGTAGTGAACGTCATTTTAGTTCGTATATTGTTAAACCGACCATCAAAATGTCGATGCTTCTTTGTTTACGCGAGAAACGTAAATGTAGTCCGGCTCACGGGTTTTTATCGAAAAATAAAAGTTTTTAAAAAATTGACGTTGTGCAATGAAATGCTTTAAATACCTATATGATAATGAGATTGGAATTATTGCTTCGTAATAAAGTAATAACATATTTAGTCTAGTTTCTTTCGACGCAGGATGCAGAAGTCTTGCTTCAGATTTTCAGCATCAACGTGTGCTTGAAACCTTAGAGGAGCTTAATCGCGTTGGGGTGCACTGCGACAAAGATTCGTCTAGCAATAGGCTTTGGGAAGGCTTGTTTGAAACTCATAGGAATATTTATTGTGCTGGAACTGGGAATTGTTTCATGTACATTAGTTTAGTCTGATGCCTTTAGTTTGAAACCGTTCTCAAACATAACAGTTTAGTTTTGTGCTGGAACTGGACATTTATCTTTGTTCGAAGATTTAAGTTTGGAACAGTCTCCAAACACATTATAGGATTAAATTCATTTTTTCTGTTTTTTATGCATGTGTAAAGAATGTCGAATCATGCACAAATCAAATAAAGAAAAATATCCCTTCCTGTGGTGCGTGTCCATAACTCTTCCTGCAGTGCGTGTCCATATCTCTTCCTGCGTTGCGTGTCCATATCTCTCCCTGCGTTGCGTGTCCATATCTCTTCCTGCGGTGCGTGTCCATATCTCTCCCTGCGTTGCGTGTCCATATCTCTCCCTGCAGTGCGTGTCCATATCTCTCCCTGCGTTGCGTGTCCATAACTCTTCCTGCAGTGCGTGTCCATATATCTTCCTGCGTTGCGTGTCCATATCTCTCCCTGCGTTGCGTGTCCATATCTCTTCCTGCGGTGCGTGTCCATATCTCTCCCTGCGTTGCGTGTCCATATCTCTTCCTGCGGTGCGTGTCCATAGCTCTCCCTGCGTTGCGTGTCCATATCTCTCCCTGCAGTGCGTGTCCATATCTCTTCCTGTGTTGCTTGTCCATATATCTTCCTGCGGTGCGTGTCCATATCTCTTCCTGCGTTGCGTGTCCATATCTCTTCCTACGTTGCGTGTCAATAACTCTTCCTGCAGTGCGTGTCCATATCTCTTCCTGCGTTGCGTATCCATATCTCTCCCTGCGTTGCGTGTCCATATCTCTCCCTGCGGTGCGTGTCCATATCTCTCCCTGCGTTGCGTGTCCATATCTCTCCCTGCATTGCGTGTCCATATCTCTCCCTGCGTTGCGTGTCCATAACTCTTCCTGCAGTGCGTGTCCATATCTCTTCCTGCGTTGCGTGTCCATATCTCTCCCTGCGTTGCGTGTCCATATCTCTTCCTGCGGTGCGTGTCCATATCTCTCCCTGCGTTGCGTGTCCATATCTCTTCCTGCGGTGCGTGTCCATAGCTCTCCCTGCGTTGCGTGTCCATATCTCTCCCTGCAGTGCTTGTCCATATCTCTTCCTGTGTTGCTTGTCCATATATCTTCCTGCGGTGCGTGTCCATATCTCTTCCTGTGGTCCGTGTCCATATCTCTCATGCGGTGCGTGTCCATATCTCTTCCTGTGTTGCTTGTCCATATATCTTCCTGCAGTGCGTGTCCATATCTCTTCCTGCGGTGAGTGTCCATATCTCTCCATGCGGTGCGCGTCCATATCTCTTCCTGTGGTGCATGTCCATACCTCTTCCTGTGTTGCTTGTCTATATCTCTTCCTGCGGTGCGTGTCCATATCTCTCCATGCGGTGCACGCCCATATCTCTTCCTGTGGTGCATGTCCGTACCTCTTCCTGTGTTGCTTGTCTATATCTCTTCTTGCGGTGCGTGTCCATATCTCTTTCTGTGGTGCGTGTCCATATCTCTTCCTGTGTTGCTTGTCTATATCTCTCATGTGGTGCGTGTCCATATCTCTTCTTGCGGTGCGTGTCCATATCTCTTCCTTAGGTGCGTGTACATATCTCTTTCTGCGGTACGTGTCTATATATCTTCCTGCAGTGCGTATCCATGTCTCTTCCTGTGGTGCGTGTCCATATCTCTTTCTGTGGTGCGTGTTCATTACTCTTCCTGCGGTGCGTGTCTATATCTCTTCCTGTGGTGCGTATCCATATCTCTTCTTGCGGTGCGTGTCCATATCTCTTCCTGTGCTGTTTTTTCCCCGTAGAAAGGAAGAGATGTGTCTATCCACGCTGAGATTTTAAAAAATAACTTCCATTTTCTCTTCCACCATGTTCAATATTCTTTCTCTCAAAGAAGCGTGTTGTTTAAATCGGTGTCAATATAGAAATCACCCAGTCAAACTGATCTCGTCATCATAAGGAAGTTCGACATAATATAATAAAGAATGCACATAATATACTAAACTTTCGACAAGATATAATAAAGTTTCGACATAATGTAATAAAGTTTCTACATAATATAATGAACTTTCGACAAGATATAATAAAGTGTCTACATAATGTAATAACGTATTTACATAATATAATGATGAATGCACATAATATAATAAAGAATGCACATAGTACATTTAAAATGGACCACATAAGACAGCTATGGCGATCCATAACGGACGGTAGGATTCAGGCAACAATATCTAGAACAGTTTTATTTTAATTCCATCATTTTGTAACAGTATTCTCATTTTCTGGTTCAATGAAGTCAATACAATTGTGAACATTTCTTTATTTCTTTATTCGACCTTGGTTAGTGCTTGCTCTTGATGAGTTTGCCACAATACTTATATTCCATGTCATACCGGTTTAGCCATAATTATACTTTTGGAGCGCGTGGTTCAGTGGTAGAGCATCGAACCCATGGTCGGAGGATCGTGGGTTCGATCCTTCGCCACGGCTTTAATCATTATACTAAGCGGTAGCCTAAATCAGTATGCCAATATTTAATATCTGTGAAAATACTAATAGATTTTTTTTTAAAGCGTCATTTTGATGTTTTTAACGGAACACTACGCAAAAAGTCACATTTTTTTATTCATCCATTGATGTTTAATTCCTTAAATGCTTATTTCTGTTTCCGTTTATAAATAAAAATATGTATATGCTTACTATAAAGATAACTGAGAATTAACTTTAAATGGGAATTTGCCTATTTGTACATTATAGCAATGTCAGCTATTGGTACGGTCTATATGATGCAAAAACACGCCAGACTCTCGGTGTCGTTGGTGCTGGGTGTGACGGAAGCGAGGCGGACATCGCTGAATGTGGATTGAATATTACTTCATGCCCCGACTATCGAGAAGTCGTCATTGAGTGCGAAAGTAAATATGGATTTGTTTTCTTCTCGTTTACATCTATATCTACGTTGATACGTTGATCTATCAAACTTGATAATTACTCAAAGTTGCGCAAAGAAAGAAGGATAGAATATAATTTGAGAAAATAATAATACAAATCAGATAAACATATAAAGAGAAATATATAAAAGGCTATAGCTGTATTAGATATGCGTACTAGGAAATGATATACAATAGTAATAGTAAAGATATAGAAGAAAGGAATTCCCAGCTATTTTTCACTCGACAAAGACAAACCGTTCTGGCTTCCGTGGCGGTACCTGGGTTAAACCCGGCCAGCATCGCGATGTCCTGTCGCTGGTTGGGCTACGACACAATTGGGACAAAAAAACCAAGTAGGGATGGTCCATGGGAAGAAACTGTACTTGTCTCATTTGTTTTACTAATAAATTTAACTTATTATACTTATTGAAACGTAACACAGAATACAGTTTGCTGATTTATGCTGATTTGTGTTTATTAATTTTGTTTTGTTATAGGTTACATATCAATAAATAATAACTACTACTGCTGATACTGATGCTAGTAGTATTACTACTACTACTACTACTACTATTACTACCACTACTACTTCTACTATTACTACTACTACTACTACTTCTACTACTACTACTACTACTACTACTACTACTACTACTACTACTACTACTACTATTACTAACTACTACTACTACTACTACTACTACTACTACTACTACTACTACTACTACTACTACTACTACCACCACCACCACCACCACCACCACCACTACTACTACTACTACTACTACTACTACTACTACCACAACCACCATATGCTACTACCACTACTACCACAACCACCACATGCTACTACCACTACTACCACAACCACCACATGCTACTATTACTACTACTACTACTACCACTACTACCACTACTACTACTACTACTACTACTAACTACTACTACTACTACTACTACTACTACTACTACTACTACTACTACTACCACCACTACTACTACTACTACTACCACTACTTCCACAACCACCACATGCTAATATTACTACTACTACTACTACCACTACTACTACTACCACTACTACTACCACAACCACCACATGCTACTATTACTACTACTACTACTACCACTACTACCACTACTACTACTATTACTACCACTACTACCACTACTACCGCTACTACTACTACTACTACTACTAGTACTACTTCTACCACAACCAACACATGCTACTACTACTACCACTACTATCACTGCTACTACTATTACTACCACTACTACCACTACTACCACTACTACTACTACTACTACTACTACTACTACTACTACTACTAGTACTACTTCTACCACAACCAACACATGCTACTACTACTACCACTACTACCACTACTACTACTACTACTACTACTACAAGTTGTACTTCTACCACAACCAACACATGCTACTACTACTACTACTACTACTACTACTACCACAACCACCACATGCTACTACTACTACTACTACTACTACTACTACTACTACTACTACTACTACTACTTCTACTACTACTACTTCTACCACAACCACCACATGCTACTATTACTACTACTACTACTACCACTACTACCACTACTACTACTACCACAACCACCACATGCTACTACCACTACTACTACCACTACTATCACTACTACTACTACTACCACTACCACTACTACTTCTACTACCACTACTACCACTACTACTACTACTACTACTACTACTACTACTACTACTACTTTTTCTACCACAACCACTACATGCTACTACCACTACTACTACCACTTCTACCACTACTACTACTACTACCACTACTACTACTATTGCTACTATTACCACTACTACCACTGCTACTACTACTTCTATCACAACCACCACATGCTACTACCACTACTACTACCACCACTACTACTACTACTACTACTACTACTACCACTACTACCACTACTACTACTACTACCACTACTACTACTACCACAACCACCACATGCTACTACCACTACTACTACCACTACTACTACTACCACTACTACTACTACTACTACCACTACTACTATTACTACTACTACTACTACTACTACTACTACTACTACTACTACTACCACTACCACTACTACCACTACTACTACTACTACTACTACCACTACTACTACTACCACAACCACCACATGCTACTACCACTACTACTACTACTACTACTACTACTACCACTACTACTACTACCACAACCACCACATGCTACTACCACTACTACTCCTACTACTACCACTACTATCACTACTACTACTACTACCACTACTACTTCTACTACCACTACTACCACTACTACTACTACTACTACTACTACTACTACTTTTTCTACCACAACCACCACATGCTACTACCACTATTACTACCACTTCTACCACTACTACTACTACTACCACTACTACTACTACTACTTATATTGCTACTATTACCACTACTACCACTGCTACTACTACTTCTATCACAACCACCACATGATACTACCACTACTACTACCACCACTACTACTACTACCACTACTACCACTACTACTACTACTACTACCACATGCTACCACTACTACTACTACCACAACCACCACATGCTACTACCACTACTACTACCACTACTATCACTACTACTCCTACTACCACTACAACTTCTACTACCACTACTACACCTACTACTACTACTACTACTACTACTACTACTACTACTACTTTTTCTACCACAACCACCACATGCTACTACCACTACTACTACCACTTCTACCACTACTACTACTACTACTACTACTACCACAACTACTACTACTACTACTATTGCTAATATTACCACTACTACCACATGCTACTACTACTACTACTACCACAACCACCACATGCTACTACCATTATAATATTTAGTGTTTTAAGGCACATCTACATTTAGATTTATTTCATAACAGAACTTTCAGAGACGCCAATTCGCCTTGTGGGCGGCGTGAATGAACTGAACGGTCGCGTGGAGGTGAACTATGACGGGGAATGGGGAACCGTGTGTGGAGACTTTCATAGGCCCGATGCGGATGTCATATGTCGAATAATGAGAAATGAAACACATAGGTATGAAGATTGAAACCTACCGGTTTATTATGATTATGAAAAATCATTTTGATTTTATTCATGAAATAAGGCAGAACAGAAATTCTTTAAATGAAGTTACTGTGGATTAAGATTGTTATCTGTGCTCAATGCGTAATGTCATGTAATTATCATGACAGTCAACCCATTGGTTGAAAACTAACACAGAACCGTACGGTGTTCCATAAAGAGCCAACGTTATATCGATATGTTGACAAGTACACACATTGGTACATCAATGCGATGGTGAGATGATGACACGGCGGTACGCTTGTGCATGGATGACAGCACGATGACAGGATGGTGCGAACATGCTAGTACGATGACGATGAAGTCGTAATAACGCAATAACACGATAGTGATACAGCTATACCATGTCATTTAAATGACGAAGAGGCTCAGTCATACCATATCATCGTACCATTACCATTATACTGCCGTAGTATTGCGTCTTATGCCTAAGTCACAAATAAAGCAAAGCCCGGGCGGCGTGTGCGAATTCTAGGCACCGACCGGCGTGTAGAGGTCGGCGAAAGATCGTGTTATTGTACCATCAACATCGTGTCATCGCACCACCACCACCACCGTGTCATTGTACCATCAACATCGTGGCATCGCACCACCACCACCGTGTCATCGCACCACCACCACCGTGTCATCGCACCACCACCACCGTGTCATTGTACCATTACCACCGTGCCATTGTACCATCAACATCGTGTCATCGCACCACCACCACCACCATGCCATCGCACCACCACCACCGTGTCATTGTACCATCACCACCGTGCCATTGTACCATCAACATCGTGTCATCGCACCACCACCACCACCGTGTCATTGTACCATCAACATCGTGTCATCGCACCACCACCACCGTGTCATTGTACCATCAACATCGTGTCATCGCACCACCACCACCGTGTCATTGTACCATTACCACCGTGTCATTGTACCATCAACATCGTGTCATCCCACCACCACCACCGTGTCATTGTACCATCACCACCGTGCCATTGTACCATCAACATCGTGTCATTGCACCACCACCACCGTGTCATTGTACCATTACCACCGTGTCATTGTACCATCAACATCGTGTCATCGCGCCACCACCACCGTGTCATTGTACCATCACCACCGTGTCATTGTACCATCACCATCGTGCCATCGCACCACCACCACCGTGTCATTGTACCATCACCGAAGTGCCATCGCACCATCACCACCGTGTCATTGTACCATCACCACCGTGTCATTGTTCCACCACTATCCTGCCATCTTACAATACGTTTTATGCTATTGTACTATCCTCATCGAAAAATCGTTTAATCATAATCGTAAAATCGTACCATCACTATCGTATCATCGCTTAATCACCATCGCGTTGTCGTACGATCATCATCATGATGTCATCATACAATCACCGTGTTGTCGCCGTACCATCGCCATCATATCGTATCATCATCACCATCGTCTCGTCGCATCATCACCATCATGTCGCCGTATCGTCACCATCGTGTCGCCGTATCATCACTATTGTGTCATTTTACAATTATCGCATGCTATTGTGCCATCAGTATCGTATCATCTCCACCTTGGTATCGTATCATCACACTCATGCCAATGTTGCATCACAATCGTATCATCGCCGGCTTTCATACCGTCATATTTACAGCAAATGACTTGTGATTTATTCAGAACAATACATATTACAATATGGTGTCAGAAGTTAAAGTATATTTGGATTAAATGAATAATGCTATCCAATGAACTATTGTGTTTTGATTAAATAAAACAAAATTATATATATATAAAATTTCCAAATGAATCCTCCGGAAAATTTCAATTTTAAAAGGCCGGTAGACTTTGCTAAATTGATTGTGAGATTTGGGCGTTTCAAAGTGGCATCGGGACTAAGTGCGAAGGAAGAGGAACAGCAAGTAAACACTCTCATTTATTGTATGTGTAATGATGCGAAATGATCATGCCAAAGCAATGATAAACACATTTACAACTCGTCCATGGGAGAAACTAGGTTTTGACCTATTTTTCTGGAAAGGGCACACATATCTTCTAGTAGTCGACTACTACTCTAGATATATCGAGTAAGCAAAATTAGGTTCAACATCATCTTTGGATGTCATAAATCATCTGAAGTCTATATTAAGCCGCCACGGTCTTTGTGACATTTTTATAAGCGGTAACGGCCCTTAATATCGTTCAGATGTTTTTAAAGAATTCATGTCTGAATACCAAATAACTCGTGTAACAAGTAGTCCAAGATACCCGCCTGGAAATTCGGAGGCAGAGCGCACTGTTCAGACTGTCAAACGATTACTGGACAAAAATGATGATCCATATATCGCGCTATTGAATTATCGCGCAACGCCCTTAGCAAATGGACTTGGTCCGTCAGAGTTACTGTTTGGCAGGAAACTAAAAAATAAACTTCCGCAAATGACTGAAAAGCTAATACCGATTGCTGTTGACATGAATTAAGTCATACAAAGAGAAAGCTGGCAGTCCTAGATCTTCCGTCGTGGAAACACCCCGTGGTACTGTATCACGAAACAGGAGACACCTTATAAAATTAGACCAAACAGAAGCGAATGAACCCAATGATTTTAAAAAGGGGGTTAGTATGAATGTTAACAAAACATTAGGTGAACCACCTTTAGAACTTAACAAAACTCAAAATACCTCAATGTATCAAGAATCTGGTGCACAATTGTTTCAGAGTGATAAAACAAGCTTTAATGTATCAGACAGTGATAGCACAGATGTAACACGATCAGGGAGAGTGTCTAAACCTCCAGAAAGACTGAATTTATAGATAGTGTTATTATCAAATAACAGGAAAATTAACCGGGCAAGAAAACAAACTGAAGATACTATCTGATAAACAGTTTTTCTCAATGAAATTCCTGAGTACTGTGTAATTGGAGAATGTGAGAATTTCGAGATAGTTAATTCATAAAAGTTGGGATAAATTGTTTTCATTCATAGACTTTCATAATATAGTTATGGCTTTGAAAGGGGGTGTTGTATATAACTAAATGCACTCTGCATGGTAACATGATACACACTATTTTGCATTATCCTGAGTATATAAACCTATGTCGCTCTGGTCACAGAGCTTTTATTCTGTCTCAAATAAACATACATATATTTACAGCAACTGACTTGTGATTTATTCAGAACAATACATATTACAACACCATTGTGCTATTGCACCATCACCATCGTGTCATCGTAAAGTCACCAATATGCCATCGTACCATTGCCATCGTGTCGCCGTACCATAACCATCGTGTCATCGTAAAGTCACCAATGTACCATCGTACCATTACCATCGTATTATCGTAAAGCCACCAATGTGCCATCACACAGTCATAGTACTGCCTTCCGGTCTGATATGCACAAGAGTGGGAATTGAAAAGCGAAATTGGATCCAAGCGTTCGGGCGTATTTTGTATTTGCTTTTAAACATGTTGACATTTAAATGCTATTTAGTTCTAACTATTTAAACAATTGCTTTCTGTTTCTAGTGATTTAATTACTATTTTTCATACCATTGTATATAACTTAGTACAAATGTTTATAGAATTAAAGCAAAAATAATGTCAAATACGATATTTGTGCATTAATAATTGCAGGAATAATTTAAGTGTATAACTAATAGGCTAAGTAATGCATACATGAAACTCATTCAACGTATATCCCGATCAAATATAATTGCTTTTATTTGTTTGAAAATGTATAACTATAATTTTAAAATATTGTCATACGTTTTTGTCGTTATCTTCCTACTGTCAAGATGTTGGGTGGGTATCTTGAACTAAAAACGGGATCTTCTGTAAGGCGACTGTGTCTTCACTGGATTAAGCTGTGAAACAGCCTAGCTTGAAACTATGTTAAACAATTTTGTTCAAACTATATAATATATAAATTTTCCTCAGGCTTCTTGCCTTATGATTAGTTAACTTCAAACGAAAGAAATAATAAAATGGTTCTAATATTTAGAAATCATACAGACAAATGATCATACCAATTAACTTTATACAGTATAATGTTTCAAACCTTGCAGAGTTGAACCAACTGTTGTTCAACACTATTTTAATAATGAGACCAGCTGTTCAGACAACGTGTCTGGACAGCACACGTTTGAGACTTGTTTCAAACTCAAACCAACAACAGTATGCGGGGAACACTGTTCATCCAGCATAAAAATACACCTATATGTTTGAAGACTGTTTCAAACCTTAATCTTCAAACTAAACGAAAGCGCATGAAACAAATACAAGTTTCAGCACGTAAATAAAGTTATTGATTGAGAACGGTTTCAAACTAATAACAAAACTGTATGCTTGGAACGATGCTCAGTTCCAGCATAAATATACACTTATAAGTTTGGAGACTGTTCCAAACCTATGTCTTCGAACTAAGATAAAAATCTAGTTCCAGCACGAAACTAACCTGTTATGATGGAGAACGGTTTCAAACTAAAGCATCAGACTAAACTATTGTGCATGAAACATTCCCCAGTTCCAGCACAATAAATATTCCTATATATTTCAAATACAAGCCTTCCCAAAGCCTATCGCTAGAGAGAATCTTTGTCGCAGTGCACTCTTTTTATGCTGAATTATCTTATACAACTTATATCTGGTTTAATATTATTTTGGAGACTGTTCCAAACCTATGTCTTCGAACTAAGATAAAAATCTAGTTCCAGCACGAAACTAACCTGTTATGATGGAGAACGGTTTCAAACTAAAGCATCAGACTAAACTATTGTGCATGAAACATTCCCCAGTTCCAGCACAATAAATACTCCTATATATTTCAAATACAAGCCTTCCCAAAGCCTATCGCTAGAGAGAATCTTTGTCGCAGTGCACTCTTTTTATGCTGAATTATCTTATACAACTTATATCTGGTTTAATATTATATAATTATAGCAAAAAAAAAATTAGAGTTTATTACTCGTTCTTAAAATAATTGCTATATACAGACATTTATGCTATAAAACAACGACATTATTTTGACACCTACTTACCTAATATGTTCACGGTATCATATCAGTACACACATGACATAATTGTCTGTGTTTGCTTGAATATGCAACTATTGTAAAAAAACAACGTTTTTTCTTTAACTTCAGCAATAGTTCCGGATATTATATCGAGTACGGTTATTACGGGTCTGCTGCATCAGAAGTGCTTATTCCTGGTCTTTATTGTGACGGAACAGAGAGCGATATTTCAAAATGTCCATCAAAACCCTGGCATCCAAACGGGGGTCATTGTAAAAACAACGATGTTGCGGTAGACTGTCGTAAGTCATTATCATTTTTTTAATAACATTTACAAAGTATAGATACATCGCTTGATATTTCATGATATCCATTAATACCCGGGCATTTAACAAGTGATAATTTCAAAAAAACGAAATGGTGTTGCCGTTGGCTACGGTAAAAAGGAACTTAAAATACATTTTAAAATGTAAATACAATGCTTGATATTTGGCAGTGTACATCCAAACTCAAATATTCAACTATAGGCCATTGTAGGAACCAAAAACACTGAGCCGTTAACAGAGTTAATACAGTATAAAATGTATAGAGGAATCAACACGATTTAAAAATGTCATTGTTATATCACACAATAGTTTCAAACGACTTTCCTACTTTTACTTTCATTTCAAGTTCATACTTCTTCTCGATACATTTGGATAAACATTACTTTAAACTGTGGTGAACTCCTTGTGATCATTTGGATCCCCGTGTTGTTGTACATGTATATAAGACTATTTTACATCGCCACCGGTTTTCCCCAGAAGAGTGTTAGTCTTTTTAGGTTTGTGGGGGATTGCGCAAGATACAGATAGAAACCCATGGCAAGTGTCTTCTTGGTTTTTAGCGTGCTCCGTGTACACCACCGTCGCACCGGGCTCTCGGTTTAAAGTCCCATCCGAACGACTGTTAGGAATTTTATTTAGCAAATCCCGGGTATCGAACCGAGAAATGTTGTGCTCTAACGGCTGAGCTAATGGGACTGGTTTGAGATCTCCGTGTTTCCATTATAACTGACTTGACGTAAAAACAACTATCGTTCCGCCCAATGGAAACGTGGCGTTGTTTGTCAAAGCAAATACAATGTAATGTTCACTTACCTCTAGCTATAATATTGATCGCTGATTGGATTATCGACTTGTTTGATTGCCCGCCTCAGGTCCATACCGTCTGATGCATCGTTCAGAAGTGTTGAAAATATAGGATTTTAATTTAGGTAAAAGCCTCGTTTTGTGATATTTTCATAGAAATCTTTATGAAAACAAAAAGAAAATCAATTTCTCATCTGTCCCATACGAGTTCAGTTGGAACCATGAAAGAATTCACTGAAAACCAGCAAATGGAGTTGGTTTGTCAATTTAGGGTTTTATTTTCTTATGAAATAACAAATTTGAATAAAAAAGGGTTATTTCAAATATTTACACTCAGATAATTTACATCCTTATGTTTATACCTCTTAATTACCACAGATGTCGTGAATACGAGCCGATGTCAGTACAAATACTAGATGTGAGAAACTTTGTCAGTAACTTCCATTGTAACGGCGATTCTACTCAGATTCTCAAATAAAAGATAGATGCCTCATATAAAATGGGTTGAAAATTACGTTAAACACATTTAAAAGAAAAGTATATACTAAATATTGTCAGGTACTGCCAAATATTGTCATATTACCGACAGTGACGGCATTAATATGCGCCATGTATACGTAGAAAGTGTATTTGTTAACAACAGGAACCAGAGTTCGTTTGGTTGATGGTTGGGGATGGCAGTCTGGTCGAGTTGAGATATATAGCGGAGGAGAATGGGGGACAGTGTGTGATGACAATTTCGATAAAAATGATGCCATTGTTCTCTGTAAAATGATGGGATATTACTACAGTGACAGGTAGGCGATTTCTTTCCTTAAGTTTGTATTTTATACAGCTTATTGATAAGAGCATGTATATCGATTGATGTTTAACTAATCTAAATGGCGAAATAGGAGAAACATGCCTATTCAGGCATTCACGTTTAACATCGGCGCGGAAGTGCAGTGGATAGAGTGTTGGCAGCCGCTCATACCAGAGGTATCAATCCGATATTGTCCCATATCACGCTGTATTTTCATATTGCCGTTTGCCCATTTCCTCTTTATTACCAATTTCTATCATTGTGTTCGAATATAATGTTTCTACATGAACATGTTTTATGTGATTTAGCAGGAAATATCTCGCCATTTTATTACACAGTTTAGTATTTTACCACGGAGATGCGTACTATGGCCAAGGTGAAGGACCAATTATTGTTGACGAGTTACAATGTAACGGTGATGAGATAGACATAATAAGGTGCAACTCCAGTTCATGGTTCCACAGCGACTGTACCCACAGTGAAGACGTTTCTATAGATTGTCGAGGTCAATATTTTACTTTCTAGTAGGCCTTTATATCAAAACGTTTCAACATAGAGCGTAATCCAGTTGTAGAGCACCGACCAAATGATTGGAGGGTCGTGGTTTCGATTCTCCGTGACGGCTATGTGGGGTGTCCTTGAGCAAGACACTTTTCCGCATATGCTTAGTACTGGTTCTACCCAGAAATAATTCGAGCGTGATTCGTCTAAGTTGTAAGAACTTGTTTCACAATCGAAGTAAAATAAATAAGTTTAAAAAAAATACAACAAAACACGTTCTATTTCTGCTTGATTTGTGTTAAATCAACTGCTGACATATAATATCATGCTATGACTTTGTTACATCGCCTCGAAAATCATAAAACCATTTTCATTGGTCATTAGCAGTCACGTGTTCTTATTGATACTAACAGTTAAAGCGGAATCGTATTAATACAAATCGTATTTATACTGTTATTGCAGTCACCAACACTGTAACTATGGTTCCATCTACAAAAGTGTGACCATTTCCGGCTTTGACCACTAATTAGATTTTATCAATTGTATCAACAATCAACATAGCTGATTATCATTCAGACTGAATAAGCTTGAACATATATAACATATCAGTTTATGAAACGTTATTTTAAAGTACACGTGTAAAAACACAACATTATGCGCATTAACAACAAGTTGACGTTCATTTACATACATGTAAGTGTGATTGATCTTTGACATAGGGAATAAATGAAGTCGGATTCTAACTGTTATAACAGGTTAAAAGTTTTGCTTTCTGTAAACTGTAGTTTGATTGGCGATTTCATGATGTGCATATTGACATATTTTTGTTTTAAAACACATGCATGAAGTATTATTGTTTGATGATTTTAAAAATTTATTGTCAAGAATATTAGGAAAAATCTATGTAAATGTCTAAAAAATGACATTATATTTACAATGGATACAAACCATTTCATTATCATTAATAAATATGATGTGAATAATTTGGTATTTCAAATCCATCAAAACTTGACCAAAAAAAAAAGAAATTTTAATCGGAGTGGTAAAATCAAAATAAAATCTCCATTCCGAAATAGATAACATGCACATTCTGCCTGACAACCTTCACATCTCCATTCCGAAATAGATAACATGCACATTCTGCCTGACAACCTTCACATCTCCATTCCGAAATAGATAACATGCACATTCTGCCTGACAACCTTCACATCTCCATTCCGAAATAGATAACATGCACATTCTGCCTGACAACCTTCACATCTCCATTCCGAAATAGATAACATGCACATTCTGCCTGACAACCTTCACATCTCTATCCCGAAATAGATAACATGCACATTCTGCCTGACAACCTTCACATCTCCATTCCGAAATAGGTAACATGCACATTCTGCCTGACAACCTTCACATCTCCATTCCGAAATAGGTAACATGCACATTCTGCCTGACAACCTTCACATCTCCATTCCGAAATAGGTAACATGCACATTCTGCCTGACAACCTTCACATCTCCATTCCGAAATAGGTAACATGCACATTCTGCCTGACAACCTTCACATCTCCATTCCGAAATAGATAACATGCACATTCTGCCTGACAACCTTCACATCTCCATTCCGAAATAGGTAACATGCACATTCTGCCTGACAACCTTCACATCTCCATTCCGAAATAGATAACATGCACATTCTGCCTGACAACCTTCACATCTCCATTCCGAAATAGATAACATGCACATTCTGCCTGACAACCTTCACATCTCCATTCCGAAATAGATAACATGCACATTCTGCCTGACAACCTTCACATCTCCATTCCGAAATAGATAACATGCACATTCTGCCTGACAACCTTCACATCTCCATTCCGAAATAGATAACATGCACATTCTGCCTGACAACCTTCACATCTCCATTCCGAAATAGATAACATGCACATTATGCCTGACAACCTTCACATCTCCATTCCGAAATAGATAACATGCACATTCTGCCTGACAACCTTCACATCTCCATTCCGAAATAGATAACATGCAAATTCTGCCTGACAACCTTCACATCTCCATTCCGAAATAGATAACATGCAAATTCTGCCTGACAACCTTCACATCTCCATTCCGAAATAGATAACATGCACATTCTGCCTGACAACCTCCCCGTTTCCATTCGGACTATTTCAAAGATGAAACTAATTCTACAATATGTCTCATTTGCTGCCTCACATATTATGTTGCCATTTTAATCAGGAAATTGATTTTAGTCATGGTCCGAAGTTAAAGTTAGGTAATCCTCTTTCAATTATACAATTATACGTGTATATGATTTTAATATGTTTAAGTATATTGCAATACGGTGTCAGTGAATTTATAAAGACATGACATAATTCTTTTTCCCAATTTTAATTTTTTTGAATACTACTGTTTTGATATATTACCTTTAAATAGACAATTTTGTATATATATTTATCATTTTCAATTAAGTATATATCCAAAAGACTTATGAATAGATCACAATTATAGCATAACCGTGCAATGAAAATCAAATGGTGACTTATAAGATTTTATTCAAACGAAAGATATAAGTACACAATTACACATTCATGTATTTAAAACTGTTTACTGATGTAATATATATTGATAACATATTCTGTTGTAAATATATTATTCATCTGGTTCGTCAGGGATTCATACCACCGTCCGAACTACACATTCTCCACCTCCAGCTACAACTACTCCAACTACCACAAGAAAAACTACGACCAGTTGGCCGAAAACACCGCTAACAACAACCCAGGGTAATACGAAATCAAAATTCTTTATCGCTCCACTTACTGTTAAAATCGCTGATCTATACCACTGTTACAACCATAAATATTTTGAATTTATTTCCTTAGTAAGTACGTGCCGCTGAACGTTTACATTTGGTACATATTTATCGCAATACGGGAGGTAAGAGTTTATTTCCTTAGTAAGTACGTGCCGCTGAACGTTTACATTTGGTACATATGTATCGCAAAACGGGAGGTAAGAGTTTTTTTCCTTAGTAAATACGTGCCGGTGAACGTTTACATTTGGTACATATTTATCGCAATACGGGAGGTAAGAGTTTATTTCCTTAGTAAGTACGTGCCGCTGAACGTTTACATTTGGTACATATTCATCGCAATACGGGAGGTAAGAGTTTATTGCCTTAGTCAGTACGTGCCGGTGAACGTTTACATTTGTCACCTATTTATCGCAATACGGGAGGTAAGAGATTTATTTCCTTAGTAAGTACGTGCCGCTGAACGTTTACATTTGGTACATATTTATTGCAATACAGGAGGTAAGAGTTTATTTCCTTAGTAAGTACGTGCCGGTGAACGTTTACATTTGGTACATATTTATCGCAATACGGGAGGTAAGAGTTTATTTCCTTAGTAAGTACGTGCCGGTGAACGTTTACATTTGGTACATATTTATCGCAATACGGGAGGTAAGAGTTTATTTCCTTAGTAAGTACGTGCCGCTGAACGTTTACATTTGGTACATATTCATCGCAATACGGGAGGTAAGAGTTTATTTCCTTAGTAAGTACGTGCCGGTGAACGTTTACATTTGGTACATATTTATCGCAATACGGGAGGTAAGAGTTTATTTCCTTAGTAAGTACGTGCCGGTGAACGTTTACATTTGGTACATATTTATTGCAATACGGGAGGTAAGAGTTTATTTCCTTAGTAAGTACGTGCCGGTGAACGTTTACATTTGGTACATATTTATCGCAAAACGGGAGGTAAGAGTTTTTTTCCTTAGTAAATACGTGCCGGTGAACGTTTACATTTGGTACATATTTATCGCAATACGGGAGGTAAGAGTTTATTTCCTTAGTAAGTACGTGCCGCTGAACGTTTACATTTGGTACATATTCATCGCAATACGGGAGGTAAGAGTTTATTGCCTTAGTCAGTACGTGCCGGTGAACGTTTACATTTGTCACCTATTTATCGCAATACGGGAGGTAAGAGATTTATTTCCTTAGTAAGTACGTGCCGCTGAACGTTTACATTTGGTACATATTTATTGCAATACAGGAGGTAAGAGTTTATTTCCTTAGTAAGTACGTGCCGGTGAACGTTTACATTTGGTACATATTTATCGCAATACGGGAGGTAAGAGTTTATTTCCTTAGTAAGTACGTGCCGGTGAACGTTTACATTTGGTACATATTTATCGCAATACGGGAGGTAAGAGTTTATTTCCTTAGTAAGTACGTGCCGCTGAACGTTTACATTTGGTACATATTCATCGCAATACGGGAGGTAAGAGTTTATTTCCTTAGTAAGTACGTGCCGGTGAACGTTTACATTTGGTACATATTTATCGCAATACGGGAGGTAAGAGTTTATTTCCTTAGTAAGTACGTGCCGGTGAACGTTTACATTTGGTACATATTTATTGCAATACGGGAGGTAAGAGTTTATTTCCTTAGTAAGTACGTGCCGGTGAACGTTTACATTTGGTACATATTTATCGCAAAACGGGAGGTAAGAGTTTTTTTCCTTAGTAAATACGTGCCGGTGAACGTTTACATTTGGTACATATTTATCGCAATACGGGAGGTAAGAGTTTATTTCCTTAGTAAGTACGTGCCGCTGAACGTTTACATTTGGTACATATTCATCGCAATACGGGAGGTAAGAGTTTATTGCCTTAGTCAGTACGTGCCGGTGAACGTTTACATTTGTCACCTATTTATCGCAATACGGGAGGTAAGAGATTTATTTCCTTAGTAAGTACGTGCCGCTGAACGTTTACATTTGGTACATATTTATTGCAATACAGGAGGTAAGAGTTTATTTCCTTAGTAAGTACGTGCCGCTGAACGTTTACATTTGGTACATATTTATCATAATACGGGAAAAAAGAGTTTATTGCCTTAGTAAGTACGTGCCGGTGAACGTTTACATTTGTCACATATTTATCGCAATACGGGAGGTAAGAGTTTTTTTTTCCTTAGTAAGTACGTGCCGCTGAACATTTACATTTGGTACATATTTATCGCAATACGGGAGGTAAGAATTTATTTCCTTAGTAAGAACGTGCCGGTGAACGTTTACATTTGGTACATATTTATCGCAATACGGGAGGTAAGAGTTTATTTCCTTAGTAAGTACGTGCCGCTGAACGTTTACATTTGGTACATATTCATCGCAATACGGGAGGTAAGAGTTTATTGCCTTAGTAAGTACGTGCCGGTGAACGTTTACATTTGGTACATATTCATCGCAATACGGGAGGTAAGAATTTATTTCCTTAGTAAGAACGTGCCGGTGAACGTTTACATTTGGTACAAATTTATCGCAATACGGGAGGTTAGAATTTATTTCCTTAGTAAGAACGTGCCGGTGAACGTTTACATTTGGTACATATTCATCGCAATACGGGAGGTAAGAATTTATTTCCTTAGTAAGAACGTGCCGGTGAACGTTTACATTTGGTACCTATTTATCGCAATACGGGAGGTAAGAATTTATTTCCTTAGTAATTACGTGCCGGTGAACGTTTACATATGGTACATATTTATTGCAATACGGGAGGTAAGAATTTATTTCCTTAGTAAGTACGTGCCGCTGAACGTTTACATATGGTACATATTTATCGCAATACGGGAGGTAAGAGTTTTTTCCTTAGTAAATACGTGCCGGTGAACGTTTACATTTGGTACATATTTATCGCAATACGGGAGGTAAGAGTTTTTTTCCTTAGTAAGTACGTGCCGCTGAACGCCGGTGAACGTTTACATTTGGTACATATTAATCGCAATACGGGAGGTAAGAGTTTATTTCCTTAGTAAGTACGTGCCGCTGAACGTTTACATATGGTACATATTTATCGCAATACGGGAGGTAAGAGTTTATTTCCTTAGTAAGTACGTGCCGGTGAACGTTTACATTTGGTACATATTTATCGCAATACGGGAGGTAAGAGTTTTTTTCCTTAGTAAGTACGTGCCGCTGAACGCCGGTGAACGTTTACATTTGGTACCTATTTATCGCAATACGGGAGGTAAGAATTTATTTCCTTAGTAAGAACGTGCCAGTGAACGTTTACATTTGGTACCTATTTATCGCAATACGGGAGGTAAGAATTTATTTCCTTAGTAAGTACGTGCCGTTGAACGTTTACATATGGTACATATTTATTGCAATACGGGAGGTAAGAGTTTTTTCCTTAGTAAATACGTGCCGGTGAACGTTTACATATGGTACATATTTATCGCAATACGGGAGGTAAGAGTTTTTTTCCTTAGTAAGTACGTGCCGCTGAACGCCGGTGAACGTTTACATTTGGTACCTATTTATCGCAATACGGGAGGTAAGAATTTATTTCCTTAGTAAGAACGTGCCAGTGAACGTTTACATTTGGTACCTATTTATCGCAATACGGGAGGTAAGAATTTATTTCCTTAGTAAGTACGTGCCGGTGAACGTTTACATATGGTACATATTTATTGCAATACGGGAGGTAAGAATTTATTTCCTTAGTAAGTACGTGCCGCTGAACGTTTACATATGGTACATATTTATCGCAATACGGGAGGTAAGAGTTTTTTCCTTAGTAAATACGTGCCGGTGAACGTTTACATTTGGTACATATTTATCGCAATACGGGAGGTAAGAGTTTTTTTCCTTAGTAAGTACGTGCCGCTGAACGCCGGTGAACGTTTACATTTGGTACCTATTTATCGCAATACGGGAGGTAAGAATTTATTTCCTTAGTAAGTACGTGCCGGTGAACGTTTACATATGGTACATATTTATTGCAATACGGGAGGTAAGAATTTATTTCCTGAGTAAGTACGTGCCGGTGAACGTTTACATTTGGTACATATTTATCGCAATACGGGAGGTAAGAGTTTATTTCCTTAGTAAGTACGTGCCGATGAACGTTTACATTTGGTACCTATTCATCGCAATACGGGAGGTAAGAGTGGTACCTATTTATCGCAATACGGGAGGTAAGAGTTTATTTCCTTAGTAAGTACGTGCCGCTGAACGTTTACATTTGGTACATATATTTATCGCAATACGGAAGGTAAGAGTTTATTTCCTTAGTAAGTACGTGTCGCTGAACGTTTACATTTGGTACATATTTATCGCAATACGGGAGGTAAGAGTTTATTTCCTTAATAAGCAGGTGCCGCTGAACGTTTACATTTGGTACATATTCATTGCAATACGGGAGGTAAGAGTTTATTTCCTTAGTAAGAACGTGCCGCTGAACGTTTATATTTGGTACATATTAATCGCAATACGGGAGGTAAAAGTTTATTTCCTTAGTAAGAACGTGCCGGTGAACGTTTACATTTGGTACATATTCATCGCAATACGAGAGGTAAGAGTTTATTTCTTTAGTAAGTATGTGCCGCTGAACGTTTACATTTGGTACATATTTACCGCAATACGGGAAGTAAGGGTTTATTTCCTTAGTAAGTACGTGCCGGTGAACGTTTACATTTGGTACATATTTATCGCAATACGGGAGGTAAGAGTTTATTTCCTTAGTAAGTACGTGCCGCTGAACGTTTCATCGCAATACGGGAGGTGATTTCCTTAGTAAGGACGTGCCTGTGAACGTTTACATTTGGTACATTTTCATCGCAATACGGGAGGTAAGAGTTTATTTCCTTAGTAAGTACGTGCCGGTGAACGTTTACATTTGGTACATATTTATCGCAATACGAGAGGTAAGAGTTTATTTCCTTAGCAAGTACGCGCCGGTGAACGTTTACATTTGGTACATATTAATCGCAATAAGGGAGGCAAGAGTTTATTTCCTTAGTAAGTACGTGCCGCTGAACGTTTCATCGCAATACGGGAAGTGATTTCCTTAGTAAGGACGTGCCGGTGAACCTTTACATTTGGTAAATTTTCATCGCAATACGGGAGGTAAGAGTTTATTTCCTGAGTAAGTACGTGCCGGTGAACGTTTACATTTGGTACATATTTATCGCAATACGGGAGGTAAGAGTTTATTTCCTTAGTAAGTACGTGCCGGTGAACGTTTACATTTGGTACATATTCATCGCAAAACGGGAGGTAAGAGTTTATTTCCTTAGTAAGTACGTGCCGGTGAACGTTTACATTTGGTACATATTTATCGCAATACTGGAGGCAAGAGTTTATTTCTTAGTAAGTACGTACCGCTGAACGTTTACATTTGGTACATATTTATCGCAATACGGGAGGCAAGAGTTTATTTCCTTAGTACGTACGTGCCGGTGAACGTTTACATTTGGTACATATTCATCGCAATACGGGAGATAAAAGTTTATTTCCTTAGTAAGAACGTGCCACTGAACATTTACATTTGGTACATATTAATTGCAATACGGGAGGTAAGAGTTTATTTTCTTAGTAAGGACGTGCCGATAAACGTTTTTTACATTTGGTACATATTCATCGCAATACGGGAGGTAAGAGTTTATTTCCTTAGTAAGTACGTGTCGCTGAACGTTTACATTTGGTACCTATTCATCGCAATACGGGAGGTAAGAGTTTATTTCCTTAGTAAGTACGTGCCTGTGAACGTTTACATTTGGTACATATTTATCGCAATACAGGACGTAAGAGTTTATTTCCTTAGTAAGTACGTGCCGTTGAACGTATACATTTGGTACATATTGATCGCAATACGGGAGGTAAGAGTTTATTTCCTTAGTAAGAACGTGCTGCTGAACGTTTACATTTGGTACATATTGCCGGTAAACGTTTACATTTGGTACATATTCATCGCAATACGAGAAGTAAGAGTTTATTTCCTTAGTAAGTACGTGCCGGTAAACGTTTACATTTGGTACATATTCATCGCAATACGGGAGATAAGAGTTTATTTCCTTAGTAAGTACGTGCCGGTAAACGTTTACATTTACGCTATTTAGTACATATTGCCGGTAAACGTTTACATTTGGTACATATTCATCGCAATACAGGAAATAATAGTTTATTTCCTTACTGAGTACGTGCCGGTAAACGTTTACATTTGGTACATATTCATCGCAATACGGGATATAAGAGTTTATTTCCTTCGTGAGTACGTGCCGGTGAACGTTTACATTTGCTACATACTAGTTACCATCGCTATACTAGAGGTAAATATTTATATCTCAAATTGAGTACGTGCCGGTGAACGTTTACATATCATAGTACAATTTGTACATATCCCTCGCAAAACGGGAAGTAAGTGTTTATGTTCTTAGTGAGTAGTTCCTTAGTTAACGTTTACGTATCGTACATATCCATAATAAATCTGGAAGTAAGTGTTTATTTCCTTAATGAGTACGCACCGATGTGTGTTTGCATGTTGTGTGATACGCACATCATTCAACGGGAAGTAAGCAATTATATCCTTAGTGAGTATGTGCCGTTGAACGTTTTCATGTGGAACTTAGCCATCGCAAAACGATAGGTAAGTGTTCGTGGGTTGCTCATCAAAATATGTAATGGAAGGAAAAACAGTATTAAAACAAGACAAAGATTGATGCAAGGCATTAATGCCGCCGCAATTTTTTTTAATGGGGTCTAACACCATTTTCAACACACTTCGGGTTATATGGCATATCCAGTTTTACTGGTGGAGGAAGATCCCAGACTGCCCCGGATTCAGACTGAGTAGAACCACCGTCCTTCCGCAAGCAACTGGAAACTTTCTTACATAAAGTTGGAGCGAGCGGGACTCGAACCTACGATCTTAGCGGTGAGAGGTAAGTGGCCTTAGACCACTCGGCCACGAAGGACCCTGCAAGTTTGTTTTAAAGAAACAACTATGTGTTTGCTTTGTATGTTTATTTTATGAATATGTACCAACAGAGAATGACCGTTTAGTATAAAATATTATCAAGAGACAAAATAATCGTTTTGAACATGTAAGGCTAGCTTGATCTAGGTAAAATAAATGTGATGTAGGAAAGCCAATATATAAAAAGATAAACGAGTTTTGTCGATTTACCAGAGTAAAGAAAATAGTAAAAGTCACCACTTCAAGGATTGTGTGTTGTTTGAAACCTTTTCTCGAACATGAATAACATGTTAAACACACAATACAAGGCATTTCCAAAGCCACATTTATTGCAAAAATATTTGTCGACAGAGAACTTTAACCTGATCTGGATATAAAACCGGTTGCATGAATGACAAAAGCTTTAAATTCCTACTCTTTCATTTAGTACCAAAATTGTGAATTCATATATCATAATAAATAAGTTATTACGGGTTCCGTGGGTCCTGGGTTTTATATTACAATTTGGCTGCAATATTTCAATGAAAATATACCTAACGTTGATCCTAATTTAAAAACGAAATTCTATTACTCAAGTTACTTTTTACTATGAACGTAAATATTAATTCATACTCTTTTTTTTAGTACCAAAATTGTGAATTTATATTGCATAATAAGCAAGTTATGAAGGGTTCCGTGGGTTTCAAGTTTTCCTTATCAATATTAGGGAGTAGGAAGTTCCGGGGAATAGATCTGACCCTGGGTTTCTTCCCTATACTATTTTCATAAGCATGTATATAATTTTGGTTACTTGTGTAATTGATGAAATTTAGATCATTGGATGTGAGTACATCACAGACTAAACCAACATCGAAAATGGTTTCATTAGTCATCATATTCATTGTTGCAAGTGAACTTTCACTTGGTGACTCGATGTCACATGTCAATGCAGGAAATTTTCTTCTACGTGCACCGTTTGCGTTTTTTAGTTTGTCCAAAATATGATTTGAATGTGCAACTTTATCTCGACCCGTTACTCTACTAGCAACATTTTCAGATAAAACATGTCTATCACCTATTTCAGTCCCATTTTTCGGCAAAATCACATTCCAGTGCGCTGGACCATTACCTTTATTCATTACCGCAAAATTACGTCTCAATCTACCTAGCCTACAATGAATGGCGATTCTGCTATATCGACATTACCGAGCTGAAAAAGGCAAGCAACGCAATCAACGAAATAGCTTCTTCATGTTAGCGTGTCTGCATGCGAAATATATGTAAACATCACGTGACAAGATTAGTACATTTGATTGGCTGATTGAAATATCACAGTGTGTTGTGGAACCCGTATGCATTTTTAGTTTAATAATATTTTATTGCAAGCGTCATTATAAATGTACAATACATACGTATAAATATATATAAACAGTGGTATAATAATCATGAACAAAGCAATTGGGTTGGACTACAAGTTATTCCAACATTAGTTACAGTCCTTCCCATATGTGTTACATATTACGTTTATTAAACTAAAATGGCGGTAGAAAACAAATAAATACTTCAAATTGAAGAAAGCGAAAAAGAGAGAAAAAAGGAACATGAGAAGACCCATACGCATAAATTTAAACATCACGTGACGAGGTCAGCACCTTTGATTGGTTGCTTCAAATTTCGTTCAAAATTAGCCATAATATGACTTTTCAGATATTTGGAGAACAAATATAAACTACTTGCGTTGTTCTTTTTGTTTTAAATACGACAACAATATGTTATAGAAATTAACGTATTATGTTCTAACCTGTTATAATGGCGAATAAATAAGTTTTCCAAGCCCTAATTTATTTTTTGATCTCTTGATTATTCAATTTTCGATCCCTTGATTTGTCTAAGGGACGAGTCATTGCAAAAAAGTATTATACCTTCAAAATAAACATTTAAAAATCAAGGTTTCCAATATACAACTGAAAATACAAAATATACAGTTTAGGGACTTGTAAGTAGATACATTGATAGACGGTGTGGTAGGTATGTATGTTGTTTGGTAGGTAAGTAGGTAGGTGGCAAAGTAGTCATATTAAGTTATATTTGTAAGTAGATACATTGATAGACGGTGTGGTAGGTATGTATGTTGTTTGGTAGGTAAGTAGGTAGGTGGCAAAGTAGTCATATTAAGTTATATTTGTAAGTAGATACATTGATAGACGGTGTGGTAGGTATGTATGTTGTTTGGTAGGTAAGTAGGTAGGTGGCAAAGTAGTCATATTAAGTTATATTTGTAAGACGATACATTGATAGCCGGTGAAGTAGGTATGTATGTTGTTTGGTAGGTAAGTAGGTAGGTGGCCAAGCAGTTAGATATTAAGGTATATTTGTAAGTAGATACATTGCTAGACGGTGAGGTAGGTATGTATGTTGTTTGGTAGGTAAGTAGGTACGTGACCAAGCAGTTTGATAGTAAGGTATATTTGTAAGTAGATACATTGCTAGACGGTGAGGTAGGTATGTATGTTGTTGGTTAGGTAAGTAGGTACGTGACCAAGCAGTTTGATAGTAAGGTATATTTGTTAGTAGATACATTGCTAGACGGTGAGGTAGGTATGTATGTTGTTTGGTAGGTAAGAAGGTAGGTGGCCAAGCAGTCTGATAGTATGGTATATTTGTAAGTAGATACATTGATAGCCGGTGAGGTAGGTATGTATGTTGTTTGGCAGGTAAGTAGGTAGGTGGCCAAGCAGTTAGATATTAAGGTATATTTGTAAGTAGATACATTGATAGCCGGTGAGGTAGGTATGTATGTTGTTTGGTAGGTAAGTAGGTAGGTTGCCAAGCAGTCTGATTGTATGGTATATTTGTAAGTAGAAACATTGATAGAAGGTGAGGTAGGTATGTATGTTGTTTGGTAGGTAAGTAGGTAGGTGGCCAAGCAGTTTGATAGTCAGGTATATTTGTTGGTAGATAGATTGCTAGACGGTGAGGTAGATTTGCTTTTAATAGGTAGAAAGGTGTATTGGGTGATAAATAGGTTTGTAGGCGGTAGTATAATTGACTGTTACTATGCAGTAGTTGTTACGATAGTATGGTGTATTGGGCGATACATAGTTTAATAGCCGGTTATATAATTCTAATTTTATATAATTGTATAAAAAGGTAGGTATTTAGATAGTAAGATATCTTAGTTGATAAGGTAACTAGGAAACTAAGTAGGTGGTTAAAAGGTTTGTTGGTTGTTATAGTAAGTAAGACAGGAATTAAGTATGTTGTTTAGAAAGAATGTCATTAAGTAGTTACATGTAGGCGTGTTAATAAGTACGAAGAAAGTTGTTGGGTAGTTAAGTGTAATGGTATGTCAGCAGGTAGGTGATCAGGTTGGTGATGATGGCTAGATATGTAGGTGAGTAATAAGTTAGGTAGTTAGGTGTAATGGTATGTCAGCAGGTAGGTGATTAGGTGGATGATGATGCCTACATATGTAGGTGAGTAATTAGTTAGGTAGTTTAGTGTAATGGTATGTCAGCAGCTAGGAGATTAGGTAAGTGATGATGCCTAAATATGTAGGTGAGCAAGAAGTTAAGTTGTTAAGTGTAATGGTATGTCAGCAGGTAGGTGATTAGGTGGGTGATGATGGCTAGAAAGTAGTTGAGTAATTAGTTAGGCAGTTAAGTGTAATGGTATGTCAGCAGCTGGGTGATTAGGTGAATGATAATGACTAGATATGTAGGTGAGTAATTAGTTAGGTAGTTAAGTGTAATGGTATGTCAGCAGCTAGGTGATTAGGTGGGTGATGATGGCTAGATATGTAGGTGAGTAATTAATTAGATAGTTAAGTGTAATGGTATGTCAGCAGGTAGGTGATTAGGTGGGTAATGACGGCTAGATATGTAGGTGAGTAATTAGTTAGGTAGTTAAGTGTAATGTTTTATTCAGCAGCTAGGAGATTAGGTGGGTGATGATGCCTAGATATGTAGGTGAGTAATTAGTTAGGCAGTTAAGTGTAATGGTATGTCAGCAGCTGGGTGATTAGGTGGGTGATAATGACTAGATATGTAGGTTAGTTATTTGTTAGGTAGTTAAGTGTAATGGTATGTCAGCAGTTAGGTGATTAGATTGTTGATGATGGCTATATATGTAGGTGAGTAATTAGTTAGGTAGTTAAGTGTAATGGTATGTCAGCAATTAGGTAATTAGGTGGGCGATGATGCCTAGATATGTAGGTGAGTAATTAGTTAGGTAGTTAAGTGTAATGGTATGTCAGCAGGTAGGTGATTAGGTGGATGATGATGCCTAGATATGTAGGTGAGTAATTAGTTAGGTAGTTAAGTGTAATGGTATGTCAGCAGGTAGGTGATTAGGTGGGTGATAATGGCTAGATATGTGGGTGAGTAATTAGTTAGGTAGTTAAGTGTAATGGTATGTCAGCAGGTAGGTGATTAGGTGGATGATGATGCCTAGATATGTAGGTGAGTAATTAGTTACAATGTAGGTAGTCAAGTGTAATGGTATGTCAGCAGGTAGGAGATTGGATAGATGATGATGGCTAGATATGTAGGTGAGTAATTAGTAAGGTAGTTTAGTGTGATGGTATGTCAGCAGCTAGGTGATTAGGCGGGTGATGATGGTTAGATATGTAGGTGAGTTATTAGTTACAATGTAGGTAGTAAAGTGTAATGGTATGTTAGCAGGTAGGTGATTAGGTGGGTGATGATGGCTAGATATGTAGGTGAGTAATTAGTTACAATGTAGGTAGTAAAGTGTAATGGTATGTCAGCAGGTAGGTAATAATATGGGTGATGATGGCTAGATATGTAGGTATGTAGGTAGTAAAGTGTAATGGTATGTCAGCAGGTAGGTGATTAGGTGGGTGATGATGGCTAGATATGTAGGTGAGTAATTATTTACAATGTAGGTAGTCAAGTGTAATGGTATGTCAGCAGGTAGGAGATTGGATAGATGATGATGGCTAGATATGTAGGTGAGTAATTAGTAATGTAGTTAAATGTAATGGTATGTCAGCAGGTAGGTGATTAGGTGGGTGATAATGGCTAGATATGTAGGTATGTATGTAGTAAAGTGTAATGGTATGTCAGCAGGTAGGTGATTAAGTGGATGATGATGGCTAGATATGTAGGTGAGTAATTAGTTAAGTAGTTAAGTGTAATGGTATGTCAGCAGTTAAGTGATTAAGTGGTTGATGACGGCTAGATATGTAGGTGAGTAATAAGTTAAGTAGTTAAGTGTAACGGTATATCAGCAGGTAGGTGATTAGGTGGTGATGGCCAGATATGTAGGTGAGTAATTAGCTAGGTAGTTAAGTGTAATGGTATGTCGGCATCTAGGTGATAAGGTGAGTGATGATGACTAGATATGTAGGTGAGTAATTAGTTAAGTAGCTAAGTGTAATGGTATGTCAGCAGGTAGGTGATTAGGTGGGTGATGATGACTAGATATGTAGATGAGTAATTAGTTAAGTAGTTAAGTGTAATGGTTTTTAAGCAGGTAGGTGATTAGGTGGTGATGGCTAGATATGTAGGTGAGTAATTAGTTAGGTAGTTAAGTGTAATGGTATGTCAGCAGGAAGGTGATAAGGTGGATGGTAATGGCTAGATATGTAGGTGAGTAATTAGTTAGGTAGTTAAGTGTAATGGTATGCCAGCAGTT